>JAJSRV010000103.1:415758-453898 GCA_021527715.1 Neoseiulus cucumeris
GGTAGGACTTCCCCGGCGAATACGTAACACACGGTGAATGTGAACGAAGCGCACAACCTCGCGAGAGAAGGAAACAGAACCGCGAGCCATGGGATATCTATGGAAGGAGCTTTAATCATTCCATAGTTCCCATAGTTCAACTGGCAAGATAGAGAGATCCATTCGATTATGATTTCGAATCTTCAAGAGAAGTGCGCTTACTTACCATCAGGAACGAAAGCTGTAGCCAATGTGAAGACTCCGCTCAGGAAAAGACCTCCGAGCATTGAGCTCCTTCGACCGAAATGTTGCATCGAGGCCCAAGCTAAAACTATCCCCGGTATCGCACTCACAGCGGACAAGAAGAAGGCAAGATACAATTTCGAAGGCAGGATCGGCGCCACGAAACCCATTCCATGAACAACCTAGGTATAGCTTGAAGTATATTGTATTCAGCGCGATCGGTGGACAGCGGGAAACCAAACGACGATCACAAATAACGATCCAACAACTCTCTGACTTCAAAGTTGAATTCCGCATCCGAGTGAATATCCACCATTACCTCGATTATCTTCAACATTTCGTGCATTCAAAGGTGAATATGAACGAGAATTGAAATAAGCGAAGGCGATATAAATCCGATTGGAACAACGTCGGGTGTCCGACTAAGTGAGTGTTCCCACGATGTGAAGATCGGAGCATGTCTAGGGAACGTCAATGAAACGTGGAGGAGACGTCGAATGTGTAGATCTGTGGAGCTGTTTCAAGAATCATCGCTAGAGGGACTTTCGAATCTCGCTAGAGGTGTCCGCTTGCCCCACTGTTCGCTTGTGTTCCTGAACCCTTGTGTGGAACACAAACGTGCCGACCATTTGAGGATGGATGCCTGCCTGCCTAGTGAAGCTTGTCGAGCGAATAGAAGCACAGCAGACTCCGCTCAACCAGGTCACATCGGGAGAGGAACATTTCGATTCGACTAACTGATCAAACTCAAATGAGGACGCATGGAAGTTCATCGGCTAGAAGGTGGTCACAAATACTCAAATCCACGAAACTGGTCATTGGCGTGCCTTCTGACCGATCAGGCCTAGCCATCCACATTTTCCACCACGGAAAATGATCAGTTTTCGATGCATTAAGCATGATTTCACAACTCAGAATGATCCGATTAACCGGATTCTTTTAACAATTAAACGGAGCGATTTCGGTGGATTCTTGATCAGAATAACCGGCTGATCCGATGCACCGGTTGAGCAGAGTCCACTGCATTACGTTTCATACTTTCTTATATTCATCGCTCGTCTGAAATGCGAATCTATCTCCTCGAACCGCACCTGCCGAGTTCTATCTTTTCAGGGCAAGGCTGATGGTCGGAGACGATCTTGTCCTCCACGGCGACTCATAGTAGTGCCGCGTAAATTGAGGTGAGAAATCGCCGATGTCAGGTTGCCATTGAGCGTTCATAGATTGCCAGAGGAAACCTGTACACACTGCTTTCATTGACTTCCGGAAAGCGTTCGACCGACTGGACAGGGCCAAGCTCCTAGCCGCTCTGAGGATCAGCTTTGGGATATCTGGAGCCCTGCTCCGTGTGCTAGAGAACATACCGCGGACAAACGGAATCGTCATCATCAACGGCTGCCAGAGAAGTGCGCCAATCGAGCAAAAAAGTGGGATTTCGCAGGAGACTTTGGTTTCTCCATTGTTTTCGTGTTATTAACAACGGTCTCCTGCGTCGAACGATCCACGGGAGAAAGCCTCCACCAAGGCCGTTCACTTTTTGAGATCTGATGGATGACTTGGCGAGTGGAAATGAAACCACTCCACAAGCAACAGGAAGCACAAACCCCCTTGAAGAGAAGGCGGGGCCGAGATAACGAACAATTATAAACGCCTCACTGACGGTCAGTCAGTGTCTGGCTCTTAGGAGCACTGCCTCTGTTCCCCGCAACCCTCCCAAGCATGATAACAGATGCTCTCTCTCTCTCTCTCTTTCTCGTGGATACTTGCCATCCCATTTACGGTCCACACGGCGACGATGACGGCCACTTTCAGCGTAACTCTGGGATAATTGAAGAGTTGGGAGAGCCCAACGTGGATTGGAGCCTCATCACCCGGTGTAACGGTGAAGGAATCTTTCGCCTGAAAACCGGAAAACCATTGGGAAAAAGTCATTCTGAAACATCATGCACTTGATGAGGAAAGATGGCTTTGAACTGGGAGTCGGTGATGTAAATCGAACGAAAGAAGGTGCGGACGCGAGGCACTATTGAAATAATTCAGCAGAAGGAGCTCACCAAGTTGGTTTTTAAGAAATCCGGCGCAACTGGAACCCCATTGACATGAGCTATCTTCTGAACGATGACTTCGGCGTCGTCCACTCTGCTCTGGGAAGCGAGCCATCGGGCAGATTCCGGCAGCCACCTGATTTTCGATGTGGGAAAGAATGGGAAATGAATTCGTGACGCGAACCGCTCCTTCAGACATGAATGGCTAACTCCTACGCGGCACTGCCAAGGACTCCCAAATGGAAATTTCAAGCCAAGAATCATAACGATCAGTGAAGGAATAGAAGTCGATGATCGGTACAGATGTGTCGGGATGTGGCGAACCGGCATCAAACATGAGAATGCAAACGAACCAATAGAAACCGATGAGAAGCAGCATTGGCAGAGAAAACGCCACTTGCAATAACCGCCAATGATGAATGAAGTAAGCCGCGAAAGCGAGCAGCATCATGCCCACCGAGTAAGCGAGGTCACAGATCGCTGACGTTGCTGTCCGTTTGTTGATCCCAATCATTTCAGCCACTGGAAGAAAATTTATGATTGAAGCGGAGATTATCGACTTTGAAATCATGATGACCAAACTCAAGTAAGTCACGATGGCGGAAGCGGAACTCACCGATCACGAACGCTATATTGTAGACGCTGGGGTGGGTGAGCCCGATTACGAAGCGGATGAACATGTACGATGGATAGTTTGGGGGAGCGATTGCCGCAAGGTTTCCGAAGACCATCAGGGCAGTGGAAAGAAGCAAGGCAGTTCTTCGGCCCCATTTGTCCGAGATCCAACCGAAGGCAATGGTTCCGATAACGCCGCCGACAAAGAAGGCACTTTGGGCAATTGAGACGAGCCACTCCTGCTCGCAGATCACTCCAAACTGTAAGAAGTTTCAGATAAAGCGACATTATCCGTCAGAACAGGGCTCAAAGCCCAGGAAGCCAGAATCGCTTCTCTGTATGAACGCATGTGGGCGAAGTTTGTATGCAGATCAGCCGGCTTGGGCGATCCTTGAAGTTACCTTCGTAGCAAGTGTTTCGGTGAACTCTGTGGTATCGAACTCCCAAGCGTCACGACATTCAACGAACGGCCAACGGTTCCGTGCAGAGAATTCGTCCAAGATCGAGGAGTTTATGTCCTCCAGTTGCATGGATACCTGGCCTATGACCGAGTCGACATCGACCGCGTATCGTTGGCATTGATCGAATCTTCCCTGATCGTCGCGTGGTATGAAGAGGGTTCTCAATTCGAGCTCGTAATCCTGCAAAGAAAACGACTGATCTACTATGAAGGAAGAACCACTAAAATCGCGTCACTTATCGAGACGCGCACTCCTTCAACTGGCGACAGCTCACTTCTGATTTCACACCAAGGACGACTCCGTCTCAACTCCTTATACAGGAGAAACAGTGGATTCCGCTCATTCCTTCACTCAGGATGAAGTTTGCTTTGAAAAGAAGCTATCATGAGGCAAAAAGCGGAGCCAAGGAGACGCTACTTTCGCTTTGGGAGGCAATCTCAGCAGCAATACGCTAAGCGTCCTTGAGTTTCAGATTTTGTGCTCGTTCTTCACTTTGAAGGTTTGCTCGAGCTTCCAGGGGTTTCGGTCCAGAGAAACTGGCTGGTGCCGCCACTTCCATGAAGTGCCAATCGCCCCTCACTGATAGTGAGTTCTTGTGTCGGTCAAATTCTGAAAACATCATTGGAAGCCTCTTCGAACTTGATTTCAGATTTCGATGAATCGTAGCTCCGCAACATCCACAATCCCTGAAATGAGACGAGATTCTCGCGCACACGCATCATTATGAAAGAAAACATGAGAATTCCCCTCATACCTCTATTCGTAATATGCTGTTGTTGAGCAGAGCAACTTTGTCCGCCGTGATGGGAATTTTACAATGATGCCGCGGGACCGCCGAGACGAAGATGTGGCTGTACATCACGAAAGCCGAGAAGAAACCCGCAGGAGCACAAACAAGAGCCAGAAGCCATTTTTGATAACGACCGAAGTTTCCGACGGAAGAGAGCACCTCGTCGAAGTTCATCGTGGACACTAGAAGCTGCGGGACTCAGCCTCCAGGAATGCGCAGTACCGTGAAATTGTACGATGGCTCTTGCAGTGACGTATGCCTGAATTTTCGAACTGAATCTGTTGTCCGATTTAATCTTTCTCCTCTCAGACAGATGCTAGCTTCCAAGTGTTCCACTTCCTGTTGGTCTAAGAGCTGCCGCTCAGGTGGACGATCATAGGCTGCGTATTCTGTTAAAGCCCATCAGTTTTCCGTCAGGAGTTGAGTTCAGGATATTAGCAAAACTCAGGGAGCCCGAGATACGGATATGAGGGATTCGCCGCGAGGATTCGATGAATTAGCAGCCCTCGATGTCTGTGAATCAGGAAAAATGTGTCAGCAATCCAGAGAGAGTGATCGTGTGAGTAACAAGTTCATGAAATACATCGAAGATACTCTTGGTGTCATAGGTCACTCTTCGGAGACCTTCCCACAAGATTTGGAAAACGGATTGAATCGGTTTCTGGAGAAAGGAGGGCAGACGAGTTCTCGTTGCAAAGGATTTCGTTCGAGGTCAGCAGATCAGTGCCGTCCGAGGGATGGGTTTCTTGCCGGAATCGGCTAGGCGTGAATACACCCGTTGTACGTAGCGAATGCGATCAATAAATGAGTATTTTTTCATTGCGTGATCCAATTATTACGGAATGGGAATTCTCTCGTCACTAGCATAAATTCTCATTTAGCGGGATCTGCCGCCGTAATGTGGTGGATTCGATCGACTCATTGTCAAATTGTTTCCGTAAATAAGTGCGGCATACTCGATAGGGATTTTCTCTACAACCAGAGAAACGAAGAGACGGTTGGACGCAGGCTCACCATGAATGCACGGATGAATTTCTGAGAAATTTTCATGAAAATCTTCCAAGCACTGTCGCAATTTTCCGCAATTCGATGATCAGTCTCTGATCTTGACGAAAAATATAGCCCATCTGGTTGGAAAAGGCTGATTGAATCGTAACTCGGAAATTCCATTGTATGACAGGAGGTTGTTGCTGGGATGGGATCCAAGAATCTTCGGTCTTAGAGAGCTTTTGTGAACGTGAACTATTCCAAGCTGAGAGACTCACCACTGAGCTCGAGAAATTATCCCATTCGCTGATCCTAGCGGGAGCTGTCACCCGACGTAACGCCTCGGAGGAAAAACAGGGGGAATTACTGGCAGAGGAGGAATCCCAAAAGAATCACAAACGAAACTTCTGTTTTGATCGTGTCGATGCCTCTCGACGATCACAGCCGGTTACTGACAATGAGAGCACCAGGACGAGTGTTTGATACTAGAAGTGGTCCTATCGTGGCACCGTCTCTCGGGAAAGAACACATTGCGGGACAGCACCCCGAAGATGGCATTCAACACGAGAAAGATGTTAGGAGCATGGGAGAATGCAAATGAATCCTAATCCTCCACAACAGAGAAAGGACCCGCACCGACCAGCTGGGAGATCACCCCTTGTGTAAGCTCCTATTTTGATACTTAAAATGAAAACACAACAAGAAGGTGGTCAATAAATATCCATCTATCCAGAATCGAGTCCGTTTGAAGCCGTCCCGGTTGACACGGCAGCTTCGTTACGTTCAACTGTCGTACAAAGGTTAGGGCGAGCTTGAGCAGTCATTCTCGTTGTCTTCATGTTCTCGCGTTCATAGTCTATCCTGCGCCGCCACGTATTCTTCACGCCCATGGTCAGGTCAATCAAGGTGGTCCGAAGATGATTTTTCAACTCTCCGAAGAAAACAACGCAGCAACAAGCGTAGAAAACGGCGTACAATCCCATGAGCGTCAGCATCTGACTCCAAATCAGCAGAGATGCCGGCTCACCGTCAAGAAGAGCATAGAAGAGGTGTTTTAGAAACACCCGAAAATATTCCCAACTAAAGAATCCACGCACATCGCGACTATGAGCAGTGAGAGATCGGAGTAAAACCGAGGTAGACAACTTGCGTATGCTCCCAATAGATCGACCATAAACTGGCTTGGATGTAATCAGACCAAACTTCTGGAACGAACAAATGTAATCCGGCTGATGCAGCGACTAGTTGCAGCCGAGTCAGGTGACCGAACTGTATTGTGCCCTCTCTGTGACGCGTAACGCTTTCATGAAATAGAGTCTGTCAATCGAGCTTCGACTGCTGTCACAGTATGGTTCTCGTTTCAGAATGCTGATCAAAGCAAAAGCCTTGAAGATCTCGAGCGACTGGAAATGTCCTTCAAGGTCTGGGACGGGAGTGCGGAATTCCTTGCCCTGCACGTAGAATCCCGGTTCATTGTCGTGACTTTTGGATAGCTCCGATGCTATTTCATTTTTGTATAAGTTCAAGAGTACAATATGTGCCATGAAGTAAGTGACCATGAATGTTGCGGAACGAAAGTTCGCGAGCCGTTCCGAGGAAACAGGAAGCTTCACTGCAGATGACGTCAAGATAGATGAAATCAACGAAACTCCTAGTCTCACTGACGCCTCGAAGTTTGGAAAGGAGACTAGGAGGCAAACCGTAAACAAAACACAGATGATGGCCGCCCAGGTTTTCGATGCGAATACACTGACGAGAAGTTTTCCCGATGGCCGGAATTTCCGGGCAGGTATAACACAAAGCTGGCGTTTCATTTAGAAATTGCGCTGATCGTCTTCCTGAGAATAAAGCGATGTGTAAGAGCAGGCGAAGATCGCACGAGACCGGTTACTCCCGAAAGGACTTCTGTTCAATAATGTCAAGTTCATCGCGAGAGGGGCGGTCAATGGTTCGTTGAATCTGTTCAGAGGCACGGATTGAATATCTATGAGACTAGCGCAGCGATCAGCCGGGAGAGGCAACGAGATGCCTTCACTGGTTTCGATAACTGCAGGCTGTAGTGAACAGTCGTCAGTCTCTAACATCAGGGTATTCATCAGAGCTCCATTAGGCGTCATGAATATCGTTGAGACTGTCGAGTGACAGCCTGATGACGATACGGACAGGCACAATACGAACAGCAGCTTACACGATAACACTTTCGAGAGGGAAACCCGATTCGAGCATTGGAGAGCAATTCTGTCTTTTCTATTCATCAACGTCCCGTTATCATTATCGTGAGCGGCCAGGTCGCGTTTCCGAAGCTCCCGCGCGATTCCAGAGTTTCATCGTAAGTTATGATTGAAGAGCGGAACACGTTGGGATGGAAACTGAAGATGCTTCCCGACGGAGAGATCAGGTCGATGGAATTGAGGTTCTTCTGGAAACTTGCGGAAGCTGCTTCCAGAGTTTCCGACACTTCAGTCGCGGTCATAAAACGTTGACCGGATATGAGCGACGCTGCCATGAAGACACGAATCGCGAAGACGAACGAAAATAAATATATCGAAGCCATCGCGCTGAAGCTGTTAGCCCGAAGTGGATTGAAGACACGGCTCATGAGCTACTTTCCAACAAAAGATGAGGCATCACGGTTTTCCGTTCACGCATAGCGACGACACCGAGCATTCAGCAGAGTCAAAAACTCCCCGTTCAGGGCATTGTGGAACTAGACCGTTTCGAGTCAACTGCCTCTATAACGGCGGCGAAAATGTTTTCCGACGGTTTCTCTGCTAGAGAGGTTTATGGTGGCTCGACGTCGACGATTCGATGTCAGAAACGCCACGGGAAATGAAACACCCGAGTTCCGGCGAACTTGGCATTTGCTTTCAAATTCTTTTTTGAAGTTTTGAGCATATTAGACAAGAAATTCTTCAACGCTGAATAGGATTCGGAATTCTTAACATGTTTCCGGTTTTCCGTACCATATATTGTTGTCAGGTATTCGCCTCGTTAGGAATTCAGACGATATGTCGCTGTGTGGAGCGTCCTGAAGCCTCCCGTAGGTGGAGATTCGAAAATATCGAAACCCCACTTCACGCGGTAGATAGGATGGGCTAACCAGTTATTGCTCACTGACCAGTTATGACCCACTTCTCAGTCTTCAAGTGATTTCGAGGAGCGCATCGCTCTCTGCCAACCTGTGAGTTCACCTCAGACTCCTGGCAATCAATAAATGCCAAACAGAGGTTTTACCCGCTACCTCCTACCCTTATCGAGACACTTGAATGATCAAGACGGCCAAACTCGCATGGAGCCGAATGAAACTGCAGCGGCTGTTCCAAACTTGCTGGAGCTCTTAGCGTTGAACCATTTTGAATCTGTTGATAAGGTATCATCAGATTATCATATCAGATAAATTATCATTGATAATTTCTTCTTGAGATGATCCAGCAGAAGCTGGCCGCGGTAAAACAAATTTTCCGACAACAAACTGGATGATGAATGCATAGATCTCTCCCACAGCGGTGGAAACAACAAACTGCAACTGAAAAGCGACAACAGAAGCGTCTCAAATCGAAATGTACGTGTGATAGACCTTAGTGTTGGGCATGGTCATAATTTCAGAGATTATGCCCAACACTGATAGACGTTAGAAAGGCATCGCCAGAAATCACGCTCTGAATTGAGAGGACGAAACTCAGCACTCGGAAAGATCATCTCGGTGTTTCGATTGGTCGCGCAAGGACTTCGACCCACGGAAAGGTAATCAGTATCATATCCACCCCATCAACAGAAATCGAGTTCGTCCGGTAAGATTCTCCAGCAATAGAGCTGGCATCTGGTGGTTCCAGAACATAGCAATGATTGAGGGTCTGTACTCCAGATCTGAAATGAGATGAATAAGTTATAAGATGAATTGATTCACATGTAGAGGTTCGGTTTTCGTCGTAAGTTTCCCAGTTTCTCTTTTTGAAGTTGTCAATCTTTCGATGGAGTCGAGTTCCTGAGTGCAATCGGATACAAGCCAACGACTCGGAGTTTGCTCATCGAAGTTATGCACGCGACATCATCATTCAATTCGGCCGACGCTTGATCCAACGCTCATTTCAACCTTTCGAATGCCATGACGATTTTACGGGCGAGTCTGTCATCGCGATACTGGAGCGACATGAAGTTCTTTACGGCCATATACTTCCTGCCGATGCCTTTTTGAACGAAGTGGTCGGTTCAGTCTTTTTTCGATGACCTGAATGCGTTTCGGACGAGAGACTGGTCCATGGAGTAGATGATGATGTTTTTGGCGGTCGTCACGAGCGTAATTCTCCCGTGGACCTCTGTCTTCGTCTGTCGTGCCATGCTCTGGTTGGAATTGGCAACCTCCAATGCGAGAGCCTCTGTTCACAAAATTACCGGAGGGTGTGCTATCATCACTTAGCATCATTTGCTGGAATCGTGCGCGGATTTCTAGATCTGCGACGGGTGGGCTGCGGTGTGTCTTTCGATGATAAGCGCTCGGAAGCTCAAAAACTCACTCTCTCAAATGAGGTTTCGCTCGTATACAGCTAGCCTTCTATGCAGAGCGTGGAGAAGATAATGCGAAAAAATGTATCACCAGCGTTTCGTAAGGAGTACCGCGACACCGAGCGTGGCTTTCTATTCCTCGGTTGCACAGCAGTGAACAGCATCAAGCGACAGCCTCGGATTCCGATACACATTCTCGTGATTTTCGTCGTCCTCGTTGAAGCCTGACCTGAAAAAGTTCAGGTCCTAGAAGGGGTCGGGAATGCAGTACGAAGTATGATTATTTTGGGATTTTATTTTGGGATTTTCAATCGCCAAAAATCTTTACTTCTTTCATTATAGTCAGGAACGATAGAATATCGTGACATTAGGCCCCCCAATCTTGAATATGCTCTGTTGCAGTTTTTTTTTAAAAAACTATCCAGCTAGCTCCCGATGTTTTGTCTTGAATCTCCACTGAGGGATTCGACATTCTCTACGTGTGATGACGAGGTAGTTCTTCATGAGCGTTGTCTTGACGAACATCATGGAAAAATTTGTGGTTTCGATCGTCTACTACTCGCTAACTACCTTGCGAATAGCGACACCGTTCTCATGATCCTCTTTGTCACTGAGTTTCCCCCGTTCGTTCGAACCATTCATAGAATCCAGATTGGAACCAACATGCGGAAATCATTGACAGTAGAAGCAATACTATGATGATTGCGGTTGCGAGTAACTTATCTGTGATTCCAGAATTTGCTCTTCATTTGCGAGATGACGGGAGCACCAGTCACGGGACAGCTTACTTGTGACGTCTTTAGTGTTTCCATGGCACTGAGTGAATGAGCAATACATGAACTCTAACCGGAACTTGCAATCTTTTGGATTTGTGAACTGCGTGAAGTGTGAGGTTGCTCTAAAGCACCAGCATACAGTAAGCGGATCGAATCCATATCCAAGCCTCACTCAGCTACATGTAATCTATGTCCACTGAAAGAGAATCGATCGCATATTGACCTTGAGTATTCACTGGAATAGATTGAGCGTCCAGCGGTTGCTCACCTCTAAGAACCAGGAATGAAGTTTTTCATTCCAGAGCGGTTTCCGAAGCAGCCGCTGCAGTTCACCGGCGATGAACAAACAGAGGCATAATTTCCATCGGGTTTTCCGAAACATTCTTTTGAAGTCAACATGGAAATTGATGTGGAATCCTTTGGAAGCGATAGTTCGAGTGGAATCGACAGATTTTCGAATGCCGTATTTCGCTTCATGCGTGCATCGCATGGGCATCAGACAGGATTTCCGAGGATCAGGCTCCTTTGCGGGCCATTCTGGTGCATCAGCGCCACGATAACTGCCGTGACGACGATTATGTTCACACATTTTGTCATAAATCTTTCTGTCGAGCCCGTGAGCCTTACGGAAATAATGAGTGCACTCGGACTTTGTTTCCATTGGCTTTCAAATTTCTCATCGATGCGGATGCTTTTTGTGAGAACCGAAGCGCTCGAAAGGTTGTTACGAACTCGCGCAAGGAATCCTATCGAGGTTTACTTCCCCTTGCTCTGCAGCTTACCTCATCTCGCGCACTGTGTGCACTCATTGATCAAGAATCCAGCCGTCGATATTTTCCTCGGCGTCCTAACTTTCATTTAATTCGCTTACTCGACGGCAGTCTTCTTCATCCTGTTAAATGACACGTTAAACGGCATCCTGGCTCAGCTCGACGATCTCTCGGCGCTCATTGCGAAGCAAACTATGGACTGGGACGTTTTCGCCCGTGCAAAGTGGGAAATTCGCGACAACATCGATCTCGTGAATTCTTGCTTCGCGTTTCCGCTATCAGCGCGATTCCTGCAAATTCTCATTTCAACTACTTTCAGTCTCGCCACGTTTATCGGAGAGTCAAGGCCGCGACTGAAAACCTTGTTTCTTCTGAGCTCGTCGGTACTGTATACAACTCAGATTTTCTTCGCTGCGTGGAAAGCTTCCCAGTGTTCGCGGCGATCCCTGAGTATAATGAATCAAATGGTGAGATCGCTCGAGAAAACTCATAAGGTGCAGAACAGCGGCATGACATTGGAAGTAGTTGAAGTTTTCCGGTTCCGCCAGGAGTTCGATGGCCTGCAGGTTGGATATTTCACGCTCGATATAGCAAACTTCCTCAAATTCTTATCGACAATGGTGACAACTGTAGCCATTATTCTGCAGTTCGACTACAAAGTTGTGCGGAACATTGCACACTTGGGCAGCACGATCAAAATCAACAGGGGATGACATCATTCCAGACGGGTGAAAACAAGAACGCAGCAGAATGAGTGAAGACCAGGCCGTTTAGTCAGGAACAGCACTCCCTCTGCACAAAAAAAGTCATTCGTGGATCTGACTCGACTTTGCTCCATGGACTTCCCACTGCTCCCAATTCCATTCAGTTCGTATTCGAATCTTCAAATAGATAAACTGCAAGCAGCAGCCTATCCTTGAACTATTCTTTTCAATTCTCAAACGAAATGCAGATCATCGTCACGCTTGCTGGAATCCGCAGCTCATCAAGTTTGATCAAAAGTACATCTCAGTCGAATATTGGGAGAAGTGAACGAGGATTCTTGGAGCCCTCATTCAGAACCAGAGTTCCATGAAATGCATTAGGCCGAAAAATCGCAGTTTTCTGGAGGACAAAGTTCCGGGAAGGCTCGCGAATCGTGTAGCGGCAGTTCCAGCTCGAGTTTCAAATCATCTTCGCTTATCAATGATCAAATAGAAATTGGAAAATCCTAGAAAAGTGGGGGCGTTTGAAGAATTGACCTCCGAAAGTCTATCGCGAAATTAACTCGGTTGCGTAGTCGATTCTCTCCGTTTTTCCAATTCTCTCAGTCCACGTTCCACGTCCACGGATTATTTTTGATACATCAAGAGCACTTCGAAAGAACTCTATCACCAGGTCCGATCAGCCTCACTTATTAAGTCCGTAATTGCTGCATTCCGATCCATGGAGGCACCCGGAGTCATCTTGAATCCCTCATCATTACTCAGATCAACTCTTCTAAATGAAGACAGGTTTCCGATGGAGTCAGAACTTATTAAAAAACAGCAAACTTCTCCGAGCAACCTCCGATCCGACCCTAAACCATGCCTTCGACATCACTCATTCTCTCGTAACTGATTGTGAGATGCATTTTTCTATAGAAATCACAAATAGTGGTGATATCGATCCTTGTCATTATCGAGAGAAAAATAGTCATTGGACAGAAGTTCTCGAATTGAAAAAGCGCGCAAAGCTGAGCGAGATGACAAAGTTGCGCTGTGACAAGCTAGAAACATCCAGAAAGCTTCGAGCGGAGAATATAAAGAGGACGCCCAAGTGATTACGCAGCACAGATCCAACGGAGCTTCTTCTAGACTCGGTTAGCTTCAAGCTTAGGAGTGTTCGATCGCGTTCTTAGAGGCTCATTAGCGATCCGAGTGCGTATACTGTGAGTTATGAGTGACGGCAAACCGAAGGGCGAGGCTGCCGGAGCTAAACCTGTCGGGCAGCAAGGAGGCCAAGGTGGTGAAAAGGACAAACAAGGAGCTCAACAAACCAAGCCGAGCGGAGCTCCCAAAGCCAAGTCTGGCAGCGAACAAGGCAAGCAACCGGGCACGCAAGCGAACGAGCAAGACAGGCAAGCACAGTCTTCACAAGGTCCGATGCAGAACGACGACCAGGACTTGTCGTATCCTTTCATAGTTTGGTTCGACGTCCGAATGCAAGATATGCACGATGATCTCCAACGGAGACAGTTTTCTGATGTTCCGCAAACCGGACATATTGACTTCAATCCCTTCAGAAGATCGAGATTCTTCGACGCATTGCTCGCCCCCGACCATGTCAATCCGCAATGTGTGTTCCACGTGAACCCGAATAAAAACCAAGTGGAGTGTGAACTCAGCACCGGATGCGGAGAGTTTTTCCGGCCAGAGGACATAGAAGTGAATTTGAAAGATCGCAATGTTGAAGTCGTGGCTCGTCGAGAAATGAAATCTGACGAAAACTACACTATGAGAGAATTTCGTCGCGTGGTGACTGTTCCAGAAACTGCGGATATCGAGAAGCTGAACGCCGAAATGAAAGCGAACGGAAGGATTCTGCTGACAGCTCCGTTATTGAAACCTGTCGAGAAGAAATCGGACAAACCTAGAGCGATTAAAATAAACAGGCAGTGAGTTCTCTATCGTCGGAAGCGTCTCCTTTCTTTGAGTGATCCAGCGAGGGAACCTCTTCACCATGAGGCTTTTCGCGAAAATCCTCAGCGGAAGCGAAGCCTGCATGAAGTGCTACCTGGGTACTGCCCTGAATTCACTTACGATTCCGGGAATGGAGAAGCCTGGAGCAAAATCGGTTCGAGATTTCCTGGTCTGATAATATTTGTTTTCATCGAAGCATCGTACTCGGGGGGAAAGATCGAGGGGAACTTTATTGTGTATAAATGACGGCACGACTCAGTTCACCGTCGCTTTCGAGCAACTTGACATTCCGAGCGATCCCCCCTCACCCTGGAATGTCGAGGTCGAATCTCCTCTTGACAATCATTTATCGATGGTGATTGGCGTCGAGTCTGACGGGATCTCGGCGCTCGAAAACTCTCGAGAATCGGTTATCGCAGACGAAATGTGCGGCAATGTTCAGATTCGAGATAACGGATAAATCTTGCGTGAGCTATCAGAAAGTCCGAGAACTGTCTCTCGGTCGATCTACAGCGGATAACTCGACTCGCGGAAGAACCACTATCTTGTTCGATTAAAGAAGACTTAGTTCTCGATGAGTCTGGAAATCATCACCGAAAGACCCGAGTGTCGAGAAATGGCGACAGCAAGAGATGACAACTCCTCGGCGGGAGATCGCATCACGATTGAGCATCGGAACAGGAGACGGAGGACGAAGGACACGGAGAGTTTCGACGAAGATTTTAATCTTCGAACAAATCAACCGATATTCAAGGACCTAGAATTTCGGAAGTGTGATGAGAAAAAACGTTACGAGAATGTAGTGCACTTCGATCTGCCGGGACACTTGGACGTTGATGACATCAGAGTGGAGAGTGACGGAACCCAAGTCTCGATCCTGGCACGGAGTGAACTGAAATCATCGGCAGAAAACGTAATTCAAGAAGTGCGGATGATATTACCGGCGCCACGTTGGGGCGACATCGAGAATCTCGGGGCTTCATTGTTGCCCTGCGAGTGCCTCAAATTAACCGTGCCGTACAGTGATGAAAAGCCGCGACTGAGACGCCTCAGACATATAGTTTTACTACCGGTGAAACAGCATTGAAAGAACTCTCCGAATTCCCTCCTGTCAGACACCCAAAGTGTTTCTAAAAGAAAACTCATCGAAGGTCTCGACCTCAGAATTTTTAGCTACATTTCGCGCGTTCGTTCAATTCGAACGACGATTGTCGCAAAGGCGCTTGTCCTGGTATTCGAGAAAATAAATTCAACGGTTTCTCGACAAAAAAAGGTCACTGGATATCGCTTGCGCTGTTTTAGCTTCCGAAGTAAGAAGATCCGGCTTGTTTATGAAACTGAGATTCCAGTCCAAGTAGTTCCGTCCGTCCTCCATCAGGTTTCATGAAATTTCGATATCAGAATCATCGATGTCGGAAAACGAGCTCCTGGAAAGTGTGTTCTCGGTGTTTCCTGTGACTTCTCTGACAGAGTCTTTCGGAGGAACTTTTGATGAAATAGGATTCCCAGTGAACCGCTGTCCCCTCGAATCAGGCAAATTTAGTTGGATCAGATTCAGCGAAGGAATCAACATTTGGGAGGTATCGCTTGACTGAGATCAGATGTCGACTATTATGGTGTCCAACGTCATCATGTTCAATCTGGGAGAGTAGTTTGGTGAAATTTGAATCAGATTTCTTCAAATGCGCTTCCTCTCGCGAGGCTGCTCCGAGTCGGCAGACGATCGTTCAACGAATCTTTCGTGAATTCATCCAAACATTTGAAGTGAAACTAAGAATCAGAGGACCTGAACCGGCACGAGAGGTGACACGACGGTTACTCTAGCCTAGGAACATGTCGGACGACAACAGAAGACCGCACCTTCCCACAAGTTCGACGTTTTCTGGTTCAGCTTTCAACCGCTACCCGGTAGCGAAGCATCTCTATTTTCGCAAAACGACTGGAAGACACAATCACTTCTTCATCGTGAGCCTGAATCTACCTCAAATTCCCTACGCTGAAGATGTTGAAGTGAGCGTTGACGGACATACCATTCGGATCGAAGCCAAGCTGGAGATGGCTTCAGCCGACGAACTGAGGGCAGTGAATCACAGAGTATTGCTGAAATGCACGGTGCCCGAAGACTGTGATTTGAAAACTCTGAGCGCGGCTCTAACGCCCGATGCACGACTCGTCATGATGGCTTTGCGTAAAACTGAGGAATCTCAATCGACTCAAAAAATGTGATCTCATCAGTTGCCAATAAACTCACCCCTCCTCCCTGTTCCTCCTGGAAGTTTTTCGCGGTCTGCCAAACGCACAGTGCTCCAGGAAGTGTATGTTCATAGATAAATAGAATGGTAGGAATAAATCGAAGGGAATACTTGCGCAGGATCAATGACTCGGCAAATTCTATGAATAACGGTATCTCGATTTTATTCGCCAATTCCGACGCGAAATGAACGGAACTGTAGCTTGAGAGCGCGGCCAGTAGACCCGCCATGGAGTTTCTGAGGAAATCGTCGCATGGATATATTCAGCAATGATCACATGAAAATTTTCGAGGCTGCTCGATTGTAAACATATAGCGTTTTCTAGGAAACCCTGCGTTTAGTCAAGGTGAGCACCTAATTCAAGCAAATGTTGACGATTATGTGACATCAGATGTTTCTCAGCGGTCGGATTCAAATGAAGATGGAACCATATTACGACTCTGTCCACCATCATCGGAAGCACAGATCAGTTTTCTTTAGAATCTCAAGATTTTCCTCAACTTAATCAACTTCCTCAACTGTTGGTCCGCCCTCGCCGTGGGATCCTTTGCCGTTTTGATACAATTTGGTCATGAACGGTCGACAGAACTGTTCCAAGTCTTTCTTGCGGCTCTCGAACTCAACGGTCTCAGCGAGCTGGTTCGAATCCAGCCATTGGAGAGTGTCTCGAACTTTGCTCAGCACCGAGTTACGATCTGACTCAGGAATTTTGTCCTTGATCTTGTCATAGTCTCCGTCGAAAGTGTTCTTGACACCGAAGCAGTAGCTTTCCAGGGCGTTCTTCGCAGCAATTCTCGCTTTTTGCTTATCATCTTCATCCTTGAACTTCTCGGCGTCCCGAACCATCTTTTCGATGTCTTCTTTGCTCAGTCGGCCTTTGTCGTTTGTGATGGTTATCTTGTTCTGTCTACCGCTCGATTTGTCCGCCGCCGAAACGCTCAGAATACCGTTGACATCGATCTCAAACGAAACTTCTATTTGAGGGATTCCACGGGGCGCTGGAGGGATGCCGGTGAGGTCGAATTTGCCCAGAAGATTGTTGTCTTTTGTCATGGCCCGTTCACCTTCGTAGACCTGGATTGTGACTGCAGGCTGGTTATCGGAATAAGTCGTGAATACCTGAGTTTGTTTTGTTGGAAGAGTGCTGTTGCGATTGATCAGCGTCGTCATGACTCCACCCGCCGTTTCGAGACCGAGAGACAACGGGGTAACGTCCAACAACAGCAGATCTTGCACAACTTTCGAGGTGTCTCCGCTAATGATCGCCGCCTGGACCGCAGCGCCGTAAGCCACGGCTTCGTCGGGATTGATCGACTTGTTCAGTTCTTTGCCGTTGAAGAAATCTTGCAGGAGTTTCTGTATCTTCGGAATACGCGTGGAGCCGCCCACCAGCACGACGTCATTGATTTTGTTTTTGTCCATCTTCGCATCTTTAAGAGCCTTCTCCACCGGCTCCAGCGTCGAGCGGAACAAATCCGAGCAGAGCTCTTCAAATCGAGCTCGCGTGAGACTTGAATAGAAATCAACTCCTTCGTAGAGCGAGTCGATCTCGATTGAGGCTTGCGTTGACGACGAAAGCGTTCGTTTTGCTTTCTCACAGGCCGTCCTCAGTCGCCGGAGTGCCCGTTTATTGGAAGATGGGTCTTTTTTGTGTTTTCGTTTGAATTCTTCGACGAAATGGTTGACCATACGGTTATCGAAGTCCTCGCCGCCGAGATGAGTGTTTCCGGCCGTGGATTTCACCTCGAAAACACCTTCGTCGATCGAGAGAATCGAGACATCGAAGGTTCCGCCACCGAGATCAAAAATTAACACGTTCCGTTCCCCGGCATTGGTGCCTTTTTTGTCCAAGCCGTAGGCAATGGCGGCAGCCGTCGGTTCATTGATTATGCGCAGGACGTTCAGGCCGGCTATGGTTCCGGCGTCTTTCGTGGCCTGTCGCTGAGAATCGTTGAAGTATGCGGGAACGGTGATCACCGCGTCTTTGACAGCGCCACCAAGGTATGCCTCAGCGGTTTCTTTCATCTTGACAAGCACCATGGAACTTATCTCTTCGGGGTTGAACGTTTTGCGCTCACCTTTGAAGTCGACTTGGATTTTCGGTTTGTTGCCATCCTTGACAACTTTGAACGACCAGTGTTTCATGTCGCTTTGAACCGACGCATCATCGAACCGCCGACCAATCAAGCGCTTTGCATCGAACACTGTGTTTTCAGGATTCATGGCAACCTGATTGATTGCAGCATCGCCGATGAGTCGTTCTGTGTCGGTGAAGGCAACGTAGGACGGAGTCGTTCGGTTTCCTTGATCATTTGCGATGATTTCAACTTTCCCATGACGAAAAACACCTACACAGGAGTATGTGGTGCCCAAGTCTATGCCGATCGCTGGGATCTTCATGTCGACTCGAAGTTTTCCGGAACTTTTTAAACCACCTGAACTCTCACTTGGGTTTTCGCTGTTCGCGCTCCGTGCACGTTTTGCGATGCTCGACACTCGCTATACTTTATATTCCGCCTGGTCACAGTGAAACAGCGCCACCTGGTCACTGAGCGCAGAGTCGAGAATACTCGCCGCGATTCAGAATGTTCTGTCGGGTTCTGTACGCTCGCACGCCCGGCAGTCACTGGCAACAGCAAAGAGTAGTGTAGGCGGATGAAGTCACTCGCTGTTCTATTTGGCTGCCACTCACGACCCAGGGTACACGGCGGCGCTTCGATGACTCACACGACAGATGACTATTGTTTGCGTGTTATTCGCAAACGATCACCGACTCATTAGGCTTGTCAGATGCGACCGATCCCGGTTCAAAGACGTCATCTTAGCATGAGATAAAATACTTTGTTACAACTGTGTTACAAGAAGATTCTCAAACCCCTCGGAACATTCAAACTCTCATTGTCAGTCGAGTTGAACCCGGACTTCACTCGCAAAAAACGCTTGAGGCAAACCAAGAAACGAGCAGATACTCTCTCTTTTTCTTTTCCGAACGGATATCGAGCGAATGTCAACGCACGTTTCTAGACTTGCTCAGATTCTGATTCCGGCGTTCGACTTCGCTCCTCGAGAAAATTCTCTGGACATCGTGATCTGTTGTCTCGGACGTTTTGTTCCAGAGTGTTCGATACGATGTTTCTTACGCACAGCTCTCAAGATACAGATTTATTTTTCCGAACTCTCCGTTCTTTGGATATTCAAAATTTATAGCCAACCGTGTGCCCCTACTCACAGATACGCGAAATGTGATGTCGGAGCGGATGAAACCGATTTGGTTCGAAGAGCAGCGTACGTGCTGAACGTTGACCTCTCGGACATCCACCATTCAAAGTTTCCAAATTTATCCTCGACAGAATGAAACGATAACGCAGAAGCAAATTCCCTGAGACGAACATATCAATATGCGATTCTCAGTTGGTTTCGATTCCTGATTTCACCCGTTTCGGTGCTGAAAACACATCGAAAGCATCAATCGGCAAGGATCTGAAATTCCAAGGAAGAATTCACGCGAAATTCGTAGATTTCGGGAGTTACAGTATAGCTCAAAAGTAGTTTTGACTAACAAGTTGTCTAGAATTCCTCGATCAACAGAAGACTCGAACGTTATGGCACCTAGCGTCGTCAGAGCGCGCTCAGAAGTCGAAGAGATCACACTATGAAAACCGCACTTCCGAGATATATCTGAAATGTCATTGAATGATGAAAAGTGATACTTTGGTGGCTCAGTGGAAAGAACTCGATTTCAGCAGCGAAGCGCGGTGGTCTAATGCTAGACTTCCATAGGACCTCTGTGCATGCGTAGGGACTTCACGTCGATCTCCTACAGCTGCGGACTTATCATGATTTTCTGTCGGGGAGTCTCTTTTAAAAATTTCGGAATAATATCAGGGATACGCGAAAGAGCTCCGTGAGGTTAACTGTTCACCTCGATGAGCTCTGCCGAAAACCACAATACCTCATCCTTCGAAGCCTCAAGCAATATCGATTTCACGGTTCCGCACGTTTCGTACAAGCACGATATTTCGGAGGCTCAGGGAAACATAGATCACAACACGATAAATGATGATATTTTTGGATAGCGTACCTAGCGACTATATTCTGTTCGTCCTGTTAGTTCTTTTCCACTAGTTGTTCTCCATGGCCGGCGCGGACGTTCGTGGAACGCCCGACCCGGGCATCGCCCAAGCCAGCCGCCTCCCGTGATCCCCGACCACCGACTCGCCCCCGTCGCTCCACTGAGACCGCCAATTGTCGCGTTGCTCTGTGCCCCTCGCGCACCACTTTCCGAACAGATGAGGTTCGGGAGTGCGAGGAATTTCAGCGAGTGTCTGCCGCGACTTCCGCTCCAGGAGGGCGCCGAGCACGTCACATTTTCCACAATTCGCCGTATGGGTGTTTGGTTTTGATGTCATGGAATGCACCACCGTAATTCGGAGCATATCTTCAATCATGTTTTCCCAAAAATTTAATGGCATAAATTCTGTCAATATCAATGATTTTACTGGCCTGGATTTTACCTGCAAGCCTCCAGAGCCTGAACCGTGGCTATTCAAAGCCAGTGTCCGAGCTGTTTTTTCGAGTTGAGTGAATTGATTTTTGCGCATTCTCATCCTGGAAAACGCAGATTCCGAGCTTAGAGAACTCAAGGATAGGTGAATGAGTTGTTTGGAATCGAAATGTCCGAAGATCGTTCTTCGCGATTTCCGGTTTCCAGCAGCAATTGAAAGGAGATTTCTCGTCGGGGGCTGACCGACGAGATAGCCGAGGGGTCTGCACTTGCAGATTTGCTTGTGGATGTGGATGTGGTACCACACCACATCACATGTTGACTCGTGATACCACACTCTCGAGCGGCAGGCCGTTGGTTCGAATCTCTTCTGGTACCAGAAGGCCGATTTCTTCAGAGATGGTTTCCACTCTGTAAGGCAAATACCGTAAAACTTCTAATTGCAGGGCATGCCCGGCAAATATTTCGATCCTCCCGGGGGTGCCCGCTAATTAGAGCATGCCCGGCAAATAGAGCATGCCCGGCAAATATTTCGATCGCGAGAGGAATCGGCGGCCGTTGGGGCTCGAATGATGAGAAATGACAAATCGTATTCCAAGATTATTAGCTCATCAGCTAAACCGACCTGCCGAGTCTACTTCTCAACTTCGAGAAGCAGCTCGGTGACTAGAGCAAAACCGGGGCGTATTTATTGAGATTCAACTTAATCTTCCTCTGTTACAACAGACTCATCTCCATCGTATTCTTTTGACCAGTCACATTCTTCTGGAACGGCGTTGAGAGTGCCCGGCAAAAAGAGCATGCCAGGCAAATATTTCGATCCTTCCGGGGGTGCCCGCTAATTAGAGCATGCCCGGCAAAAAGAGCATGCCCTGCAATTAGAAGTTTTACGGTATCTGGTAAATACCAGAAGAAGGAGATCTGATACCAGGCCCCCAGGCCTTCTGGTACCAGAGGCCTACCGAACCCCGGTACCTAACCTCAGCAACACAGGCCGTGAGCGCCTCTACCGGAGGGCCGGGACGAGGGATGGAGCAAGAAAAAAAAAGATTTCTACACTAGGTCCGCCAATTTTGAACCCGATCCGACAGTTTTCGTACCGGTTCCCCGGCGATTTTGCCCACTGTTCGTCCTCTAGAAATTTTCCGGTCCGTGAACATTCCGTGACAGTTGTCCGCTTTCTTGGCATTTTGAGACGAACGAGTTCGGTTTTCGGGCATCTTCGGACGAATTAATTCGACTCCTGAGCACAGTTGAGGAGACTAAGCTCGAAAGTGGACCGACTTCCGAGTAAGCTGTCAGATACATCGATTTGAGAAATGTAAGATCTAAAGCAAGGGTGTCAAAGACGTGGCCCGCGGGCCAAAGGGTCTAGCCGGATAAGGGGGGCGTTATCTGCCCCACCACTTTGGATTTGGACCAAACCACCTGGATAGTGTTCCCTGGTATGAGAAAACACATTTGTGAAGATTTCAGCGTTCTCGACCATGTATGTCTACACCTTAACGCCAAAAACCTGTTGAGAACCCCTGATTCGAGGTACAACTTAAAATCGCTATATCTGGAGAACCACTGGGCGTACAGCGCCGAACGAGAATTTTTTGGAAAGCTCTTATCGGGGGCTATTTTCTCAGGGTTCGGCAATCTAATCGCGCGATTCTTAAGGCTTACAAAAATCGAGTTTTCCCTTGATTTTCATGGTAGATACCCTTCCCGTTGGCTGACAAAATCTGGTAGGGTGCAAAATATAGCCCCAACAACCTTCTTTCTACCAGGCAAGTTTCATCCTTACCGTGAGGTAGCCTTCGGAGATATGGTTCTGCGTAGGTCTCCTACCAGACCCCTTTTCCATGGTCAAGCCCCCAAAAGTCGACCCATGATAAAATAATAATAATAATAAAACTTGCAAGGTCGGAAACGATAGCTGACTGACGTTGAGACGATCTTTCGTGCAACTACATTGAGGCCTCGTTGTCGAGTCAAGCGACCGGTCAGTTTCAATGCCGATCATAGCGTCAGCGCGAAGTCCCTCTGAGTATTTCTACAACTTTCACATATTGCAGAGTTGGTGGATTTTTCTTTCCCATCTTGTGGAAAATCCGCCAAACTGGCCAAAAAACACAGAGCTCGCAATAAATCTCAAGTCACCGGCGGCGGTGATTCTCACGCGTCTGTGAAAATAACGAGATTCAAGTCAGCTCTCACAATTGTACTACACAGATGCGCGGTTTGTAATAGACAGGTTCACAGGGTCAAAGGCACTCCGAAGAAAATCGAAAAATTATAGAGTTCGATACAGTAGAGTTCGATTTCCGGCGTTGTAAATTCTCTTAGCGATCATGGGTCGATTTTTGGGGGCTTAACCATTGAGGAGGGGTCTCGTCGGGGACCTACGCGGAGCCATAACTCCGAAGGCTACCTCACGATAAGGATGAAACTTGCCTGGTAGAAAGGAGGCTATTGGGGCTATATTTTGCACCCCACCAGATTTCGTCAGCCAACGGGAAGGGTATCTACCATAAAAATGAAGGAAAAACTCGATTTTTTTAAGCCTTAAGAATCATGCAGTTAGATTCTTAGATAGATAGCCGAACCCAGGAGCAAATAGCCCCCGATGAGAGCTTTCCAAAAAATTGTCGTTCGGCACTGTACGCCTAGTGGTTCTCGAGATACAGCGATTTTAAGTTGGCTCTAGAATTGAGGGTTTTCAACCGTTCTTCGGCGTTAAGGTGTACGCGGAAATGGTCTAGAAAGCTGAAAACTTCGGCAATCTAACTGCATGATTCTTAAGGCTTAAAAAAATCGAGTTTTTCCTTCATTTTTATGGTAGATACCCTTCCCGTTGGCTGACAAAATCTGGTGGGGTGCAAAATATAGCCCCAATAGCCTCCTTTCTACCAGGCAAGTTTCATCCTTATCGTGAGGTAGCCTTCGGAGTTATGGCTCCGCGTAGGTCCCCGACGAGACCCCTCCTCAATGGTTAAGCCCCCAAAAATCGACCCATGATCGCTAAGAGAATTTACAACGCCGGAAATCGAACTCTACTGTATCGAACTCTATAATTTTTCGATTTTCTTCGGAGCGCCTTTGACCCTGTGAACCTGTCTATTACAAACCGCGCATCTGTGTAGTACAATTGTGAGAGCTGACTTGAATCTCGTTATTTTCACAGACGCGTGAGAATCACCGCCGGTGACTTGAGATTTATTGCGAGCTCTGTGTTTTTTGGCCAGTTTGGCGGATTTTCCACAAGATGGGAAAGAAAAATCCACCAACTCTGCAATATGTGAAAGTTGTAGAAATACTCAGAGGGACTTCGCGCTGACGCTATGATCGGCATTGAAACTGACCGGTCGCTTGACTCGACAACGAGGCCTCAATGTAGTTGCACGAAAGATCGTCTCAACGTCAGTCAGCTATCGTTTCCGACCTTGCAAGTTTTATTATCATTATTTTATCATGGGTCGACTTTTGGGGGCTTGACCATGGAAAAGGGGTCTGGTAGGAGACCTACGCAGAACCATATCTCCGAAGGCTACCTCACGATAAGGATGAAACTTGCCTGGTAGAAAGAAGGTTGCTGGGGCCATATTTTGCACCCCACAAGATTTTGTCAGCCAACGGGAAGGGTATCTACCATGAAAATCAAGAGAAAACTCGATTTTTGTGAGCCTTAAGAATCACGCGATTAGATTGCCGAGCCCTGAGCAAATAGCCCCCGATGAGAGCTTTCCAAAAAATTGTCGTTCGGCGCTGTACGCCCGGTGGTTCTCCAGATAAAACGATTTTAAGTTGTACCTCGAATCAGGGGTTCTCAACAGGTTTCTGGCGTTAAGGTGTAGACATACATGGTCGAGAACGCTGAAATCTTCACAAATGTGTTTTCTCATACCAGGGAACACTATCTAGGTGGATTGGTCCAAATCCAAAGTGGTGGGGCAGATTACGCCCCCTTATCCGGCGAGACCCTTTGCTCAGCCGACTCGCACTTTCCAAGCAGAATGGGAGAAACTATATTTTGTCGTACCTCGAGGTGATAATCTCTGCTTAGTCTGCCACAGTACGATCGCCTGCATGAAAGAGTATAATGCTCGACGCCATTACGAGACTCAACATAGAGAGCTCGGAAACCTCGAAGGATCACTACGAGACGAAAAGATTGGACGGCTGAAGACTTCATTGAGCAAACAATAGGGTTTTTCCAAAAATGCAAGAGCCCATAGCGAAACCGCGGTTGAAGCAAGCTTCAGAATCTCGCAACAGATTGCACTAAACGCGAAACATTTCTCAAAGTTCATCAAAGTATGTTTGCTTTCCGCCGCCGAGATCTTGTGTCCGGATCAACTGCAGAAGTTCTGAAAGCGAAGTACCCAACAATGACCCCGAACCAAGGAGAGAAACTGAGCGCATTTCTCCAACGATCGTTCCTTCCATCGTTTCATGGACAGAAATCAAATGTCGTGGGGAACGATCGATAAGAAACAAAAATGTGAAACTTCGAAAATTTCAAGAACGGTCGCGAATATTAGCAAAAATTTCAAAACCTCATAATTTTGTTTCCGATCGATCGTTCTCCACGAAACCTGAAGATCCGAGAATTTCCATGCAGGTCTCTTCCTTCGTTTTGAAGATGAAACCAATGCGATCATTCCATATCGCTACCCAGGGGTCATGAAGGAATCTGTGGTCGGTATGGGAATATTGAACTTTTGCTCCTTCTGTTGAGTGCGTACGTGGAATGCCTCGACGCCACGACGGCTCGCAGGAACTGTTCTTCATCTGTTAGAATTGACGCCATATCGCACCTGTACGAATCGCGATGACCATGGGAGTGAGAATGTGCTTTCCGCGCTCAGAGCGCCAGCCTGGAGCCATTTGATAGATAGCGTCTTCAACCTCGATCTTCACCTTATCAAAGCCGCCGACCCTCCGCATCACGAAGGGCATCGAATGAATTTCTTTCACTTCTAAGGTCAATGCTATAATGATAACGGTTCTCCTTGATGATTCTCAAATTTGTGTGAATCTCATTCACGAAGGTTGTTTAAATCATCGAGCGTCTAGCTTCCCATTCTGTCGCCTCTCATATGAATGAGACTTCTGTCTCAATGATTCTGTATGTAGCATGGATGCGTCTTCGATCCTCCTTACCCAACAGGCTGACTACCAGCAACTGGCACCTTTCGCCCTCCTGGCTTTTTTGACGGCTTTGTGTGCCGTGGTTCTGAGGTTGGGCCCCGAAACACTGCCCGATTCTATGGTGGAGGCTGATCTCATCGGTCGGTAAGATCGCATGCCCAAAAACGTCGTTTGAAAATCCGAGAAAAAAACTAGATTGTTGAGAACAACGGGGCTGCTCGCCTTGAATGCGAACGGATGTCGGTGAGTTCAATGCAAGCTCGTAAAACGTACGATCTAGATCTCAAAATGAAGGATCCGATAACAATCCACTCACCGCTCTCACGGTCAACCTCGATAAAATCGAGAATTTTCGCTTGCAGAATCGACAAAACTCAGCTTCCGGGTACAGCACTTGCGCTATCGGACGAGTGATTGGACAATTTTGTCAGGCTTAATGTTTCAGAGCACGAAGCAACGATCAAGGCTGGGCCACACCAATCGCGACAATGACACACAGAAACTTGTAATTGAATCGAATCATTTCCAGTCGTCTGAAAGAGCATGGGCCAATAGGTATCACAATGATGTACAATGAATCCCCCTACTAGACACAGCAATCAAGATCACGGTGATATGTCGAACTGATGTAGAGATACACGAGACATGTGTCGATTGTAACTTGAGCTTGAATGCTGAATATACTTCTGCAAATAAGTATCGTTCTCTTAGTCTGATATGGTTAGCGACTGAAAATAGCCCATACGGGGAGCTTTTTTCTTATAGCTGTTATTAGGTGTACATAGAGGCCAGACTCTGTGGAAGAGAAAAATAGCCGTGCGTGTAGCTGTTCACAAATTATTATGAAATCAGATTTTCTTCACCTCGGTTAACTCATCCTCTCAGCTCCGAATCTGCGGTCTTGCAGCAGAGAAACCTTTCATTTCCCATGGAGAGTCCTCCCCTCAGATGGCCGAGTTTGAAATAACTTCATCTGATGAATCCGCAGTGAAGACGATCCAGCGGTTCCTAAATATTTCGATCTCCGACGCGACGCCTCAAGCGTCGACGACCACGTACATATATGAGCATTCAAGCGCTGAGTTGCTCTGTCAAGCTTGATCGAGATAGGTAGTGAGTTTTCTAGCTATAACAGTTTCAATATTCGTAGCTTGGATCCAGCCTACTCGATTTCCTAACAAGGTTGCATCGACAGCAGAGTTCTAGTTCCGCAGAGAATATTTGATTCCAATTCTTGAATACTGAATTCTCCGAGCGATCGAGGCGGGGGAAGGTAATAAGCAGGGCCAGAGAGTTTATGCACGGAAATATGCGTGAGGAATATGCAAATATGCACGCGCCTATGCACTGAAATATGCAAGTGCATATGCAGAATATGCAAGTGCATATGCAGAATATGCAAGCGCCCCGTCGAGATAGCTCATTTAGTGCCTCGAAGGTTCCATTACTTTGGGCTGTTAGAAGATCGAGTTGAGGAAAGAGACCTTTCCCGCGCAGGCGGCACCCGATACGGACCTCCAAGATCTTTATGGATGTATCCCTCTCAATGCGACTTTCGAAATTTCGACATTGTCTTATGCGAAACGGACGAGCGCCCTTGCAGGGTACGAGCTGCCAAAGTCTTGCCTTGGCTCCGCAAACTCCGACCCGCACACAAGTTGAAAAAAAAAAATTGTCGTACATGCCGATCGCCAGATTACTTGACGATGAGTTGCCAAGACTCAACCCAATGATCTCCCTTTCCTTACTCCAGAGAGTGGCACTCGTCTGGTGCTGAAAAATCAGGCTGGTGAATACTGCCCAGAGGACACCCCACCTCCCCGTGGCAGAACTCATCGTCTTTCGTCTTCGAGGCTTCAGAACCTTCGCGATTGCCTAAAACACAAAGTCGCGAATCAGCTCATTATTTCACGGTATCGAAATACTACTAATGTAAGTGAAGACGTCCCAACGGATACATCATTGATAAACTACAACTTGTTCGTTTGGAAACCTACTATATTTTCCGTGGGCGAGTCTTGACACTGAACCAGCTGCGAGTTTGAGTCTGCACCGTTGCGATCGTCCGTGAAGTTGGCCACATCGGTGTTGAAGGTCTGGAAATCGGAATTAAATGAGTCTTCTATGACTGACGGAGGACTTCAAATTGGACCACGATCCTGAAGAGTTCGCCTAGAGCATCGATCCCCATAAATGAAGTCATGCGGTGCCATGGACGTGTCGAACAATGTGCATACTTACATTCAGGAGGGTACTGTTGTCAATGTTGAGTCCACCCGCGGTCAACTGTTGCTGAAGCCAATCAAGCTCGGTCTCGACGCCTTCGAGATGATCGTTCAGCTCTTCCCTAGAGTCGGGATTGATAGAAATTAGTGCATGAACTCCCACTCAGAGTTTTCGACGATGAAAACGCGCTCCAGTGATTCCATGTCTCCTATACTTCCTTCAAAAGCGATGTCTCCAATACCATTCAGAGAACTCGCTGCTCGCCGCAATTCTCATTCTACTGAGAGCTCGTATACAAAATACCCCATATTCGGGAATGAAATTCCCAGATTCGGGTATAGGATTCCCATAATTGATTGGCATTGAAACACTTTCATACAAATTTTCAGACTCGGTCGCCCCGGACTCGATGACGGGTTGAGTTCCAGAGGGGTTGGCGCGATCATGCGGCAATATATTATAGAATGATGAATTCCAAATGATGAGAACAATTGGAATAAGTGAGAAGTTTAGTAAGAGCACCAACGGTGGTCTGTTGGCTTCATCTTCGATTCGTTTGATCTGTTCTGCTCCATTGAAGTGGTCACTCAGCATACAGCCCATATTCTGGGTGATGGTTTGGCGACCTCTCTGCCATTCAGTCACAGCACCAGACAGAGATTGGGACAAAGAGCTCGTTTTAGGATTTTCTCGCAGGGTTGAGCCAACCGTGCGTTATGCTCAAGGAAAAGATCCAAGGATCTTTCTTCATTTTGTTTTCATACCAGCACATGGGAAAAAGAAGAAGCTGCTCTAAAAATGCAGAGTTATATGTTGCCCCGGCAAGAGTTCAGCGATCGTCACTGCTCGAAAAGAAGGCTGGCCGCCTGAGATCACTCTCAGAAGCTGCGATCAAACTAGACGGCTGAAGCTAGTGAGTCGCGGGACCGGGGGTCAGTTAGCGGATGTTTAGCAACATCATTTTGAAAAGTCGACTCATTTTCGAGATCGGCATTTTTCAAGCATTCCCAACAAGCTATACAGACATTTTCAATGCCTATTCCGACAGGAGCGCATAAGCAAGAGGAGAGAAGAAATCGCGAATCTATAGTGAGGATTTGAGAATTCAAAGAAAGGGAGATAGTCTCGAACAGACCGAACGAGACGCGATGCTTCTTTAGAATCTAGGCGGGACGGTGAAACCTCAATGAAACCGGATTTCGATCCTCCGAACGCATCCCTAATCGCAGAGAAGTGGAAGAAACGGAGCATGTGCTTGTGTGTCACTGAAGTTGTTCCAAGTTTATCGTGCTAACTATCACTATAGACTCATGATAGCTTCTAATCAATGTATGCGCAGCACATCAGAAGAGAACAAAAAGAGCAATCGATTGAGACGAAATCGTGCAAAGACCGAAGTCACGTGATAGAGGCGACAGTCTCCACAAAGAACTTCCCTCCTGAGAGGAACATACTCCGAGTCGCATCATCGATTGAAGACCAACCTAAACTATTCGGTCTTCGGACGTCGAAACGCTTGAGTGTCGGCAACGGAAGAACCACAATCACAACGAATGCTGAAAGAAAAGGGGTGCAGAGACGAGAGTGCTGCTCATGCGAATCTTGCGACCGGACTCACTTGTTCTTCCCGATAGAGCTGTCTGTTTTGAAAGTCCTGCCCGTTGACACAGCCGAATCAACACACGGCGCCGGGTCGACCTCTTCATCGAAGAGTTTCTCGCAGAAAACGACTTGTCACCGATTCGAGTCGCTTAGGTGCTTACCGCGAGTCGGTGGAAGTTTTCTAAATAAATGTGCTGCGCCGATCTTATCCTCCTCTCCCAGTCAGCCGGAGGTTGGTCTCGACCGACCGCCGACTGAGACACTCTCAAGCGAAACTCCGACGATCGACGACGCGACGTTCGGTAGGCTTCCTAGCCATCCACCGTCGAGAAGGAAGTTTCGAGGAAAAGACGGTAGCAGTTTCTACGGGACAGCACCGTTTTTCTTGAGTCTTAGTTCACAACGCAATATCAGTGCGTAACATTGGTGTCAGAAGTGCTTGAACCCGCGCTCTCTAGCACGGCTTCCTGAAGATTTCCGGTCCACACCGCAGTGTCATCCGTGTGCATTCTTGCACATTCCTGCCGTTTTTTCAACTGGAAAAACACCGCTCCGAAGTCGCTAAGTGATCCATTCACTGCGCTTCCCAGCACAGTCATCGAAAAAGTCCCGATTTCGGCACCGAAGAGTGCACGCGCAACCCTGCACGTTTCTGCAACTCACGGCGAAATCTCCTCGCGACTTTCCCTGAGGCTGAATCCACCGCGCTCTCTAGCACGGCTCACCCTCTGTCAAGAAATCCTCGTCCGGAATCATTTCCAACCTCTCAACAGGAGTTTCCTCGTGCACTCTTGCCCGATCCTGTCGAGTCAATCATCTCATCCGCGCTTCCCAGCACGGAAGTCAAGGTCAGTTCGTTTCGCATCTTGATCAGTGTCCTCCCGTGAGAATTCCGTGTCGCGCTCCCTAGCACGCACGTCCGATTCAGTGTCGAGGACCTCAAGAAATCAAGTTTCGCGTAATCTGTGCGGGCCCTCTGACGTATCTCAAGGCGCGTTCACACTGTTTCACTTTCACTTTCATCGCGGTGATCACCGCAGTGAGACACCAAGCGAATCTCGGAGGACGAGCGCGGCACGCAGAACGGGAATTGGCGGGATTCGGCGGCGATGAGCCCAGCCGCGCGGAAATTCAAAGCGGCAACTGAAATGGAATTTCCGGAAATACGGCCAGAATTGGGGAAGTGTGGGACGCAGACATACAGCGACGTAATCATGGTGTTTCGATGGGGGAACGACCACATGCCGAAGTTCTTAGAGCGTTATCGTCAACATGAATGTCCACTGCCGCCAGTACACACGAGCACTTAAGCGTGTCCGAGCATTTTTCCACACGAGCACTTAAGCGACTACCAAGTCTGCAGTTGCCGAGAATAAACCGCTGTTTCATTTCATTTCATTACAAGAATAACATAGCAAGAGAGAAGGCCTTGGTGAGCATGCTGAGCGACCTTAGCCTTTCTGATCTCACGGTGAGCGACATCCAGACGAAGATCAAAACTGTTCGCACCAAGTACTCAGCTGACAGCTGTGAGTTGAGGAAAGTACGGGAAGCCGAAAAGAGCGGGGCTGGTCTCGACGATATGTACGTGCCCACAGTGTTCTCGTTCACTTTTTCGTAAGAGGTTTGATTCCGATGAAACCGTTTCCAACGACAAATTTAAATGTCCCCGTTCCCTCTCCCAGCTATAGCTTTAGCGTTTCACCGCGATGATCATCGCGACGATCACCGCGATGAAAGTGAAAGTGAAACAGTGTAAACGCGCCTTCAGCGAAGCGCTTCCAAGCTCGCCGCAATTTGCCTCTCTCTCTGTAGATTTCTAAAGAAGGCAAAAAAGTTCCAAAATGACGGGTACCGACATCCCTGCTGGCACATCCGACACATCGCCGATGTTGCAATGTCAGGCCCCGGATGGGAATCCCGCAGATGTGAAACCGGTTGTGCGAAAAGTGGCTCTCAAATTCGCTAGATCTCGCATGACGAAATGTTGCACGAAATCCTTTGAGGCCATCGCCGCTGCCTCATTTACGGTGGAATCGCTGGATGAGCTCGATGATCTTCGAGTCAGTGTCAAGCAGAATCTCAGCGAGCTGTCCGCGACCACCCAAGCTTACATCGATATGCCCTCGGTGTGCTCCGATGAGGCTTTGGTCGACCAGGAGTTTGTAAAAAACGACACCTACATCGACAACGCCGAGGACGCCATGAAATCACTCAAACAAAAGCAAAACGAAATCGCCCGAGCCCTCGGTCTACAGCCCGACGTTCCAACGCTCAGCCCTGAGCAGCAAGAGATTCCAGTGGACTCTCACGCTTCGCCGATCGACGAAAACCAAGATTTCGCGAGAAGATAAGCTCATCTTATTCAGACGGAGTTGAGAGCAAGGAACGCCTTGTGAGCGTGAGAAGCATATGCATGTGTGGTAGACCACGTTTTTGATACTCGATTAAGAAAATATAAGCTGCGACTTCCCCGAGAATCTGTTTTTTGACAAATTCGTTGCGAAGTGCTTCGACTTTCCATTGGAAAACTCGAGCGCCTTTGCAATTGCCGACGTTGTAGTAGAAAGTCGATTGAAAAATTCGACCTGCAGCTCGAGTGATAGGCCCGCGTCAATATTAAACAGTGAAGTTCGTTCAGATTGGCAGACCAAATGATAACTCAATCTCATTTATCCACGAACATCCTCTTCCCGATTTGAGTATGGTTTCGAATTGCAGGCTTGATTTTATCGTCGCCACAACGGGCGGGGACAGGGATCGTCCTGCATTCAAGAGGGCTCAACGACCGGATGCGTATCTTTTCTGGGGGAGAGGGTCTTGATTTTTCCTCAAGGAAGCGCCCTTAAGGAACTCCCAAGCAATCGGTTATCTGACAGGAAACGTCAACTCAGATAGTATGACCCAAAGACTCGGGGGAAGCGGGGTTTCGCCCCTCTCTCTTGTCAGCCTGAGTCGAAACATGCAATTCGTGTCTCTGGAAGATATGAGTCCTTCTTGTTATTCCAGTTTCTATGCCTACATAAATATGCAAAGCGGATGATCTCCCTCCTTCCAAACAATGATCTGCCTCTCTTGGACCCCTGCTAGCTTCACCTGGACCCCCAAGATTCAGTCTCAATCTAAACCCGCCTAAACCGAAAAATCCCAGAAGCTCTGCCTCTCTGAAACTCTCTCACCGCGACCTTCTCCACTCTCCGAGGTCGCGGCGGTGTTATTCAACGGGAACTAGTAGTATTTAGGGGGGGGGCGGCATTTGTGTTCTCCGAACCTTTTTTTTTTGATTGTCTATTCAGGCTGACCGAAGTCCGGGGGGGCGGCATTTTCGAAAAATTTTAAGTTCCGCCCCGGGCGGCATATTGCCGAGGTACGACACTGGGTGGTAGTATCGACGTTTAAATCGATTTTGTTTCAAAGTAAATAGAAAACCCCGATTGATTGTTAATCATATCTGTTATGAACTTATGCTGTAGAGCTAAACTGGCACAGAGAGGGGTCGACTTTCTTCTTCGAACGCCTGACACCAACTGCCGGGCGTATATTTATTCAACATGTTTTTAGCAGACAGTTTTCTTTTGGAGCGGGGAAATTCGACAGCCGCTCTAACAATATCCACTCCCTCTGATAAATCGAGTCTGAAATAGATCACTAACAATAAGAATTGCTCCATGCACAAAATCGATTGTCGTGATTCTACAGAATTAGAAGCTTATACAATCAATTTCATTTACATGTTTCGGAACATGTCCTGCCGACTCGGGGTGAAACGGAGGAGAATTCCGAATGCCTGCGCCTCCATCTCTACAGGAATTCTGGAACTGGACTGAGTTGAATAGAGGTCACAGAACCGCTTCTCGCAAGGGATAATCTGAAAAATTGGCTGAGTATTGGCTGGAGCAGATGTAGCTCCGGCCAATTCTCAATATCTGCGGTGCTTCGAAGCGAAGAATTCACGCATGAAGAATTTGATTTCCGATTTTTTCTATTTTCACGTAACTTTCCTCGGAAGCTGTGGAATAGCTCGTCCCCGAACATCAGATCCGACTCCCTTCAAAGTCCCCGAGTTCAGTGGTACGCGGACTTCTTCCCTCGGCGATTCCGCTCTTCTTGAATTTCAGCGTCGACTCGCTATCTCTCCGCTGCTAGAATTCTGTCTACTTCTTCCATTTGCCTCTGTCTCTCCTCTCGCCGCCTTTGTTCTTCCAAATTTGGCAACAAACCTCCTCCATGGTGCGCGTGCGGTACCGGAATCCCATCGGAGACCTCAGCGGCGCTGTCCCGGCTGACTCCGGAGGGTCGAAGCTCGCTGCCGTCGTCAGCAATGACGCCTTCTTGAGCAGTATTCGAATTGGCGGGCTCCATATCTCTCAGCGGTGGATTCAAGTTCGTTGTCAACTCTGTTCTGCTTCTGCATCTTCGAGTCTATTTACACCTCACATGGCCTCGAGTTTTCGGGAGAATGAATCAAATTTTTCAGTTTGAAAGAAGGGGCCACGGAGGTGGATGTCTGTTTCCAGAACTTGAGATGATAAAGAACAGCGGAAAGCGCGAGAGCAGCTTCATGGCTGAACCCTCTCACAAGGACCAATATGCCGATATGACGACCATATCCTCGAGAATAACGAGGTCACGTTTCAAGGACGTAGATGCGCGGAAAATGCGCGGAAAATGAAGCTTTCGATGCTTTCGGCGATAAGACTGAAAACGATGGCCTGAAACGGCTGTGGCTGGAATGGCGATCATCTGTACTTAAGAAATGTGTCTTCTTGTGGTATTCTATTCTGAGGGCTTCCGGAGGTGCTCAAAACGTTCTGAGCCATTCAGAACGCGCGGGAACGAGAGTTTCCCATGTTTCCGGCGAATAGACCGGAAATCTTGAGCCAATCTGTATGGGACCCAAATATTCGAAACACACCACAGGGGAAATTGGAAACNCCAGGCTTGTCGGAACGTTTTCACTCGGAGAAGGCTCATGTTCTTGATCGATGGATGCTTCTGAGTGTCCAGATATTAGGGAGAGATTTTTGAAGAGGTTTGAAACATCCTCCGCCTCCAGGCGAGCCGTGTTGACACCCTGGAAAACTTCTGTAAGGCCTCTATGGAAAATTTCGTCTGACTCAAGTAGATCTGCTTCGAGCTGTCCGATTGTTGACATGAGCTCATCTCGGGTGGTGTCTTCTATATCAACTCCATCCACGGTTTGCATCCTTTTAACTAAGGTTTCCACCTTCTGGAGGAAGTTTGTATTGGGAGCTGGCGTTCCGAGAATACCTGCTTTTTTGACTTGCTTTTTCGTGGTTGTTTCCATCTTTGTTGTCGTCGGCGCTTCCTCCCCCTCCGAAGAAGGCTCCTATCGCCGGGGCAGGGGCATATCGAACGCCAACATGAAACCGTCGTATACGTCATCACTTTGATGTGTGTTTCGAGCATGTCTCCTTCGTAATTGGTTCGCGTGACGGGAGATGGATCTATCGTCGACATCAACTTCGTACATGACATTGTTGCGTTTCTGGATTGATCCGTGAGCCCAATACTGCTTATTATTCTTCTGCATGCGGACGTACACGGTGTCGTCGGGTTCAAAGGTCTTGTTTCTTGTCCCGTTGTGTCTGTCGAAGTTCTTTTTCATTTGAGATTCTTGATTCGAACACTGAATAGAGTTGATGGTGTTACTACTTTCTGGTTCAGGCGCGGGTCGGATTGCATCAAGGTCCGTTTTGAATTTTCTTCCAGAAAACATTTCAGCCGGAGTTTTTCCGTTCAGAGCTTGTGAAGGTGTTGTTCGATACGTTTTCAGGAAGGTTCTGATGTTTGTTATTGTGCTGCCATCGTTTCGCATCTTGGACAGAGTTCGTTTGAAAATGTCGACCATACGTTCGGCTCTGCCGTTACTTGCCGGCATGTAGGCTGCTGAGAACAGTTTTTTGATATCGTATTTGTTGCACAATTCGATGAAGTCGGGGCATCTGAATTGAGGTCCATTGTCTGTGACAATTGTTTCAGGATACCCGTGCTGCGCGAAGATATCTTCAAAGGCCTCGATAGTTTTCGCTGTGGTGATCTTTTTCATGGGTACTATTTCAGGCCAATTCGAGAACGAATCCACGATTATGAGATAGTAGGTGTTGTTCATTGGACCTGCGAAGTCCGCGTGGATGCGCGACCACGGTTTGGTTGTTTGACCCCACGATGATAGAGGCACTTTGATTGGGTTCTTACTTGTTAATTGACAGTCGTCGCAGCTTTTGACGAAGTATTCAATATGTTTGTCAATGTTCGGCCAATAAACGTATGATCTCGACAACGCCTTCATCCTTGTTTCGCCCGGGTGGCCCTTGTGGAGTGTTGTCAATACTTGGTCTTGTAGATCACGTGGGACGACCACTCGGTCTCGAAACATGATGATGTCGTCCGTGATGCTTAGCTCGTTTCGTCTCGAGAAGAGCGGGAACAGTGGGTCTTCACGCTGGACTTTCGGCCAATAGCTGTTGATGAATTTTTTTGCTCTGCCTAGAATCGGGTCGGTTGCTGATTTCTTCTTGATTTCGTTTCTTGTGACGGGCAGGGAAGCAATGCTTTCATCGAGAGCAAAGTCGTCATCGAGGCAGATGTTGGCTATTACCTTATCTGGCATTTCGGTGCTTTCGTCGAGGCTGTTTTGTTGTTTTGCGATCAGGCGGGACAGCGCATCTGCCTCGCCGAATTCAGTGGTTTTTTTGTAGCGGATCTGGAAACGATAATCCAAGAGGATTACGGCCCAACGTTGTAGCCTGTTGGCAGAGTGGGCTGAAATTCCGTTTTTTGAACCGAAAATTGTCAACAAGGGTTTATGGTCAGTATTCAGTGTGAATTCTCGGCCATATAGAAACTTGTGGAATTTCTTAACCGCGTATACCAACGAAAGGGCCTCTTTATCGATCTGAGAATAGTTTTTTTCTGTGTCGGAAAGAGAGCGCGATATGTGAATGATCGCCTTTTTCGTTCCATCGGCTGATTCATGCATCAGGACAGCGCCGATTCCATTTTGGCTGGCGTCTGCACTGACGATTATTGGTTGGCTCGGATCAAAATGAGTCAAGAGGAGATCCGATTGAAAGTATTGCTTCATAATCTGAAAATTTCTTTCGCAGGACCGAGACCACTCGAATTTCACGTTCTTTTTTAGGAGATTGTTCAGGGGCTCTTTCAGTGTCTTCATGTCTGGGATGAATTGACTATAGAAGGTGATCATGCCCAGAGCTGCACGAAGTTCAGGGATATTTCTCGGGGAAGGCATGTTTACGATTGCTTTTGTTTTTTCGGGGTCCGGTTTTCTACCCTTGTCGTTGAGAATGAAACCCAGGTATTTCACTTGTTTTTGAAGAAATGAGCATTTTTCCTCGCGAATTTTGAAGCCATTCTCTTCGAGACGCTGGAAAAGCTTGAGAAGTCGTTCCTCGTGTTCTTCGATTGTGGAGCTGGTTATCAGAATGTCGTCAAGGTACGCTGTAGTGCCTGGTAGATCGTTAGTGAGCATGTCCATCAAGCGTTGGAAGATGCTTGGAGCAGTTTTAACCCCAAAGGGGAGTCTTTTTACTTTGAAAAGCCCCTTCACAGTGTTGATAGTGAGGAACTCATGCGATGGCTTGTCGACTGGTATTTGCAGATAGGCTTCAGCGAGATCGATTTGGGAGAAGTATTTTCCGCCGTTGAGCTTCGCGAAAATATCCTCTGCGGTCGGCAACGGGTAGGAATCATCCTCAATCGAGTTGTTCAACCCTGTGGAATAGTCCGCACAGATTCTGATCTGCCCATCTTTTTTTTGAACAACGACTACAGGTGCTGCGTAGTGGGAGTGAGTCGTTGGTTCGAGGACGTCCTGAGCTACCAGTCTTTCAAGTTCTTCTTTTACTTTCGGGAGCAATGCGTAGGCTACGGGACGTGCCTTTTTGAATGTTGGCGTCGAGTTTTCTTTGATTTTGAAACTTGCCTCAAAAGTTGAGCACTTTCCGAGTTTATTTTCGAAAATAGCTGGGAATTTTTGTTTGAGGTTCATTTGGATGTCGCTTTACTTGTTTGAGGCAGTTTCGTGAATCGCTCGAATTTGCATTGACGGTCTCATTCGAGTTTGATTCTCCAAGAACGATTTCATAGCTGGATCTTTTTCGATCCAGTAGTAACCGAGGAGTTCGCATTTTTCAGTGACGAAACAGTCGGCTTGAAATTTGATTCCGTTCATGACGACGTCGCAGCGCAGCATGCCGATGGTGTTGAGTTTGGTGCCGTCGGCTTGAGACAACTTTGCTGTCGCCGGTCGGAGTGAAGGTTTTCCGAGTCGAGACCAGATTCGTTCGGAGATAAACGTCACCTCCGCGCCAGTGTCAAGAGTCAAACTGCACGTTATTCCATTGATCAAGACTTGTTTTGGGCACCGCTTGACGGAGTTCAGAGGTGTTTTGACTTGCTGGATGTTTCGGTTAACTGCCGAGTTTTTTCTTTGCTTTGAGAAACATGCTGGCCCTATATGACCGACTTTGAGACATTCTGAGCAGGTAGCCGTTTTGTATCGGCACTCACTGGGGAGATGGTTCGTTTTGGAACAGCGGTAG
>JAJSRV010000100.1:0-440766 GCA_021527715.1 Neoseiulus cucumeris
GTCACCCTGTCGGAAAATGAGCGAATTCAGCTCTGAGAAATGATTGCAACAATGCCTCGGTTACGGCGGCTGAAAGCCCCAGTGTCCACGAGAACGGCCACTTTCGGAAGCTGTCAGCGCATGGTATGACTTTTTCGTGGCGAACGATGACGAGATTGAGACATCGAGCGAAAAAAAAACGGTCGAGAAGAATATTCGAACAATCGATCATCTTTCACGGAGTCGGCTCACAATCCCTGGGGCAACTTCAAAGGGAAGCGACCATACGAAACTTGTGTACGTGAGAGTCGCTCCTGCGATGTCCGAGAAGTAGATTGAACATTTTTTCACGGACTCGGATCTTCACGCAGCGAATGGGATTCGATTGAACGACGACGAACGGTCAACCAAAAGACAGACGGGTCCAGAAGCGCTTCAATGGCAGAGCAGCGCCAACCGAGCGTCAATGATCTGTTGATGACACACTAGGCTTTTCTGAGAATCGAAGACCGGCTCTTGACTTGCACCGGGGTTTCGCGTCTATGTTTTTAGAGATATTTTCGCTCGCGGCAGAAAATGACCAGAAAACAAAAAATGTAACATGAGAAACATGTCAACGCATTTTATATGTGACAAACGGAGTTTTTGTTCGCGAACAAGGATCCGAGCACCCTCCTCGGTTCTTTTGCGTATAAAAACCGTGAACGAATCGCACAACACTTCCGTCGGAGTCGAATGTCCGCGGATACAGGCGAAGGCCCCAACTTGAATGTCACTCCGAGATTCGCAAAGCACTCACCGGGCTTAGAAATAGAAGCCTTGTGTTGTTGTTGATGTTTCGGTTAACTCCGAGAGCACCATTGCACCTTGACGACTGGCATTGCACTCCCAGCAATCTCTATGATTCACAATGTTAGTGTACATTTACATTCTCTCTAAATTTATGGTGGTCACAATTTCACTTTTCCCATTTTCACTCTCGCATGTTCATTCGATCCTGCTCTGCAAGCAGTCCCCTCTCAAGAAGAGGAGCTCCCGGTCGCCATCTTGTTTTTGGGCTCAGAGAGAAGTCGTTGGCTAGAAGCTTCCCTGCTCTGGCGCGCTGGGGACGCCGCGCAGGCTTGCAAGTTAGCTCAACTTAGGGCGCGGTTGCGCGCCGGGGAGAGTGTCAACGACGACTCCTGAAGGGGCTCAAGGAACACTTGCAATGGAATAGTTTTCGGCGATATATTGCTGATTTGCGCTCGCGGTATCATCTGTATTTTGCGATGAACTGGAACCAATTTGTGAATCCAACGAATTCCAGCGAGATACAATCGTCTCCGTGGTCTTCATTCGTTTGCGAAGAGGACATGAGTCATGATCCTATCACCGTGCTGTTGTCGATTACGAATATTCATCCTCAGGCACATCCTTGATCTTCGAAAAACCAAACTACCTGATTCGTACAAATGAAAACCGCTTGAATTTGGATATCCGAAGAAACAAAGAGGTATTCCACTGAATGTCAGGGTTTCCCGGGAGCCTGACAGAGTTCAATGGTATACACGCGCTACCAAAGATCTTGTTCTTCGAGCGCTAAAACTAAACCGTTTCTCCCAAGTCTTCTTCATGCAAGCTTACGAAATCGCCACTCACCAATTGTCTTCGACTTGTCCCCTTCCCGCATCCCTCGACTCAGAGACCGATTGTTCTGGAATTTTTGGAACATTGCGTGTGGTCTGAAGAGAAAATAAATGTTGATTGAAATCCCTCGATTTCAAAAACGTCGCCTCGCGCTGGTTGATCGAAGTGACGGAGAAAATCGATCAGAGCTTACACTTCTCGTACGTAGAGACCCAAGCATATTGGGTCTTCGGGGTACACACGGTGTGGGCAATTAGCGATTTCTTAGTGCACGCTTCGAATACAACGCTATGTTTTGACACTTTTCCATAATGCGGATCCCGTAGTTTCTGAATCTATTCAAAGAAATTCAACTGACAGGAATGAAATTATCCCGAAGCCAATCTTCCGCCTCAAAGACCTTCGTAGACTTTAAGTGAATTTATGAGGACCCGGCGTACGGGTGGCCGGAGCGGAAAGATTGTCGTACAGATTTTGTTCATCCGACACGGGTCTTTGTCGAAATTGCGCAGGAATTACCGAATGAAACAAAATGCTCGTCCTATCGCACGTGACCTCAACAACACTCTGCCGTTCTTCGCCGCGAAACTGTCTTCCTTCGGGAGAAAATGAACATGGCTTCGATCGAGAGGCGTGAAAAATAAGGCTGGCATCGGATAATTGCTTCAAAAATTCGTTGTGTCGTCGTCTCAAGTCTCTGAACGAAGAACAGAATTAAGTAAAATAAGAGTTATATTTCGATACCCGTATTTGTACATCGATGCAATTGTTTCCGCATGTTGGCACCAGCAAAAGCTTTCCTTGCGCGAATCCGTCTAGAATAGAAATAAGAACGAAAATATAAACAAATATCTCTCATTCATCTGAAAGAACTTTGAAGAAGCTTCAAGCATCTCTGTTGAAGCCACAAGAACGAACGGGACCGCAAAGAAGAAAGAATGATATTTTTCGGGTGTTCTCGTACGGTGTGCGCTGACGATTGAATTGTAACAAGTTTTTCGAAAACCAACATAAGTCGTGTGAGCCTGGCAGGAGTGTCCCCCGAACGAATCAGAACAATTCGCGCAAGTCCGTCTTCGGCAAGATTCGAGAGGCCTTAAGCATGATGAAACCGGAACAGTCTTTTCCGAATCCGATTTCAAGCCACGAGAAGCCGGATTCTCGATTATTTTCTCGACTTCTGAAATCTCGAGTCGGATTCAATCGAAACCGTGAATCACGACGTCAACTTCCGGTTCGCCCAACCCGCACATCGGTGATATGATTAGTTATGATCATGTTTGTTCGGTTGAGAACTGTCCTTTCGCCGTTTACCAGGAGTCCAGGACTCCATCGCAAGAGCGTTAACCGCTCCATCATTGGAAGTACCGATGGGATCAGTACTTTTCCTCGAGTGCCTCCGTTGGAACTTCGAAACTCCTCATGTATGAACTCGCGACTCAGGGAACGATCCTTTAGGAATTCCCGCAGAGGTTATCTACATCATGAACTGTCAGGCAACGAGCGGCTGGCGAACGAAGTCGGAGCGGCGCGGCGTCGGTGAGCGAAGCTTCTCCCCAGTCACTTCGCCGCTCACAGCAGCAGATTATACGGTGTTATCGCCACAAAAGCTGGTTGGGAATCCGTATCCCTCTACGGCGCGGCATCGGTATTCGCGACGCTGAAAGCATGGCGTCGAGCTTCCGAGGTGTTCAGAAAAACTCCTGAAAGGTAATTCCACCTTTAGAGAATCCAGAGCTCCGAGGGATCCCAGAATCTTCTGCCATGCATACCCAGTGAACTCCGTCTGTTGTCTCAAGTTCGGTCATCTGCTTAACGGGAGAGCCCGTGCCGCGAAACTTTTTCCAACAATCAGACTGCGAGATGGAAGTTCTGAATTCAAAACGAATGCGGACTCTCTGCGTCTTCCTTATAGCCGGTGGAGCCCAACTTTTGGCAATGAACGGTCGCCTATGGAATGAGGGGAGGTCTGGACATGAGGACTCGATTTGGAATCACTGAGCATTCGATGTCCCTTGTGAATTTCTGTAGAAGAGATAAAATTTAAGATTTTCGAATTTTACAGAGGAGCTCACGCCCTCGAAGCGGAAAGCTGAAACTTGTCGACGATGCAGCGCCCCGGGCGAAAAGACAACGACCAGACGGTCGTCAGAGATGAAGATCTCCAACGGATATCGGATTACTTCTGGAATGCCATCGACACTCCGAAGGGCCTCATACAAAAGGTCTGGTTCGACCTCATGCTCCATCTGGGTGCCGATGGTGAGTTGTCAAACTATACGAGCTCGAATCCAACGGGTCTCGTCTTCTAGCCGGCAATGTCATTTCGACTCCCCGAAAATCAGACTTTCAGAGGTTCTCGAATGTTTCTTCGTTTCCCGCACAACTATAACGGGATAGCCTTATCTGAATAAATTCATCGTACCAGGTATCGAAAATCAACACACTATGCGGAAGGAGTCATTCATACTGCTGAAGTCGCAGACCGATGGCAGACGTCGGTTGCAGTGGAAATGGAACGGCATGATTCGAGGAAGTCCAATCTTTGATGATCCACCAAATCCCCTGTGTCCCGTGAAAACCTTCCAGCTGTACATGTGCAAGCTGAATCTCCAGTGTCCTCACATTTTCCAAAGACCTCACGAGGGAGTAACGAAAACTTCTCGATTCTGGTAAGTCGGAACGAGAACGGGAAGCCGGGACGCCATCAACAGAGGGAAAGACGATATATCGTGTGAGCTCCAATGTCAATGCAGATTCATCGTCTCGTTTCAGGTATCACATGTTTCCCTTGAATTCAACCATGCTGGCGTTGATGATGTATGACATTTCAAAGGAAGCACGTTTGTCCAGAGTCTACCCGAATTTCTGCACTCAAATTCTACCGGCCAAGGAGAAGTACTAAAGTTTGTTCCGAGTCGCTTGGACTAAGTTGCCCAAATATCAAATGGGACCTTACGAAGTCGACGGCACGGGCGCACCGATGGCGCCATTCAAACTGTGTCAACAATGTCTCGTTCCTGTGAAAAGTCATAAAAATGATCGAGCCAACGGTGAGTTCGAGGCCCACAAGGCTCCACAAATCTTGTTCGCAGTCTGAGTTTCTGACCGACTTGCATTCCGAAGAAATGCAACGCGCTCGTTTCCGATCAGCTAGGCGCGGAGAGATCTGAAACTCGATATCGGTTCTTCGGAAGATTCAAACCTAATCGAAATAACTGCTTTCTTTTTTCAGGAGCAAAGGGAATTCTATGCTCCGTCGCATGTTACGAAGCTTTTATGCATGCCAAGGAAATGAGACAACAACAACTGCCTCAACCCGTCCTGCCGGGATCGTCAGGAGCGCAACGTTCGGTACCATCGATACTGCGAGGAAACCGAGTGATGCCTTTCCCACCTCCACCTCCCTCCCTGATGGGTGAGCACCGTTGTTCTGTGATTCTCCATCTTTAGCTTAAAGCGTAATCGGAGCTCAGAAGGCAACTCGAAATCCCCCCCCCCCCCCCCCCCAAATGAAGAATCGTTCGACTCTCTAACTCGAGCTTTTCCCTGTTCCCAGGCAAAAACCTCCCTCCCGAGGTTTACAAGTTCATACAGCAAGTGGCGCGGATTCAGGCGTGCGGCTACCCCAGCGTTGATGGAACACCACTGCTTTTCAAAGAGGACTACAGTCCTGTTGCCGCCGAGATTCCGAAAGATCTTTACGATCTCACTCTGACTGTTTTGAACTCGGGAGGTCCCCCGAAACCGAGTCTTCCTCCACCGTCTGTTTCTTCGACAGCAAGCATGGCGAAATGGTTGAAAGATGCCGATCCTCAGGCTATGCGACCCACCGAATGAGTTTGAGGGCTGCACAGATCGAAACAATCGTCATTCAGTTCCCTGTCGTTTCGTAACTCTCGATTATTGTCGAGATCATCCTACAAAGGATGCTCCACGTCCCCCGACACTGTAGGGCCATTCACCGGGTCTGGTCTCACCGTAGTGCTCATGTGGTTTGCGGTGCTTGACGCCCGATGAGCAGCTGTGAGCCAGAACCCTTCGAATGGGAATTTAGTTATTGAAAAAAAAATTGTAAATACTGATGGAAAGATTTTTTGAATAAATTCAAATCAACGCGGATGAGCGAGCTTTCTGAGAAGGAAAGCCAATCGAACCGCAAAAGATGCAATGAAGACTCCTGAAAACAGCTAAGCTCTGATCTAAGAGCTCTTCAGTGTAAGTTAAAAATTGGAAGACCGGTTGAGATGCTGGCTCGAGATGTCTCAAATACGGAATCCTACGGATCAGCTTGAACATGAGAGGCGTCTCCCTATCTTCCACGTTGATCAGCGCAAATGAGCTCTTCGGAAAGACGAACACGAGCCCTCCATTGGTCCAGAGTCTCGATCTCGAGGTTTTCCTCACCCTTTTTCTTCGCTTTGGGAATCTCCGCATTCGGATGACGTCATAACAAAAGAAGTTATCGAACTTCGCGAGTCGCAGAGCAAGCGAGACTGACCACAGATCATCGATCAAGTATCGAGATTTGAAATCTCATCGATTGGACTTGAAGCCAATGGCGGATGTCGAAATGGAGGGGGGTCTTCAGTTTGAGATTTTCCAAGCACGAAGGAACATCCGAATCCGAGAGAATAGGTGGAGTTGTTTCTGTATACTTGGCCCCGGAAGTAAGACTCGAGGGGAGCGGCCAAGGGACCCATCCCATTTAGCTGTCACTTCTCGCTTCCAGAAAGAAGCTGCGAGTCGCTATCGAAATTCCTCCGTGGAATTCAATTGGATCGAAGAAGCTGCCGAAAACTTCGGGTCTTCCAACTCCGGCCATGAATCTGGAGAATTCTCAGCTCTTTCACCAAGCTGAGCGACATTTGTTGAAGCTCTGACGCTCGAAATTGTTATTCAAAGCTCGATGTCAACGAGATCGCGGGATCGCAAAGTACTTCCCTGAAATTTATAGCGGTGGGTCTAGCAGGGTTCCATAGTGTAGTGGTTATCACGTTTGCTTTACACGCAAAAGGTCTCCGGTTCGATCCCGGATGGAACCAAACAGATTTTGCTGGCGTTTGTTTTTTTCCCCGTTCTTTTGCGGAATCTATTGATCCCTTGTTTTTTTTATCTAATTGTGAGATGGAAGCAATGAATATTCTCTCACATAGAAACGACATGTTTTAAATATACACATAATTTCGATCGGCTAAATGAGGCCAATGAGGATCAGTAAAGAGAGATATCGTACGCTCAATTTTTTTGGAATGGTGCTTATTTTCATTTATTCTCATCTACCGTCGAAGTCCACCAATTTTCTGGTTGTCACTCAGTCAGTTTCCGATCCTGATACCATCTTCCGCGCCAGACTTCTTCCTGTGGGAGATGACATCGAATCTGTGATCCAAGATGCTTACGAAAATCCAGCTGCGGTGATCCATGTCACGGGGAATGCCCCCGTGAACCGAAACGCAACGCTTCATCTACCACGAAACTCTCTTTCCATCCGTGTGCTCTTCGGGTTTCCTCCGTCAGCACGAGTCTGTGACCCGCGTTCTGTCCAGAAATACACACAATAGCTGTCTGCTCCCCCATGTTATGATTTCCCGTAGAGCCAGCATCCACGGCGGCCTCCCTTTTCCCACACCCCGATAGCCGGTTCTTTATTCGAGATTCCGCACTATTTTTCAGATTCCACATCCAAGTCTAAACGCTGGAGATAGCTAAAAAAAATCTGCCGTGACCAGGATTCGAACCTGGGTTATTGCGGCCACAACGCAAGGTACTAACCACTATACGATCACGGCTGACTGTCACCTGCGTCATCCGGCACAAAACTTGACCTTGAACGAGATCAGCTCAGAGACCCAATGATCGCAATCAATACAACAAACAAGATAATTTTCCGTATATGAAAACGTATTCACGCTCAGGCGAAACTCTCACGAACCCCAGTCCGCGATCGAAGGATTGGAACAACGATGCCCTTCTACGAGTTCATCATCCTCATGCGATTCGATTCGTTGCCCGAAACCTAACTGTAAGCTCGTCGGGATGAGTTTCAGATTCCGTTGCTCGTCGCAGTCAATACGAGAAAAGAGAAAAACATAGAATCATTAGTTTCTAGAAGATGAGTTTTATTGAGTGGTAGTCTAGATGTAGAGCTACAGGAATATGGTTCCACGATGAAGCGATATGCCGAGCTCTCCGGTTCCGAGTGCTACGACTTCGAATACACGACGCATCCAAGTAACCGAATCAGAACCTCCGACTCGTAGCAGGGCTCAAATCGGATGTATTCATATTATCATCACTATTTTATTATTACGACACTGATAAATACTGAACTCTGCCTGCTTTTCAAATTGACCGCGACATTTACATTATTCACATGATGTACAGTACAGTGATTCCATTTACATCGAGTTCTATTCAGCTCCAAGTCAAGACGAGTTCTCTGTGAGTTTTCTAACAAGTGTGAGAACCTCTCCAGTCTATTGTCAGTGTGTAATGTCTCAAAATATTTTCAATCGGACAAGCAATCCACGTTCTCGAAAGTTGTTGCCGTTTATCGATTCGACGAAATTATTGAGTTCATTTGGTCAAGTATTTCTCACGTTTTTCTCGCTGGAAAAACGGAGCCATCTTCTCATCGAAAAAATAGCGAGTTTGCAAAAGCTTTCGGGTGAAAAACCGATTTACGAAAGAAACAAAAAGTGTGTCAGAAGTGGGATTCGAACCCACGCCCTCATACGAGGACCAGAACGCTCAACACCCGCAACGGGCAAGGATCACCTTGAGTCTGGCGCCTTAGACCACTCGGCCATCCTGACACGTGCAAAGCTAAGGCATACTCCGTCTGTCCACTCGTGACAAAGCTTCAGCCATCTCGATGGACCCACCTAAGCCCACCAATATTTCTAGAGGAGCTGTCCATCGAAGAATCATCAGGAACAGAGCTGAAAGAGCCGACTCGAGCGGCGAAATCAGCCGATGCCGTCGCCGCCATCTTGAACTCATGGCATTCCCAATGATGAAGATGCGTAAGTGAGGGTCTTCTTGGTGGTAACCATGGCGACGAGAATCGAAAAGATTGTTGGGACGCGCTTTTCAGTTCGAATATCAGTTTGAATTATAGCTCAGAAGTCGCGCATTTCGGTAGGAGGTAGTCGTCCATGTCGAGGCTGAACTGGGCCGATTCGTTTTTCGTCGGCGCGGATTCTATTTCACGCTCAAGGAGTTTGCAAATGTCTTCGAAAGTCAGCCGGTCGAGAGGATCCGTTTTCCAGCAACCCGCCATTATCGAATAAACGTAAGCGGGGCAGCTCTCGGGTGGCGTCAGGAGAATCCCTTGCAAGATCAGTTTCACCACCTGAGAACAAGAAAGTTTCAACTTAGAACACCATCGAGGAAGTTCCTTGATTTTCCCCGAAGTGTTTTGGCGTCGCTTTATTTGAACTTTCGGATCATGTGAAGTTCCGTTAAATGTCTCATCCGCAAGGTTTCGTATCCCGAGTCTGAGTTGTGTCATCGGCGCTTTGCTCTTTTTTCCGTGAAACTTTGACAGGCGGTGGCTCTTCTGCGAAACAGAATTCCGTCATGGATGGTGGCAGCCCACGTGACCCCTTGAACGATCACCAAGCTTTTGAAAAGTAAATCCGAGTCACTTCGGGTCAATGGACACAATGCATTGCAGTCCCCGAACGCAGTCCTCTGTTCGAAACAAATGCTAAGCCGGGGAGTTGCTCGAGAAGGGCTGAGTGAGGTCGACGTCTCCGGAGATCAAGAAGCTCTTTCATCATGAGGAGCTTTTCCACTAAATTTGCTCAGGATATGAAGGATGAAGAAGCGAGTGATCTCTCTTCTAGAGCAGATTCGTTGCCTCGTCTACGACTCCCCTCTCCCGTTCCCGCGCTTCGCACAGAGCGAAGCGACTCTCATACTTTGACTCAAATAATCCAATCTCGACGACGGAGACGACCGTTTTCTCAGGACGGTCGGACTCCGCGCTCAATTGAGGCTCCTCGCTTCATTGCGCCTCTGTACACGAGAGGAAAAGTTCAAATCTCGTCCGGCGAGCGTCTCGCTAGCCTTGGTCCCGAGAGAATGGGGGAACGAGACATTTGGTTGCGTGATATTAATCGATAGAAGTCGTCCTTAACCTCCTCCCAAAATCGTAAGGAATTCATTCCTCGAAAGCTAACAAGAAAACTAACCTCTTCGTTCGAATGGCCGTAATAAGGTTGCTTGCCAAAAGTGAACGTCTCCCAGAGTACGACGCCGTACGACCAGATGTCCGACTCGAGCGTGAACTTCCCGTACATTATGGATTCGGGGGCCATCCAGCGCACAGGGAGCATCCGAGAACCTCCAATCTGGAAATGGAATGAGTAAGAATGAGGAAAAAAGGATGAATCTTTCCGCCGGATATTTCGTGGCCCTGTTCGTCCGATTGTTACCTTGTAGTAGTCGCAGGTGTAAACGTCGCGGGACATTCCGAAGTCTGAGATTTTCACGGAGAGCCCATCCCCGACGAGACAGTTTCTCGTCGCCAGATCCCGGTGTACGAAATGCTGTGTTGAGAGATACAGCATACCGGACGCGATTTGAGTCGCGATGTTCGGTAGATCCTCCTGGAAGAAAATTCTCGCATAAGAGAATCGTTCTGAGCTTCGAGGATCTGCAATCATTCCTTTTGCGTGGTTGCTGACTTTGAGACTCTCGGAAGCTGTCAATCTAAGTCGTCCAGCGCGACAACTCGAGGGCTTTGACTAATTCGGGAAGCTCAATGGCTCACCCGAACGCGGTAAGTCAGGATGGCCGAGCGGTCCAAGGCGCTGCGTTCAGGTCGCAGTCCGGTTCTCCGGGCGTGGGTTCGAATCCCACTTCTGACATTCATTTTCGCCGATCTAACCAAACTCATCATGTTCACAAAAGCCACCTCAGCTGAATGACTGTTCTTAGACGGAAGTTTTGATTGAAAAAATAAATAATTCCCCCCCACATTTGGGTCGACCCATGATGACGACCCCACTCGAGAGAGTGGCATCCGTAAGAATACTTCTTGAGAATGAGGAACTCCCTAGTGGGTTGAGAAAGGTTTCTTTGAGGTTACAACAAAATCAATGAGGTCAGAGCGACCGCCTCAGAAATCAGCCAAAACAATGAGAAATTAATAACAACATGGAGGCATTCGTGGAATGACATGAAAATGAAAATGGTACGATGCATGATCTCATTGAAATCTGAAATAAACTCCGACAACTAGTTAAATAAACTCCCCAACCTAGTACAATAAAAACAACAAAAAGTTTGTCAGAAGTGGGATTCGAACCCACGCCCGGAGAACCGGACTGCGACCTGAACGCAGCGCCTTAGACCACTCGGCCATCCTGACTACGTTCACCACTGCCTCTCGGATCCAATTTGAGGTACATTTGATGTGCCTAGAAAAGCTGCTAATCGGGTTGTGTTCAACATGAATGCGTGGCTTGAAGAAGATTCTTGTTTGAGGTCGGATCGCTATGCACGAATTTCTGGGGCTGATTCGTCCGCAGAAACGAAGCAAACTCGGGTGGTCGCCGAACGTTCTCGGAGAAGAATTGTGTACGTGCTGATGAATCTTTTCTCCGTGAAACTGTCGACAGCAAACGAATCGCGCCGTTTTTCGTGCAGATCCAGTTGTCGTCGCTCCGTGCGAGTCGTGAGCAAAGCGCTCCTGAGATTCCAGAGGATTTCGTTGCGATAGAGATCTTACCGTCCCACCCGAGTGAGATCCGGTCTAGTCCGCCCGCCAGCTTGAAAATGATGAACGATCCTGAGAGGCTGCGCTCTCTTCACCGAAACCACAGGCGGATCGGGTGAGCTGGGTGTATGAGTCTTGAGTCCTCTCAGTTTCAAGCTCGTCGGGAGTGGCTATATAAGGCACCTTCGTTTCAACGAAGGACTCGTCTTCATCATAAATTCCGAGCATCGAGATGTTCGGATTCCCGTTGCTCGCCCTGATGATTGTCAGTTGCTGCATGCTTTCAACCAGTGTTACGACCGACCCAGGAGGGTCTTCGCCTTCCCGTGCCAACATCACGAGTCCGTCTGTTGTAAAACGGAGTGCTCCGCCCGTCGAAGGAGACGAATCAAAAGTCGACGATCTTCATCGAGAGAACTCGCGAGGCAAAACATCTGAAAGTGGTGACCCTTCAAGTGAAGAGCCCGAGGATGACGAGACCGATAGGGTTGATCAAGGTGAAAACGGTGACGACGACCACCATAACGACGATACCGACAGATTCGATCGAGTTGAACGCGAGGACGATGACGATGATGATGATGAGGACGAGGACGACGAGATTCCGGTCAAAGAAGCCCCGACTACCCTCCGTTCTTCCAAACAGCGCTCCCCTATCAAGAACCAACGAATCGCGACCGCTCCAACGAAAGTGAATCGAAAATCAGGGGGAAAAAGACTTCAACAAGTTTCGGAGGATCGAGAGCCGTCGGCTCTCACTTTGATCGGGAATTCGTTGAGAGCTTTGAAAAGCGGTGATCCAGTACAACTACTGCTTTCCCTCGTCCCTCTCGCTTCGAAGATGACCCAGATGCTGCCTGCACAGTACCACCAGGAAGTCAAATACTTGGTTGACAAGTTCATGGTATTCGCTCAGATACTCAGGGCGCAAACCATGAGTCGACCCAGCAGGGCGCGCAAATCGGGATAGAAGCCGATCTGATGCAATGGAGCTTCTCGCCCGGTAACATAGCGATCCAGAGAGTCCGAATAAAAGATCGATTTAATATAAAATCATCTGATCCACTAATTTGAACAACCCTTGCAAAGCATGAGCCGAGAAAAGACTATATCGCGCGGCCGTGGCGCGAAGAGAGACGGATTCTCGGGAATTTTTTTTTTGAATTCGAATCACGGAACCAACGCACGAAATGGATGCTCTCAAACTCAGAATTCTGAAGGAGGGCAGCGCTCGAATGCTGTTGTTGACGTCAACGAGACGGCTTTTCAAGAAACGTGCGTTCAAATCAACTGAAACCAGTCAGCATTCTGAATCTGAAAGCGCGACCCTTCGAGGTCGAGTCTCAAGTACGCAGAGACCTCAATGACGAATACTTTCTCGTGGTGAGAACAGGTGGACGAAGGCAAGAGTAGGGGATGCAAGGCTCGCTCATTGGTCCTGGACAAGAATACCGCACGCCGCGCACTCGTCCCCAAGACTCGACAGGACTCCATGTTCATGTTGTACTCGCGCGGGTACAAAAGGATTCTTTTCCTCCAAGCTAGTGGCGGGATCCAATGAAACGACACAGACCAGCAAATATCGAAACCTTACATAGCGCACCAGGTGGTTTCGTTCCCTACGAGTGATGATTTGTGTGAACTGCGTGAAAATGTCGTCCACTACTCGATGTGCTTCGCACGGGCTCTATTTTTGGAAATTGCTCGTTCAGTGGAATCGATTCGTTCCGGCAATATCTTCCCCACGAGGTCGCTGTTCGGACATTGTAGTTTAAACTCCTCTCATCCTGAATCACAACGGAATATTTGATGGTTGAGAACCCCGTTCACTCTCGGGGGGCGGGTGTCCCGAGCATGAAATCTCAAAAACCCCGGTTTTCAATCTCGATTCAATCTTTCAGGAGAAGAATACGTTATTTCTTTCGACCTCCGCCTGGGAGGGCTCTGTATGAGAGTGCGAGAACATTGACGGTGGGACAGGTTGCAATATCCTGCGTGACGTCAGAGGAAACCGAGAGCCGACACTTGTGTTGAGGGCGCGCGTCTGCCGCCCCCGTTCAAAATTTCAGAACTGTGTACCGAGAATCAACTGTCTGCCGAGAAAGTTTACTCGAGCCGGCGACTGACGTCAGGCTGTTTCGACGAGGAGCTCGAGATTGCAGAAACCGCCATTCAGGCAAGATGTGGCAATCAAAACTATTTCGGGTCAGGAAGAACTTGGGACAAAAGATCTTCCTTGTCGTCGGGAACATCTTCGGGAACGGACAAGTCACAGGATATTGGTTGAGACCTTCCACTGCTGCGTCGCTTCTCCGCCGAGCTTGAAGTAACAGCGAGCTGCTCGTTTTGTGATGAATTCCAGAATTCCAAATCTGTCATTTGAGTTCTCAGAGCGAGGAAATAACAATTTGCGCAGCTCCTGGGGCTCAACATGAATCAGGTGAGGTCTCGCTGCGGAGAATCGTGGTGACATCCGACATCGAGCGAGAAAAACCTCAACGAAGTGAGCTCCCGAGATCCGGAAGGAAGTTGAAAGAGTAAGAAAAGAAGCACGGTTTGGAGAAGAGCTCTGTGATCGAAATCCTCACCTTTGATATCCTCATGAAAGGAGTTTTGCTGACTTCTGTCCTGTTGTACGCGTTCGCTCTCAGCAGCTCTGCGAGGTCTCCGTACTGCATGAACTCGAACACCATCCAGGGCACCGAGTCCGTCTCTGTAAGGGAACAGAATTTATTGATCCCTTGCGGGCAGCTTCATGTCGGTCATAAAATCTGAAATCTCTCAACGTTAGACCTAGCAGTTCACGACATCGACTCATCATTTTCACCTCATTTCTTTCAGTCTTCGCGTTGTCGAGCGAACGAACCCGAAGTCTCCGGTCTCCAGCTACTCTACAAACATTTCACGAGCCTACAAGCGGTTTTGAAGATCGGATTCTATTCGGTCTTCCGAAGGTCATTCGCGCCTTTTCACTCTCGGATTTCCGCGGAGCATTGCTCTCTTGAATCCCCTGAGAGCTGCTACGAAAAGTCGATGGAAAATGGACGAAGATGCAAATAAACAGCGAGGCCGCTGCCGAATTCCTCAACTGATCGTACGCAATCTGAATGGAAATCGAGGGATTCCAATGCAGAGTTACGTTCACTTTTACGATACTCGATGGCGTCATAAGAAAGAAAAACTTGGAATCAATGCACGAGTACTAAAACGACGACCTTCACAGAATGCGTCCGACGATAACAACGGCTTTCACGCGGTGTACATCGACATTTCGAGCTCCCCCACCGATTCATTAGGACACGGTTAGCGATAAAGCTTCGAGTGGACGCTGGAGATTTTGCGAGCAGAATATATCGCAGTGGAAATGAGAGTGAGCTCGTCCCAGGACTCGCTGTCGAATATCGTGGTCTCCGAAGGAAAATCACGCGCCCAATATCAGACATGCACGAGCTTCGCCGATTGATTCGTGGTATGGAGCAGAGGCGATTGCATTTCCCATTCAAGGGAACGGACTTCTCTGACTCTGCCAGGATCTAAAATCTTTGTCGCGGAGGATCAGCGAATCTCTCATTCTCGATCTCGAAAGCTAATCGAGGAACATGCGTAAACATTCTTCGTCTAAGATCACAAATTACCGATAGGGCCTAGTTTTCATCTGGTATATTTATGCCTTTTACGGAGTGAACTCTCTTACACTTTTCGGATACCTACTACTTTTGTGATGAAACTTGTTCCGAGTTTGAATATTCCAAAATAAATATTCTCTATAGGCTATTCGGAGTCTCGGAAAGAGATGATAGTTGAAGAGGTCTTCAAGAACAGCAACCATCCGAGTAAACATGTTTCTTATCAAAGTAGAACCCCCAGTGTTCGTAACTCCTTGAGGGCATGGGGTTTCATTCAGCCCGGATTCGACCCACGCACCCTGATGTCTTTAGGAAAGTTTCCAAGAATTTCGAGAACAACTTTATTAGTGTCCTTCGTCCGTGTTTGAGATATGGGGGATTTGGGAACAGGAAGCCAGCCGTGCGTGAAAAACGTGTGTCCGCGTCGAGACAGCACGGTCAAACAAAATGCATCCGTCGTTTGAGATTGAGGACCAAGAGCGTTTGAAGGGTTTTGGATGACCCCTTGGGCGTCGCACGCCCCGAGTCTCTTTCTGAGAGAGGGTCTTCTCCCGGATTCCGGATCCCTCGAAGATATTCCAACACGGTAGAGTTCCGTGCGCGCCTCCATCGACTCATGGAGCGACCGTCGGAGGCATCGATTGACAAATACACATGATCGGATACATAGACGGATCTCGCGGCGACGTGGACTCGTTGAGACGTACGCATCACGTAGCGTGCATCCCATCTCGAGCCGACCTCACGGATATAACTTTCGTTCATCATGGGATCCGCTCTTCCTCGCCATTCACTGCGTAGAAGAGGGTACTTCGAATCGAGCAAGGAATGATTGCATTGCATAGGACTCAGCTTGCTCTTTTCGAAACAGCGGCCTAAATCCTAATGAAACTCAAACCTGGAAAAGTCACCTTGGAACGATCATGATCGGCGGCGGAACTTTATCGCCGTGAACTTCGCAGGATTCGATTCCGTTGATGCGCGAGAGCGAGCTCATAGGTTGCTCGTCGGTTTCCCGACCTCAGAATAAGCAGTTCAACTAGGGTGCACCACCCTTTTGTTTCGTCGAAATTCGCAGTGGTGGTTTCTAACCGCTCCCGGATGTTGACTTGAGCGACTTTTCGTTGTTGCATCAAGCGGGGAATTCGGGACTTATTTTCAAATTGGATTCCCGGCTTTTTGTGTCGAGTGCACCCTCAAGAATGATCCCCAGGAATGAAAATTCCGTGCGGACGACAACGGCATTATCCTGAGGACGATGCGTACTCCACCTTCCCCAAAATATGCCCTGGCAATACCACAATAACAACGCCTGTTGACAAGAAACAAGTTCACTCCGAGATTCCCATTACCAGCGACTCCCATCGAGGGTTGATTCCCACCGTGAATTTCGCGCAGGGCGATGATGAGGAGCTCATGCAATCCCAGAAGCTCCACCGATGGAGCGGACTGAATGAAGTTTATATTTGCTGATCAAACAAGAAACTAGATCTTCATTTGTACACTGGATAGAATCGATATCGCATGGAGGAGGCGTAGTATAGGTGAGCAAACTTTGGCAAATTTTACTAGCTTTTAGGCCAACGAATCAATGTACAAATCGAAAGCGATCGAGATTCACGAAGATTCACCAGGATCCGTCGCGGTTCCATCCTGCACCGTATCCGCCGCCATAACCGCGGTTCCAGCCTCCACCGTAACCGCCATATCCGCCACCGTAGCCGCGGTTCCAGCCTCCACCGTAACCTCCGGCGCCGTATCCACCACCGTAACCACGGTTCCAGCCACCACCGTATCCGCGGTTCCATCCTCCACCGTATCCGCGGTTCCATCCTCCCCCGTAGCCACCGCCGTTGTAGCCGCCAACGTTGCCGTATCCTCCTTCATAGCCTCTGCCGCCGTAGCCGCCATTCCAGCCTCCGTAACCTCCGGCGCAAACGGTGCCGACGAGGGTCGCGAGGAGAACGAGAGCGCACTTCATGCCGTCTTGCGAATGTTTCAGAATCTGCTGAGCCCTCTGGAAGAAGGCGGACCCTTTTGTATCCGGCAAGGCTCGACCACCCACTTCCGGCGATGGGGCAAGGGCAACAATAAGCCACTAGACCGCAGCATCAATGACATTTCTTGATCTTCAAACACGATGTCGTATGCATAGAGAAAATCAATGGGCCTCATGGAGAACCACAATGAGTAGTTTAGATTAGCGACACCGTTCCGCTTGCGACTCTTTTTTCTGGATGTGGCGGTTCCAAAACAAACAATAGATTTATAATGATATGCATGAGTTGAACGGCAGAATATATGTATTTGTCAAACTTGATCATCTCCTCGAAGACAATCCCTGCAGCCGAAACCTCAGAATTTGTCACCGGTTTCAACGGTTCGGTGATCATCTCACTCCAAGATACATGGCTGAATCTTGTGCTGGAGAGCTCTCTTGCGTAACGTCACGACAAACATTCAAGTTATGATGATGTATGTATAATAAACAGCGTATTGGAACGCAGAATCAGAAGAATTTCACGCAGCCGAGTTCTGGTTGAGAAAGAGAGACACTCCAGAGTTTGCATGGGGCGAATTCCGAGGATGTGATCGCACGAGTCTTCTGCTCTGACATGAGAGCCGACGAGGCGGCCGTGAGAGTGACCCGAAAATTCTCGCGACAAAGCCATCGATCTTGTGAGCTTGGAACAGCTTGCTTTCTGCAGCGGGGTTGTTGGGAAAGCTTCAGGTTGCGCATAAACACGGTAGAGGCGAAGCTGGAGATTCCCTAACGGAGTTCATCAATCGCCGCTCTCCAACGACTGCTGCTACTAGCGACAAAGTTCTCGAGAACACTCTCAAACATCCTGTCCGGAAAATTCGCTCCAAGGGAGAGGACGACTCATTGATTTGGTTCGTTGGCCGCAATTTCGATGGAGAAGGCGGAAGACCAGCGAATTCTCAACGCGCTTGCGCGAAGGTATGGGCAAGTCTGGCAACTTGTATCTACAAATTCTCAACAGAACAAAAGNCGCAGCCTATTTTGGAGCGCAATCGATAAGAGCGCGAGTAATTAGAGCGCAGGTATTGGGAGCGCAATAGATTAGGGCGCGAGTAATTGGAGCGCAAGTATTTCCCGGAAGCCTACATCAGTCAAGTATTTCCCGCGAAATAATTCGTGTGCGAGTAAAAGCTGATCATCTTGGAATTTGAGTGAGAGACGGTTTTCCAAGTTTAAACGGGCGACAAAAAAAAGCCGGTAACGTTCGTGAGTCACCTGCTTCAGCTTCTACTCGCACACGAATTATTTCGCGGGAAATACTTGACTGATGTAGGATTCCGGGAAATAGTTGCGCTCCCATGACTTGCGCTCCATTTACTCGCGCCCTAATCACTTGCGCTTCAAAAACCTGCGCTCCGAATACCTGCACTCTAATTACTCGCGCTCGAATCAATTGCGCCCTTATGGATTGCGCTCAAATTACTTGCGCTCCAAAAACGGCTGCGCGCCAATCACCTTTGCGCTCCAATAACACGGAGCCAAAGAAATCTGTGCTTTGAGATTTGAGCCAGTTCCCCAGCTGCTGTCCAGCTGCTAAAACTAGACCCGATTTCAAGTTGAACGGAGAACGGAAAAATGGAGATGATTGAATCTCCGTTAGTGTCGATAGTTGTAGTTGTTATGATTCTGGCTGCAAGCGTCGACAACAATAAATCATAGCAACAACAAATGTCAATGTTAACGAAGTCTTCAATCAACTCCTTTTTCAGTCACTGGAAAATCAGGTCTACCGACAACCCACGAAGTTCTCCTGTCGTTCAGAGATTGTTTTCTCGCTCTGAACAATGGAGCCAAAACGAAGCATATCTGATCTCGGATTTATGAGTTGCAGTCAGGGCAACGGGTTAGCAAGGCACTCCTCGAAGTGCAAGTTGAGAATTTACTCGTCCGACGAACAAACGCAGAAAGTTCTCGACGAACATCAAGCCATGCCTTGTTGTGGGAAAGTCACTTTGATACGGTGGAAAGGAGAATTTTCTGATATTTGAATCCGAACCGATAAATGAGCAATTGGAGAGTAGCCAGCAAACAATTTAAGGTATGGCGCTATTAAAACATGTCGATTAAGTGTTCACTTAAGGTCAGTCATTGAACACAATACAAAACTATCTCGGAAACACAAAGAACGACCTCAGCTCCGACGGAATAGGCGCTTGATCGGCGGTTGTTTATTTTCTGAAAACGTGACCAAAACATTTCAGAAGATAGTCATCGAAAAAGAAAACCCATCGCAGCCGACAGCTGCATCCAGTGGTGGGCGAAACTCAAATGAGTTGTCATTACATGGAAATCTCAGATTGTCCCCGATTTTTCCGGAAGGTGTAATTACACTCTTACGCGGTTGATGCTCACGCTTTTAGTATTGTTATCGGTGATTGTTGTGTAATTTTGCTCGAGCGATGTTCGAGAAGCATCGCAACACGAGCCCGATTCTCGCCGAATTCCTGAACGAATGACTCCGAGGTTCTCATCCTGATTTTCATCTAAATATGAACGAGAAGTTCTCTCACTCAGCGACAAAGTGAAACCAACTGAAGAACCTGTCCGGATTCCCAACCCAGTTGTTCATCGTTTGCGTCGAGCGATCCGAGAATATGTGCCGAAAACCACGAACTATCGAATTATTCATCTGTCCGATGAGATTTCCACCTTGGGACCAGACGACCAATTCATCGCTGTCGGTCCCCGCGTTCCGCAAGAAGCTTTCTTGCCTTAACACTGAGGTCAGCTCATATAAGGTTTGATATTAGGGCTCGATTTCCGAGTCCTCGGCTGGAATATGTCCAGAGAAGTTCTATGACAAACGTGGCGCTCCTCCACGTGATGAGTTGTGGACAGCTTCTGAAAACTCTCTCAATGATGAAACTATTCTCGGCGTGTAGCAAGTCGGGATTGAGATACAGAATTTAATTCAGAGCTCCCCCACAGAATACATATTTCTGTTTCTCGGTCGTTGACGCAATCTTCGCGCTTTTCTTGGTGAAGATAAGCCGTTTTGCAAAACGCATCGATGACTATCCAACTTCTGTGTGATGTCACGGTGTTTTCTCCGACGTCACAGTGTTCGGGCCAGCTATCACCTTCCTCGATCGAACACTTCTGGCAGGAGCAAATCAAACGCTCGGACTACGATTCATATTATACGAATAAATTCTAAAATTGAGGGAATTCTGATCGGAAGCCGAAAAGCTCGAATTCTTGATGGGAGCACAGGTTTCGCGACGAAAAACGGAATTTTCAGCTTCCTCGAGCACTCGAAAATACCGAGTAAAGAGACTCCAAGCTCTCATTGAGCGCCAACAAAATTTCTGCTCGAATTTCAACGAAAATTGAGTTTTGGCTCCGTCGTTCGAGTGAAGACCATTGGATTTCGCTGCTTGTCCTCCAAGATACGTCCAGTGAGATGTTGGACGAGAGTAATCTACTTCAGTGAGTAAGTGGCTCGACGTGCGACCGAGTGAGTGCAGGTCTCTCAACTCGATTCGAGTAATTCGCTCCGACAAGAGATTCTAACATACAGAAATATGAGCGAAGAAAAGTGCTGCCTCAACGGAAACAGATGCCATCTTTTACGTGTTTTCTCTTTCCCGGCTCCCATTGTGTCGCTTCAATTATCGCATATTCGTTACGCAAAGCGAAGGCGAGGAGAAGAATTGCCCCGGAAACGTCCCTTTTCTGGTCTTTCAACTGCAAGTCTTGGTGCATTATAGGGGCATCCATCTCAGCCTACGGAATTGCTGTTTTCGGTAAACTTGTCAGAAACACTTGTGTCGTGTGGCGGAAACCACCACGAGAATTCACTTTTCAGAAAAGGCGAGATATCATCACGGCATCATCTGCATTGTTTGCGGACGTAACCTTGCCTAGTCTAGCCCGTGACGCGGAACGAAAGTAAATTCGTGGACCAGGTTGAACAAGAGTCCGAATCGGATTCTTTTCCAATCGTTGAAAGCGAGTGTTCGTCAAGATCAGCTGTTTGCAAATGAAGACGTACGGGAACGGGTCACGGGCAGGCCCTGCAGCGGTTTTTAACCGCGGTTTTCGGCTCAAAACCGGAACCGCAAAAGTTTGAGGTTTTCAACCGCGGTTTTGAATCACGCCGAAAGCACAGAACTGATGGAATTCCTTAAGACCTGCTTTCCACTGTTTACACTCCCGCTAAGCAGGATAGAGGAGTGAGCGGAATAGGCTGTACGAGAGGGAATCCAGGGCAAGAACTTGCAAATTCTCGATGAAGAGGTCGAAGAGGTGCTCCACCACTGGGACACTGCGGAAAAAATGTGCTATCCGTCACCCACACATCAGTGCAATCAGAGAGAGACTTCAGCGCTGTACGATTTCCGTTTGGACGGTGCAGAGCCGGCCTGAAACCCAAGACTCTCGGCGATTTATTCATTCCGCGCAATTGTTCCAAACAAGAACATGCGAGAAAGGATGATTATAATGATTCGTTGTGATACGATTAAAGAGAAGATCTTTTGGAGACCGTAAACTCATAAATGGTAAATCGCAGGACTGAGATATTGTTGTGCGAAAATAAAATTTGAAATATTTCAGTTTGTGTTCTTGACTTTGCGTATCGTGCCTCTGCGGAAATCATCGCTAGAGTACTCGTTCAAGACTATCAATCCTCCTCGGACCGATTGCGGTTCTTCGCGGTTCAAACAGCGGTGTTCAAATTTCGATTAAACCGAAACCACGGTTTTGCAAATTTCGGTTTTTGCAGGGCCTAGTCACGGGCCCTGGGAGTCCATCAAATTGAAGCGACATCAGCATACTCCGGCTAGCCGTGTGGATTCGAGATCAGTTCTCTTTTGAAAGCAACACGTTGTCGCGAAATCCCAAGAAAGTTCTCATGATGTCTGAGGACGTTCCTTGAAGACTCAGCATACAACTTACTAGTTGAGTCAGCAGACTATGAGTCTCACACGGACGCGGCGGAAAGTTTGAGCCCATCAAACAAAAAGAAGGCAACATCACGCTCCGACGAGGAGTCAAACGCTGGTTCAAACAGTTTCTCCCCATTAGCGTCATCGGCACATTTTACCGACATTATCGACATCGCGAGCTCGACAGGAGGCGACAAATATTTTTCCTTGGAACCTGTCACCCATCGTCGAGGATCAGAAATCGATGATCGAACCGGCATCTTGTTTCAAAGTCGGAGCGCATTCACTTCGCGAGTGAAATCCTGAACAAGAGACAGCAGTGATTCGTATTCGATCATGACCCAAATTGTGAGAACGCATCCGACTCGTGAGCAAACTTCTCCAGATATCGCTCAGAGAGTCATCTCTTCTTGGGTAGCGTCTCGAGGTCTTTTGAGTATTCTGAACAGCGAAAGCCGCGGATATTCGGAACAGCGAATGAGAATGTCACCTGGATCGCGTTGAGTGGACAGGAAGCCTCGCTCCGCATTGGCTACTTTGAGAACCGTTTTTCCCCTCAGGTGGGCGATATGAGAGACTTGGAAGACCTGGAATCCTGAACGGAAAACTCTCGAAGGAGCCTCCTGCCCGAAATGCTTGGATGGATGAATGAATGTCACGAAGGCTCCGCGAGCTGAAGAAGTGATCATCTCACAAGGAGTGACTCGGAAAGTCCGAGGAATCGATCACGGGACGATCGCGGGTGGATATCCGAGACTGACAAGTCCATGTGGTCAAACAAAACACACTGAACAATTCAATATCGATGAAATCCACGCAAAGATTGAAAAGATTCGTTACAGAATGTTTCACACGAATTTTATTCAACATCTGTCCTGTTTGGGTTTTTGACACAGAGCGCATATTTACATCAGGAAGGGTGTTTACCACTTGCGCCATCCACCTCCATAGCCACCTCCGCGGGCCCAGCCTCCTCCGTAGCCTCCACCGTAGCCGCGGCTCCATCCTCCTCCTCCGTAACCGCCGCCGTATCCGCCCTTCCAGCCTCCGAGTCCACCTCCGTAACCTCCTCCGTAGCCGCGGCTCAATCCTCCTCCATATCCTCCACCGTAACCACGGCTCCATCCTCCTCCGCCGAGGTATCCAGCGACGGTGATGCCGACCAGCATGGCGACGAGAGCGATGACAAAAGTGGACTTCATGTTTCTAGGTAGGTTCCGGTACGCTTCAATCGCCGAGTGAGTTACAGTTATATAGCCCGAAAGCTTCTCACTTTCCGGTACTGTGTCCTTGCCACAGAAATTGAAGCCCACACAGAAAGTGTATACAAAAATAGATTTTATTTTTTTTTCTCGCAAACTTCATTGTTTAGTTTATGGCCATGCACGAACGAATTAAACGACAACCGGTAGCAATTAACGGTAATGACAATATCCTCCACGGTCCACGACATGACCCGCGATAGCATCTTCACGACCGCTTCACTTCTCAAATAGATGAGGCACTAGGGGTGTTTCACCGCCGGTCGGCACTCCACATCTTTTCAATTTCCGGAGTAAAAGTACCGAGAGTGAAATCACTCAGATGAATAGAGAGTCTAAATGTCGACCCCAGAGATAGTTCAACTATTCAACCGAGCGTGTTTGTCGCCAGGTGGAGGACTGAAGCTAAAAATACGGATGTTCAAGTTAAGGTTGCTCGGTTGCTCGTTAATTCGGTTGCTCAATCACTTTACGAAAAGTGAGATTTTGTTTTCCTGAATTTGGAGTGCCCCGTCTCGCTGACTAGAGTATTCAGCGCAGCGAGAGCGGGACCGAAAATTTTCCATTTGCTCGAGATATACATCTTCTACTGGACGGCTACCGTTCCTAGATGGACTTGTATCAGTACGATTCGAAGATGGAGGGAATATTCTAATGTTTCCTTGCTGTTATTCAATACAGAAAATGCAAGACGATCTATTCGGCGTAAGGATGATACGTGAGGAGCATGCGGATCAAGTCAAGCGGGACGAAGCGAGGCAAAGGAATCCGGCGCCAAGAGGCTTGCAAGCAAACGAGCGCAGCCATTGGACAAGAACCTTTGATCTCAATTACAAAGTTCTATCAGAGGAATAAAAAACGCTCAGGAACTTTGTTCTATCGAATTAGCCCGACATGCGGTCACTGAAAACGACTTGATCGGCAAAAGATTATTTTGAGATCAATATCAACACAGTGGTCGTTAACTTTCTCCGAATGCATGAGGCTCATCATAAAATACAACTTTATTTTTCGTCTCATCATCTTCAGATTTACAATTGTGTACAACGGTTATCGTTACAATTGTCATCACCACTTGTTATAGCCTCCGTTGCCGTAGCCCACGTTGCCATAACCTCCGTGACCGTATCCTCCATTGCCATAACCTCCGCTGTTTCCGCCTTTCCAGCCCCCGTTGTAGCCTCCACCGTAGCCCCCACCGTATCCACCCTTCCAGCCGGCACCGTAACCTCCTCCGTATCCTCCTCCATATCCTCCACCGTAGCCGCCTCCGTATCCTCCTCCGTAACCTCCTTTCCATCCTGCATTGTATCCTCCACCGTAGCCTCCTCCATTGTATCCTCCTCCCGCTCCTCCGTATCCTCCTTTCCAACCTCCGTTGTAGCCGGATCCGCCGTAACCAGGCCCACCGTAGCCTCCCTTCCATCCTCCTACAGCTCCTACTCCTCCGTTGTATCCACCTTTCCATCCACCGTAGCCTCCATTGTAGCCTGGACCGTGTCCACCGTGGTGTCCACCGCCATAACCGCCACCGTAGCCGGGGCCTCCGAGATTGCCAGCCCAGGCGAGGCTGGCCAAGAGCACAATCGTTGCCACAACTATCGACTTCATGGTGTTTGTGTTCGTAGCTTTTGTCTTTCACGACTTCTGCTACATGCAACTAGGGTTCTGTGGTTCCAGTCGTGTGTTCCCCTACTTTTTATAGTGGAGGTGGGTTATTCTCATTTTCCGGCCTTCATCTCTATGGCCCACAGAAGATGCTTTGCTAGCCAGCCGCCTGCCTGCCTGGTTGTCTGACCGACCGGCCGCTGCACAAATAAACAAAAGGTATGGCAAAACGAAGAAGTACACAGTTTATGACAATTGAAGACCGCAAATAGACATTTACGCACCCGAAATCGGTTTTGTCTCGACTTCTGAGATACGAAACAATGGGAACATTTACAAAACTATCAGCTGCTTTCATCGCGCGATCCGACCCTATCCACCTGTTAGAATTGCTCGACCCAAGCTACGAAGTCAAATTCCAAATTGTGGACCGGCTCGAAACTATGGAAGAAAATGCCTCATCTTCATGGAAAATGATTCACTTTCAATCAAATTATCTCGAATCACTCACAGCATTGTGTGCTGGGATTCAGAAAAATAAACGGTGTGCTGAGCTTTCGCGGCGGAACTGTTCCCCAGAACTCGAAAGCTTTCGCTCGGCTTGACTGGATAAGTTAACGATGTGCAATGACCCCGAGGCATCCCCAAATCGCAGATTTCTGATTCTTCTCAATCTCTGAGGAAGTCGGAGGGCGGGAATACTTTCTCGAGGAAAAGCCATCGATAGTAGTCACTGAATCTCGAATTTTTCCGCGGAAATCGTCCTTCCTGTATAAATAGAGCCAGAAGCCAAGATCGACGTAGTCCGAAGAACGTACATTTTGGAAAACAGAGGTCTCTTAGCTCCGCATTGCGTAGTACGCTCGTAGAACATTACAAGCCGAGACTAGTCTGAGGGCGCCGCCGGTTTCCATTCACGCCGCTGAACAATTTCGCCTCAAACAATTCGTTCCGAGCAACATTTGCACAATAATGAGAAAAGAAGGCTCGAGTTGAGCACGGTCGATTTCTCAGAGTCCGACTCCATTCAAGCGTCACGAATCCCAAATAATCCGGTCAGACAGCGCTTTCAACGTGTACTCAAATAGCCTCATATCAAATAACGCATATGAAGAGCAGGCAACGCGGCGGTCGCTGAGGTACTACATCACATGTCATGTTGACTCGTGGCACTACAGTCTCAAGCGGGAGGTTGCAGATTCGATTCACGGGCTCTGATACCGGGAGAAGACCTCCGCTCCACAGGCCACGAGTGCTTCTTGCGGAACGCCCGAGGGCGAGAAGAAGGAAATCAGCAAGAATCTCGAGAATCGCCGGAAAGAAAGTTCACGACTCCTGTGTTATGATTCCACGGAAATGATTATCCGTTTTTAAGATCGTCACACTCGTTATGAGACAATAAGTTGCATTTCATCGCGTTTGCAGCCCGCTGCGAGCTATTATAGACTCCGGAGTACAATCGCGACCTCTGAGTAAGAAACGGAATCTGACGAAAGGCCTGCGATTCTTGCTAATTGAACCGCTGAAGCTGGGAACGTTGACCAAGGCAAACGATTAGTGATCGAAGTGTCTGATTGGGAAGTAATCGAAGATTGCTGATCGCGAATGATTGATAAAAGTCATTGTGTCGATTCTGCTCGAGCTCTCCTCCGCTGGAATCGAATCTTCCCAAGCTTCAGCATATAGATTACCTGCTCAGGATGGAGTGATGGTTGAAACCTCCGAAATGAGTGGACACTTCTCCATTCACTTCTTCTCATCATTTCTCCCTGACGCCTTCACGGAAATGAGTGATTTTCACCAGCCACCACCGTACAACAATGATTTCTGTTTCTGGAGTTCCGTTATGCCGTCAAAGAGATGGCCGAGCTTTGCACGAAATCGTGGCGGATATTGATGGAAAACGTGAGATGAAAAGAAAGCACCTGAACAATTCCGACCAAGTCGATCTTATCGCTCCATTCGATCACAAATTGTGGCAATCGGAGGTGAAACTCTCAGATTTTCGAACTGAGAACGATACCCGGCCGGGGCGAAAGAAAAAGGCGAGGCTCTCAAGGCATGTCTGCAACTGCTGGCGAACCGATGTACGTTTTCAAATCATGAGGCCAAACATAAACGACAGTTTTTATTGACATTCGAGAACAAGCAATTCTTGAAGTCGTTCGTGACAGGCAGCTGTGTGAGCTGAGACATCACCACTTGTTCCATCCTCCGTAACTGCGTCCGTATCCACCACCGTAGCCGAGGCTGCCAACACCTCCGTTCCATCCTCCGTAGCTTGCGAGCCCTCCGTTCCAGCCTCCGCCGTATCCACCGATCCATCCTCCTCCGTAACCTCGGCTCAGACCTCCTCCATATCCGCCGTTCCAGCCTCCACCGTATCCTCCGAGGTGTCCAGCAAGAGCCACACCAGCCAACATGGCAACGAGTGCGATGATAACGACAGACTTCATTGTGTTTCTTTCCTTTTGCTCTAGTAGATTTGCTACACCTTTGTGGTGGACGGGCGTGAATTTATATGCCGACGAACTACGCGGAACTCTCTCACTGTTCGTTCTTCTGGCGGACTTTAATCACTTGGACGCTTCGGCGACAAAAAATCCACGGACCGAATTTTAGACTTCCTTCAACATACATGTTTCAGCAAGAACACATTAAATCTACATCGAGAAAGAACGAAATCGACGATAATCTCGAAAAACTGTACTCGGAAATGTCCTATATCGATCTCGACTTGATCACGAAAAGCAGAAGATGAGCCTCCGTGTGAATATTCCAATCCCGGCGCGGGATACACTTGACACCGGATAGCCTCAAGAGTTTCCTGGGATCTCAGGGAGAAGACCTCTCTCGGAGAACGGAAGTGATCTCGAGTTCTCGGGGATCCCTTCAGCGTCCCCGTCAAGTATGAGATCGTATGCTCGGTGTCGAGGAGAGTCTCTCAGTCGGTTACTAGTGCCAATAACAACTCGCATCGGTCGAGATGAAAAAGCTCGGCGCGAAAATAACACTCATTCATATTGCTCCACATAAGCTACGCATGCATTGACGCGTCCCGGACCTGATGACTCTTTTGGTGCAACATCCGTCTCCAACTTGGAGCCAACTATCCTGACTACAAGTTTCAGCGGTTTGGCTCATGCATGTACTTTCGTTTCTGTTTTGAGATTCAAGAGTTCCCTTATCATCCCGAGAACGTCTACACTGGAATTCGTGCCAGATACAGATGAACAGCTCAAACTCTTTGGCAAAAACAACAGGCCTCGATTTTCAAACTGGTATCGATCGTCGTCGGTACGATCGGACGTCTCGACGTCACACAGGGCTATTCTTAGCCTTGGAGAGTTTCGAATTTCGCGGATCAACAAGCAGCAGACACTATCAGATAATTTTCTGGCCAACAGCTGCGGGGGACTCTCATTGACGAAATCGAGTTGTGCCTAAGGAGCTGTTTCCAAGTCTGATCTGGATCGGAAACTTCATCAGCTGGTTGAGGACAACTCGGAGACCATCACGTTCTCTTCAAAAGCTCTCTGATTGTAAGAATCTGAATCGGCTTTCAGTGACATTGTCTGGGCTTCTGGTCTGGGCCGAGACGGGAACCGTAAATCTCCCCGATACACAGATTTCACGCATCAGACAACTGCTTCGATTCAGGCTCTGTTTTCTGTGCGTGTCGAAAAAAGCATCGTCAAAGTATCGGTGCCGGAGTCGATGTTGTCTTCAAAAGTTCACGTTTTCTGTATTCCTGAATTTCATTCCTCTCCTGGGCAGGGCTCAATCTGTCAATGATACCGGACAACCGATCCACTCAAACATCAACGTTGAGACAAGTAAATCCATCGGATTGTTGTCAGCATTGGAAAAGTAAGCGGCTGCCGAGTTCGAATTAGCTGCTAACTCTCGGACTTTTGGTAAGTGCGAGGCAAACCCTGACCATCGGTCGGCCATCTTATCGATCAGCTTACTCCGGTTGAGCTGTTCTTCTGTGAGAAATCCGAGTGTTCACAGACCAGAATCGAAAGAAGTGAAGTCTGGCCAAAGATAGGACGGAGGATTTCTGCCAACATCGATTCTAGTCTCAAAGTATCGACTAAGAGATCGCATGGTAAACTGAAGATTCGCCGCCGATTCGTACATCGGAATCGTTTACTCTATGAATGAGTTTATTTTATTCCGCTGCAAACTTTGAGCAAGAACGATCGCTTTGAAATCATGAAAATTTAACTTGGATCCCATCGGGTACTCTGTTCCGAGGGATCGTTTGGAGTTGTCTCTTCGAGATGTCGACCAGAATCTGCAGCAGGATTCAATCTTAAACGCTTCCTGAATCGAACTATTCTCTGTTCAGAACCGAATCGAAGCCAGTTTCATAATATCGCTCAGGAGACAGATGAAGCAAACGTTCCAAGGGGGAATACGGACAGACATCGAAGCTGATACAACTTTGTATCTTTTCTAATATTCTGGGTATGGTACTTGGCGTCTTGTGGTTGCTTTGGCAGTGTCGAAGGACTCCAGCAAAACAAGTCAACATTGAGTTAAATTTTCAGGCGAGAACCATCATGCTAGGACTCTTAGTTAGAAAATCGCTGAGCACTGGAAGTCAGGTACGAAGTGAGTAAGTTATCTACGGAATGAATCGGCGATGAATCCCCATGAATTTTCTATCGTTTGTCGGGCTTAATGCCGGGAACCTCATCAAAGTACGCCGGGGGCACTGATCTTTTATGAATCAAATAGGTTCCTAGGCCGCAATCGCATCTGACATTTCGAGGATATCCAGGAGGTCGATCCTTTCGCATCAGACGACCTGAATAAACGAAGGAAAGCATCATTTGGTACCGATATCCCACCCTCTCTTTTTCGGTTGCTTTCCAGAAATGGTCTCCTATTCTGACCACGGATGTTTTCAGATAGATTGCTCGAGATTGACAACGAATCTCATGAACAAACGAAAAATAACGAATATTCCTAGGACTGGTTCACCGCCAAGCTTATTCTCACCGCTTGATGAGATGACGAAACCAGAATAATTCTCTGCTGAAACTTTGTTCAGTTCAGCGAAGCGGAAGCTGAGCAACTGATAAATGAAGCTTCTCACGCGGCTTCGAGGCCTCTGCGTTGAATCCGCCGCGCCGTCATTCACGATGAAATTCTGCTGCGGATTCACGGTACAAAGGAATCGATTCATCTATCCGTTCTCAAATTTCCTTGACCTCTCGTTCACCTTTTCGTGTCGAAACTGAGTTGACATCCAGGTTCGATCTCGTGTTTCGAAAGAGAGAATGATGGAAGCCTGCGAATCGGAAGCTTGGGTGCGCGAGGGAGGGGGGGGGGGAAGATACCGGGACAGGGGAAAACCCTCTCAGCAGCCTGGAGACACAGGCAGTTGGATGAATCGGAGGGAATGAATGTCTGATTGAAGGAAGAAACTCTCATCTTAACGAGAATCGAACACAAAATAGTTTTCTGGTTCTCTATCCAAGCAGCAATTTCTCGTCAAATAATCCCGATGGACCTTCAAGGCTCTGGGGTTTCATCAAGCCGTTTGTTCACCTGGACCGATAGCACAACTTACCTTTGTAGACGACGCCCATTAGATTGAGGATGTTTGGGTGTGAGAAGTTAGCCATTATAAGAACTTCTCGTTCGAAGTCTGCCATAGCTTCCGGAGATGCGACGTCTTTCAGCACTTTGACTGCGACGTTCAGCGAGGAGCCCTCTCGCGTGGTGTACAGAGCTCGATGAACTTTACCGAAGCACCTGCAAGGTAAACTCAGATCTCTCAGCGGCGTGTGCCAGTGGAAATTTTCAGTTCATTATCGTCGAAATAAGAAAATAAAATCAGGATAATTCACGGCTGATCTGGCAGGCCAATTTAAAGCTCAACCGAGTTAACTCAGTTCCCGCCGATTCAGGGACACCGAGGCTCCGAGTCGAAGGAGCGAGAAGTTCATATCCTCGCTCCTTCTCGGCTTTCTCCCAAAAGAGCATTCGTGTGTCCAAAGCAAATGTGACGCTTATGGCGTGCACTTACTCACATAAATTGTGCGAATGATATTTTTGGACGGCTTTAGCAACACGAAGAGATCGTTGCGCCGCTGAAGCTTCGTTTTCTTTGGTCTTGGACCAGGGTATGAGACTCGCAATAACGCTCTCAGTGCTCGTTGTGCTCTAGCTGACCTTTTCTGGGCAGCTAACCTTGGCCGTGACCGCGAGCCGTGCCCTTCAAGCAACTTTCGCACAACATGAATCCAGAAACTTCCCTTCATTGCTGTCTCGGTGTTTAACCATGTCAGGTCTCCGCGAGCAACATATTTGGGTGCTATAGATTCGCTGTCAACAAACTGCGCGCCATAAAGAGGAAAAGGACAGCGAGAAGGAGAATTTGGGCAATGTTCTCAGCTGAGAGTATATTTCTTGGGTCTCCGTTCTCGAAAATTATTGATCGGAAACACATTTTCGTTTGGAAATACCGCGACACGGATCGCTGATGAGATCGTCCCGAACCATCCGTCAGCGACCGATCTGGGGTCGACAAATAACACTCGAAGCTTTTTGCTGGCCTTGCGATTTTAGAAAATTAATTTGCTTAGTAGCTCGTTTGAAATCAACTCCAACAATGTCAGAGCCTGCGAGGTCGATTCGATTCGAATTTCGCTTCAAAAGATGTGGCGGGCATCCTCCCTAGTGCACCGATTGACTAGATATCTTATTTGAAAGGAATATAAAAGGATCTTACCCCTCCCCGATGACTTCCAAGAACGCAACGTTCTCGGGTGCGATTTCGACATCGATAGGTACCCTCTTGAAGGACTCCAACTGTGTAGGGTGGTATGCGGGGTTTGTAACGTACCTGTAAAAGAAAAGAAACTTTACAGCTCTTGTAATTCAATATCAGGGGTTGGCTTTCGTCTTAGACGCCGCGAAATGTGTGAGGAATCCTAGACTTCTTAATTATACAGACAATGTGGAACCCGATGTTGCTTCTCCGCGTCTCAATATTCTTCTCCTGATATCAATGCTGTGAATTCGCTGCTCATATCGGAAAACTGTGTTGTGGAAGCTGTTTTGGAGAGGGGACGGATGATTCAATTCATGCAGTTACTAAGATACTCCTCTATCTTGTGGCCTAAAACTGAGTATCGGAAGTCATGCGGCCATTGCGAAAGGTCACTTGGCAGAGTTCAAGGCGGAAATCGAGACAATTCTGAGGTGGTTCCCTGAGATATGACGTCCTCTATGTTCATCTCACACTGATCTCGAGAGCAACTTTTGAATAGTGTGATTGTTCGCCGCTCAGAACGACCGTCTGCCCGAACGTCTGCTGAGTCTCGATCTCATAAAAGATTCACTTTGATGTTTTACCAGCTTCTTACGATAGTTTGGAATTCACGATCACGCACGGCCTTCTATCCAGTAAGATGTTCTTCCTTCACCGTCCGACTCATGCATACATAAATTTTTCTTCGAAATAGAGACTCGCTTGTTATGAACCATGCCCCCCCTTTTTATGAATAGGATATTACATCGGAGATCCATTCCGGAAGGGAGAGGAAACCGTGGAAGACCATTCGGCCCTCTTTACCATGATATGACTCGTTGTCAACTGGACAAGCTTCATTCGACACTTTTGACTCTCATTGTCGGCCTCTAGAAAGAGAGTCTTTCTCTCCGTTGGTCAAGGTGCGAACTCGTACTCTCAGCCAGCCCCTCATGCTCGCTGGTTCATTCGATCGCATGCTCACAAGATTTTGATTTTTCCGGTGTACCAATAATGTCATCAGGAGAAGAGGGAGCACTCACTCGAGGAATCCCAATATCGCGACTGTCGTCGACGATCCCGCAAGATCTGCATTGTATCCGTGGTTAGTGGTTCTGTCGTCGTTATCGTCGGAGGAATCTTTCACAAGCGCACTCGATCACCGCGTTCGAATCAATATCGTGGACCATATTCCCCCTGTTGTGGTGAACGCTGTCCATAGTTGCCACGTTTTCTAAACGTGGCGCTCCTTCTAGTCTCGCGCAGTGGCAGAAGAGATGCTGCGCAGGCATATCTCGTACAGTGATCGACCGACATAAGTCTCTCCGCCCAGGAGCCGGACACAGTTGTTACCAAAGAGATTAGAGGTTTTGAGCCAGGCGATGAGTCGAATCTCCACTGCAGGTCTGCAAACGACTTCAAAATCGTGATCACTCGAGTTTTCACGAAAAATTCGGAAAGGACTGTACAGTACCTATCTAGCCTCAGACAGTGAATTCTCGCTACCCGAATCTTCAACTTCATTATGCCTGACCGATGATTTGTGAGAACTTGTGAAACTTCGTTTGCCTCAAGATCACCACAGGCGTGGTTCGGCTCGACTTCGTAGCAACAACGTTAACAATCGATTCGCTGGTCGGAGTTTTGAAAACAGCTAACAACTTTCTTCACTTCTTTTCTAGAACTTCCTCCGGTTAGGGCAGCAGTAGCGCGACGAGGACGTCCCGCGACTTGAGCCAATCAAGGCGAAAATTGGAGATCCGTGAGTAGCTGCCTTATTCTCACAGCTTGATCATGCGTCCTTTGATTTCAAGCAGGATATTTTGAGTGCGGAGCCCCCTCTCGTGTTTCAACTATTCACGGTCTCAAGATCAGCCGATGTTATTGTGACGGCGACACTGCTCACAATCGAACGACTTCAGCCCCCGAAATCATCGGCGGTGAGATGATGAGCCATGAGTAGACCTCTGAATTTTTATTTTTTCCTCGTAGTGCCCGGCATTTCCGTGTCAATTCACCACAAAATGTCTATGAGAGCACCGTCTGCGGTAGCGGGTTCCGTGTCCATTGAGCTCAATTTGCTCTGGTGTAGTCCTCGCAGTCGTGGCTCCGTGGCCAAGTGGTAAGGCGTCTGTCTCGTAAACAGAAGATCGCGGGTTCGAACCCCGCCGGGGCCTGGGTTCTTTTTCGTCAATTTTTCTGAAAATGAGTTCTCGATGTTCTCTGCATCCTTGAAGACTCATCGCAGTCCGACAGGACTGTTTCGCGCCCTCGCGTGGATAACGTGATCTGACCAGGAGTGTCGTTTTTAAGATCGGCTGTTTAGATTCGCGGCGCCTTGGCCCACTCCGCGTCAACTCCCAACTTCATTCATTGTCGTTGATAATCGCTCGGTATGAATCTCACTGAATGGTCCGCTGCCGGTCACGGGCGTGAAGAGGTTCCTGGTGCCTCCGAATGACTCGGTTTTTTTTCAGATTCATCATTACCGCCGCCGCCATCTCGCTTGCGTCCTCCATTTTGGTTTCCATAGAAACGATCACTGTACGAGACTCGCAAACCTCGGATGGGAAAAATCTCCCTAGAGACGAGTATGCGACAATCCCTCCGGCTTTTCTTCCGTGTCCCCCACATGAAGGAAGGGGATCCGTAATTTCCAGATTCTAAGAGTCCCGGATCTGAACCTCTTCCTGCGGGAATCCGCTCGCTCGAACGTCTCGTGGCGCTGCAGTCTAGCGCGCCAGTTTTTGAATTTGGTCTCTGATCTCAGATTTTCTGTTAACAGCGCTAGCCGCCAACACGGAAAGAGGCTTTGATCAGAAACGCTTTCGACGACGTGGGACTTCCAGTGTACTGAAGAGCCCGATTCGCTTCGATACCTTTGAGCAGTCGTGGCCGAGCGGTTAAGGCGTTGGACTTGAAATCCAATGGGGTTTCCCCGCGCAGGTTCGAATCCTGCCGACTGCGGTATAATTTTGAAGTTCAGATTTCCCACAGATCTCGTTTGGATGAGAGGGAAGGGGAAATTCTGATAAGTTCGGGGCTCGTCGTGCTGCGTAGTCGACCGCTGGTGTTTTTTTAATGTCATCAGACACGACGCCAGAGTGTCGCGCAGCTAACTCATCTGGCACGTTTAGATAACAATGATTTCGTTCCCGAGTTTTCCCTTGGGATAATGATATCAAATACTCAGTCATCTGAAAGCGTCTCGTACGTGCCCATTTTCTGTGTGCAGTCGTGGCCGAGTGGTTAAGGCGTTGGACTCGAAATCCAATGGGGTCTCCCCGCGCAGGTTCGAATCCTGCCGGCTGCGGTTATTTTTACTGCTGCCAAACATCATCACCTCGGGATCCGTCGCTCAGCTGATGCAGTAGGAGACGCGCTTTCCTCTCTATGGCGATGAGCGAAGCCTGTCGTTGCATGGCGTTGAACCGCGCGGATTTTCGAGAGAAAAATGGCTCCAGCGTTTCAAGCACATTTCTTTCTAGGACTGCTCAATGCTAGAATAGCGTAATTTTCCGAGCCCTAGACGCTCACTTCGATGATAAGCTGCCTTTGACGTCAGGTGGTTCAGCTCTCCGAGACAAAAGCATCTCTAGACATCCCCAGAAGATATTAAAGATCATCCTGAAATGTTTGTGCGTGGAAAATTCGTTTCGGCCTTGCATTTCTGAAGAAGAACGGGTCTCGGGTTGTTAGGATAGAGGCGCCGCCATATGAATGTGGCTCGTTGGTCTAGGGGTATGATTCTCGCTTTGGGTGCGAGAGGTCCCGGGTTCAAATCCCGGACGAGCCCGCGTCTTTTTTCGGAATTTCTCCGTCCATTTCTATTTTTTAGCCTTATAATCAGCCATCCACCGCGTGGAGCTTGTTAGGATATTCCACATCCTTCCGAAAACGGAACAGGAAGAGAACGAAGGGAACATAGCAACGCGAAAGTGTGAAGTGGCTTCATGAGATTCGTGCGATGTTTTTCGGTCCAAGTAGCATGATGATCTGAAATTCACTGCGCCTTTGTTTCTCGGCTCGAGGGAGCGTTACGACTTCCTGAAGGCCTAGAATTCAGCGCGGATGTTGATATAGACGACGCTTCTCCGCCAAAAACTTTTGTTTGATCAGGACGTTCGATCGAAGTGACAAAAAAAAACGGTTTCAGATGCTTCCAACGAAACTTCGCAGACAGACCTGACTTTTACAAACCGCTCGCATATAAACACCGCTAGGTCCCGCTGACTGCTGAGATGCTTGAGTTCGACTCGACTCAAACTTCTCATTTTTTTTAAATTCGGATTTCTCATATCGCTCGAAAGTCCCGTGTTTGCGCCATGAGAAAGCCCCTAGCGCCGCTCCGCCCGGGCGCGAAGCTATTTCGATTCTCTGCGTCCAATCGGAATGACGGAGCTCCTGATGAATGGGATTCTGATTCTCGAACTCGATTCTGGAGTGAACAACGTGAGAATCTTAACAGCTTGTGGAACGCCGGCTGCCCGCCTCCGAACAAGAGCTTGTAATTAACCTCGATGTAATAACCCCATTCAGGCTAGAAGTTTATGTAAGAGACTCATCCTAGCTGTCGTATTTTTTACCCCGTTCTTCTCCTAAGAACACGGTGTAGCCTCGGAGAAAAGGAGGCTCCGCGCGACTATGCTCTGTCGAATGTGTCATTCACGATCGTTCAGCATTGTTCCTCTTACGAGTGAATTGCCAGGGTGACGGTTGAGCGAAGTGGGCTATACTTCAGTGCTTTATCAGAAAACGTCAATCATATCACTGAAATGTAGACGGCGCTCTCAAACTGAGAGCGGGTGTGTTTCCTTAGACTGATTGGCTCGAGCAGCGATCGTGCTCCAGCATACAAGGAAGCATGAAGCTCTCCCTAACTGATGACGGATCGATTGTGTGTGTGTTTCCCGCTTAGGTACCGCGGGAGACTTCGATTCGTTCGGTAACTGTCATGTGAGGCGAAAGCGGGATCAGAAGTCGCCACGACTCAAACATCTTGAGAGAAATGTAATCCACACCCGATGTAATCCTCGTATTAGAGGAACGAAAAGTTACGATCGAAATGAAGAGTTCGTAAATTTCAGTATCGGCCTTGATGCACAGAGTCACATCCGCCAAAAGTGGCGGCGCTCGACACTATAGAGCTCTTGATTCAACATGTCAAACCGTCAAATCTCCGGAGCAGATTTCAATCTAGCCGGAAATTGAACTGGAAGAGCCCCCGGTACGGTCTCGCACTTGAATAGAGTATAATACGAGGTTGAATTGTTTCATTCTTCCGGCGCCGAAAAGAAACGGCGGAAATTCCTCGCGCTCCACGAACCCAGAAAGTATTTCGAATGTCTGGCATGCGGTCACTGAACAATGACCAAAGCCATTCAGCCCATTCGCCCAATCGTTCACCGATTCCGAGTCAGCTTGGACGTTATCGGTGTCTGGACGCTGATCACTGCTCCAGCTGCCGGTGCTATTTAGTGGTGGGCATGGTACGTTATCATTGTTTGTCGGTTGTTTTAGTGCCGCTATTTTTTGCTGTTTTGTGTACGATGGTCATGCGTGCCAACGGCGAAGACAGCGAGAGAGCAACGTCCACAACAAGTTGACATTTATCATTTTCAGTCGAGCGAAATGATAACTCCTGACCATGACTTCTGTGGAAGCCGCCTTGGGTACAATAGACCAGCTCGGCGACTTGCTTGAGCTTTGTTATTGGAAGCCGCGGCGGTCACGGCAAGTCCTACGGTAACATGTATAACGAGTTACTTCTCTTTCTCTTTATCCGGCGCAATGCAGTGAATGAGAAACGCAGGGCGAAAATGCTCAACTCCACTTCTTATTGTTACTTTCATTCAGAAATATATTTACGTCGAATACCCCGCTAGAGACGGACAGACTCTGCAGTTCGAAGCGCTCCTTACATACGACGAGTCTTTCCCTTTTTCTGGAAAATCTCATTCTTGGATGATATCGACTTGAAATATCTTGTTAAGTACTCACTGAATACCCTTGTTGAGAGAGTGGCTTCGAGTCAGAGGGAAACCGGTGTCAACTTGGCAATTCATGATATCGCGACATCTTCGACTGTGTGGCAGCTTACGTCGAACGAATAAGAGAACTGAAGCCAGCAGGAAAAAACCGATTATTAACAGAGCTGTGCCCATGAATAACACGGGGAGATTCGACTGGGGCTGAAAATAGAGAAAAATTCGCGGTTAATTGTTGAGTAAAAAAGCATCATGCACGTGCACCTATCCATCAAGATAGAAATCTACGCCTCGTCGACAGGGCAGGTCAACTAGGCCACGGCTTCAACTAGTTCGCAGCGACCCCTGCGCCACAGAGAACATCGTTCACGTTGTTGAACCGTACAAATAGATGTCATGAATCGAATGACGATTTCGCAACAGTTTTTCTAACATGGATGGTCGGTGAATGCTGCATCATATCATTGTCTGTCTCGAAGCCTGAAGTGAGGTTTCTGGTGGAAATTCGTGTCAGGGTTTCATGTTCTCGTCAGGTCCAAGAATGTTTCTCTGATTCGACAGTTCCTTCAGATTCTCTACCGAGTCAAGTGATCAGGATTTCCGAGATCGTGTTGTTAGGTCTTTTCTGAGCTCGACTCAAGTTCCATTTTGGGAGAAATTTCTGGATCGGGAAACTTGGTATCGATCAAACTCCAGACCCCCATCAAAGGGAATCTCATTGGGCAAGAATCATACGATTACCTCTTCGGAAGTCACAGGGTCAAATGAACCGTTGTCGCCGGAATCCGAATCAAACAGTCCGACGATGACTCGACGCGAACTTCGGCCTACAGATGGAATCAGACTTTCCGTCTCGTGGGTTCTCGCAAAGAAAGGGTATCGACTACTGCTATCAGAGCCTGCGAGTGACAGAGGCGTCCCTTAATGATGAAGTTCGCGAAATGTAACGGGCAAGCGGACATGGTGGAAAGCAGATGTGACTTTCTTTGAAAGCAATCCGATATCAAAAAGGAAGCAAACCCGGATCAAAGAGATCGGAAAATATACTGCACTCCATGTCACATTCTGCTTCCCATGCCCGACAGAGACATCGAAATACACTCGGCTCGTCAACAGGAGAACGCTCTGCCACTTCGGAAGCCAATTTCGATAGTATGACTCGCCGAACCTCGAGCGTGTTTCACTTCGAACTTTAGGTAAAATCATAAAGAATTTCATTTTCGTCAGAATGGAGCAATCGCGACCCCAGGTCTTGAGGCGGATTTCGATTGAGTGGATGCAGGATTCATTTTGAATTTCGTAGAACTCGAAGATATTAGCTTGATTGTTTTTTTGAATTCCATTAGCTCTAAATCCCCGCTGTACTTATAGTTGGCTTTCACCATGCAAGCACAAATAGCTAACAGTCTCAATGGGCTGAAAGCTCAGCTCAGAAAGCCAATCGAAGACTCTGGATCTTGAATGCGCTTCTTGGAGCTGATGATCATCGATGCTAGAAGCCACAGCAACACAGCTGCAACTGATGAGAAACTTCAAAACAGAACGAATCCCGAGTTCCACAACAAAGCGTGGGTTTCTGCTTCAATGCTTTGAAGAGTAAGCGAAGAACGTGATTGCAGGAACGCGCGCTTGACGGGGGACGTGATGAATAATCGAAGTCCGCGCACGCAGTGATGGAAAATGCTCCGAGCCTTCAGTAGATGTTTATCGGAACGAATTGGTTTGTTCTGAGAACAAACTCTCCGTTTTTCTCAGGCGAAATTTGGAAGTTTTCTGCGAATACTCGACTCTCGTACCCATCCACCCACGACCGCCTGAATTTCCAGGAGAGCCAAAGAATCACTTCAGGATCGATCCACCGCCATCAAGGCATCTTTCTCCGAACATCATTTGATATTCACTTTGAGCTGCAACCTGAGCCGTAAAATCAAATTCACTTTACCGCACGACTGAGGTTACTTAGCTCACAGACAAGCTGGATGAGCATTCCACAGTTAGGGATTTCAAATTCAATCAGCGATCATATTGAAGGATCTCATGTTCTTTTTTGGAACGGATTGGACGCTTGCTGATGCTCAACGTCGCAAGATGTTGACGACCCGCAGCTTGCTCCCGATGTCTCAGAAGTTCTGCCGCAGCTGGGTTCTAATAATAATCCGTCTTCCAACGTTGTTTCGTTTTTGTAGGTCATCGTATTGGCTTCGTTCGCCACGAACTCACCCAGTCAGTATCAGGTATTTCTATCACCGATGCACGCAGAGGTGAAGTATCGATCCTAGACTCATGCGAGACATTCCCCGATGTTGGTCATGCGTCATAAAATGTTCATCGGAATTCCATGGCGCTCTAATGTGTTTGATATGTTTCAGACGAAAAGAGACTAATCGTAAGATGAGCAATGAAATTACGTATCTTCTGATGAGCCCGACCGCGATCTACGAACATGATTATCAGCAGGCGAAAGAAGCTACATTTGATCTCTACATTCAGAAAATTCAGTTTCTGCAGTGAATTGCATATGCGGAAACGACTCGTTGACGAATCCCCCATTGAAGCTCACACTATCTGTTATTATTGATGATGATAATTGTTTTTTAACTAACGATCAGTTCATGAATACCTACGATTATATAAGTCCACTGAGTGAGACTGCTGACTTGCATCTGAGAAGATGGTAAGATTCACATTGCTCGCCGCACAGTGTGCGGGTGCAGGACTCCGATTCTTTGTGATCTGTTATTATTGGGGCCCGAAAGTGGTGAAAATCTGTTCGTCGGGCTCTTTGTGGTGCATATTTTCGGAGCAAAAAAGCGGAATTTCGCTAATTTTCATCCGGAATTCTGGATTTTTTGGATCCCTGGACTGAAGATCCTTTTGCCGATGAACTCGGGCAGTTTTTTGAATTTTCTAACAAAAGGACAACAGCCCCCCTCCCCCCTGCCTCTACTCCTCATCCGAATAAAGGACACAGAATTCTAGATCATATCATCATATTGGATTCGGCTGCAACGTATATGAATGCTCATGTACGTAGCTACCTATATGAAATAAGAATCTTATGATATCGATATCAGTTCTTACCACGACTGGCAGCGGGAGCGTCGGGTTGTCGCCGTGTTTCGTTTTGTGGCCGTCTGAAAGAGACACAAAAAGTCGCTTGATTAGAGCTTGAAAACTTCGAAACCGTTCACATTCGGTCATGCGAGTACATTGTGTCTGACTTGAGAAGTTCCTGTACCCTGAAAGTGTAGTTGTGACTCGACAAGATGGAAATCTATTTCTGTTCAAGGGTGATTCGTGAGTGTCAACTCTCGAAAAGACCTGGATTCGAACTCGGCGAGTTTTTTCGATGAAGAATCGTTGCACAAGAGAGACATCCATACACCATGGAAATCTGTTCCCAGAAACCGAGCCGCCTCAAACTCGAGCGATATTTCGAGAGTGAAATCCAACGACATCAGTAGTTGACATTTCTCATTGAGCTGAGCGAAGAACACGAAGCAATTCTCCAGTTTTCTCTGTGTTTGCGCTCGAGATTAACCTTTTGTATTTTGTGGACATCTTGAAGTGATTTGTTGTGACGAAGTCTCAGTGGAATCTTCGCCGTCGCGCTGTCTGAGAACCAAATAGTCGGCCGGGCGTTCGATTATTCGACGACGTCCCTCTCGCATGAAAATTTCAATTTACTATTTTCGTCGATCGTGTTTGCGAATCCAAAGCTCTGTGAGGAGTCTAACTAAGTAAATATTGAAATCCTTGCTCGTCAGTCACTGTGACATCCAGTTTTTCCTTTGTTGAATCGTTCGACTCGGAGTTGTCTGTGTGAAGCTCAGCTGTCGTCGATGAGTTCACTCCCGATCTCCAATCATGACAATCTCCACCCCAATTGAGTGGATCAGCGCGCTCAGGTGGACTCTTCAACAAGATTGATGGATCCAAACCGGCGCAGATCTACAATCCAATAGAAAATGATGTCGTGCGCCTCTAAAGTGCTCGTTCGCTCGAGTTCCGCCAGGGCACTTCCACGCGTTATCCGAGAAAACTGATTATGGGACAATCTAACACGTTGTTAGCCTGCGTCGTCGTGTCAAAAACAGTCGTGCAGCACAAAAAGCTCTTAGTATAGATTAGCTCGTGAATAATTCAACGTTAATTTACGCATGGCAGAGCTGCGCGCTTTTCATAAAAGGATTCGAGGAAGTAGGCGCAACTTCTACCTCGGAACCAAAAAAGCCAAACAACATGAGATGACTTTGGCTTTCTTTTCAAGATCATGCAATCGTAGACTATTTCAAACGCGCTCTGGAATCGTGGCCGTTTTCACACTTTGAATGAGATGCGAGCGCTTCCACTTCACGCTCGCTGAAAAAGTTGCTCGACTCCATTAGACTCGTTTCAGTGAATGCGGACCTTCGGAGGAGAAACACGAGGAGTGGGAGTTGTTTCGGTCTCCACAAACTGAATGTCGAGCTAGAAAACGAATTCCGTGAATGGAAGTCAGAACTTGGTGGGATGCATTCGAGCACCGTCCTGAATTTGCGTGCAAAGCTCGTGAGAAAACTGCTCTCCTTCAACGATAGCGGGGAGGTTCAGGTTACCTAATGGAGCGGTGTCACAGCAAGTCGTGGAAATCTCATACTTCTCCATATCAGCGAACGGTCAGGTGAGTCCAACGCGTGTTTTCCCACCGGAACAGAGAACGACCCACTGAGTTCTCACGAAACAAAGTGGGTCAAAGGCATTCAGAGAAAGAGCAGGATCGTTCCAGTGGGCTATCAGCTGAATCAGCTGTCGTCAGACAGGGAGAATTTCGTGGTTTTTACACCCACGGCCAAATCATTTGACTTGCATGCGGAAACCAGAGCGCGGTGATTCTTGTTGCAGGTCGTCTTCAAGGTGCGGTTTGCGTTTTTGGAAGAACACTTCAGGGATATTTTTCGCCTCCTCATTTTTATTCTCCTCCGACCAGGCCTCGGTCGTGGTGTGTTCCAGGAAAATCGCGAAATGATTGCCAAGTCGTTTGTATGCACTCTCGGCGGAGAAACCTGTTTCCAAGAGTGTCACGGCACCTCTATCCAGGACGCGCCTCTGGCGCTCTGAGCTTTTCTGGAAATTCTCCTCAGCTGGAGACCTTCCAGCGCAAAGATTCCAACTTTCCTGCTCCTTGTCACTATCCAACACCGCTCAATAACTCCGGGCGGTGGCTCAGCGCCCCGCTTCGATCAAATCCAAAACCAGGAGAACCTCGCTGATATTTGATCCGTGAAAGAGCAAATAGAGGTCTCTTGAGTACTTGGAGGCATGCCGCAATCTTTACCTACTTTGACCTCGTCGAGATTCGAAAAGTATTCGACGTTCGGAATAGTTGCCATGGAATGAGGTCTTTGGGTCAAGTTTGGCGACAGAATCCGTCAAAAATCGGCAGCGAATCAATCGTGATCTCAAGTGACCACACACGGCGAGTGCGATTCCGCGAATGCGTCGCCAGACATTAGCCGGATTGAAATCACAAATGCGAGACTCCGTCGCAGAGATCGCTCGATAAATTGGATTTCTTACTCGAAGATAGGATACCGAAGCGGCAAACGAGCTTCAAATCTCGCTATTATTAACGACCGACGTTTCGTTGGTCGAGAGACTGTTGAAATTTCCATTTGCAACTTTGCGAAACGAAAACCGATAACTCATTTAGGGGCCGCCGGGAAAAGAGAAAAAGAGGGATGAGCTGAACGGCCGCTCGACCGACGAGGAAATTTCCATCGCGACTCTTCCGAGCTTCAGGAGACCGGAACGGTTCGAAGAATCGAATAAGAGAGATGTATCATCATCGAAGGATCCCTCTACCCTGGTTTGAATGCGTCACAACGAAGACGATTCCCCGTCCGTGAGTTTCACTTGAGTTTGCATGTCGACTGGTTTTTGACCTCGGTACCTACCCGAATCCTGGAGCGAGACTACGCCAATCCATGAGTTTCTGTGGAGATCGTCGTATGGATTTCAGGGACGATTTCTCGGTCATACCAGGCCGTTGATTCCGACGCGGTCCCGCTTCAACCGAACCAAGTCGAGCATGGAATCCGCTCCAAACCGCGAGTGGATTGAATTACCCACTGTTACAAGCCGAAGGAGGAAATTAGGTTGGAATGTCAGCCTTGACCTCAGGAATGCTTTGTTCTCCTGCTGGAGAAGAACAGAAGAAAGTCGCGGAGCCAGGTGCAAAGCCTCGCGGATCATGAACCGGAACCGTCTCGACGCTTTCGACTTCGATTCCTTCTCCGGAAATTCCGCTCTGGGGAGTGATTGTCCCACGGCGAGAACGGCGTAAAGTCGTGCACGTTTTCAATGACAAATGACCCTGTTCTTGTTGTAGAGAAGGATTCCGGAACAGAAGTTCTCGGTTTCCCCGGTTGAGTGAGAGATGATCACGGAATTTGTTTTCTATATGTATGTCCAATGTCGAATTTATGAATTAGGTCATTGCAAAATTTCTTGTTCTCTACTTTCAATCGACGGAATCTCGCTCAAATGAAAGAAAATTTTGGAAATATGTTGCGATATGGCCCTCTGAAACCAAGAGCTTTGATGAACCATCTCGCAATCAGTCATATCGCGGCCGATGTCCAAAATTTATTTTTAATCAAATGGAATTTCCGACGATCTTTCGAGAAATCTTCTCATCCGGGACCGTGTGACCCCTAAGCGCTCAAAGAAGTACTGCGTGCAGCCTTCTGATTGTGACAATTATCCGGACGCTAGGACTTTTCGAAGAAGTCAACCAAAAGTCGACGATTTCCGAGTGAACTTCTGAATTTTCTGGATTCGATGTAACTATTCTAGCGCTCTCGATCCGAGCTTAGGATTTCAGCTCGCGAGCTTTAACTCGCGAAAGCCGAGCTTATTTCGGAGGTTCGCTCCGAGTCTCATTAGAGCTCGGGTTTAATGTCCGGATTTCGTCTCCATTCCATTCCAGCTCAGTCATCGACTACAAGGAGAGCTGAACTCGGGTCCCGATTCATCGAGGAATCAAAAGTGGACGCGAATGAACCGTGGAGCTCTTTGGGCAGGACTCGGGGCTGTTCGTCGAGGCGCGATCTTTATTTGTGGCTGGGATCCCGACGGTGCACGCCCTCAGCGTCCCATAAAGACACAGCAAAGAAATGGTTCCATGAGATTGAGGGAGAAGTCTGCGTCGAACAGCTGAGCTATTTGGGAACAAAGACGGATCCCGTTAGTTGGTGCAGACGCTGTCTCGAAAATACACTTTTTTGCCTCAGATGAAAGGCGATTCTTTGGAATCGCTCGGGACCAGAAGCGACCGCGAAAACGCCGATTTGCTCTTCCTGCCAGCCCCTTCTACTCGACTGTCAGGGAATCGCCCACATCTTAATTCTTGCACAATGATTCGCAGTTCTGCTCCGAGCCATGCTGGATTAGGCTGGCAATACAACAAGCGAGAGGAAAGAATCTCGGTCAGACTGAACGAAGCCTTCTGTGACGTCAGAAGGCTCTGTCGTTGGCGAAAGTAGTCGCATCTTACTCTCAACGAGCCACAGTGCGTGTCTTCTGCTGATAACTCAGAGACGAAGCCTCAATGACATTCCCAGCAGAAGAGCTCACTTGCATTGCCGTTTTATTGGAGCTAAGACAAGGATCACTTGCTCACGTTCATGGTTACCGTCGCACAGCTGCCACAATGGAATGTAGAGGACTTTCTACGGTCACGTCATCTTCGCTACAGCGTAAACCCACATAGCGTTCGATTAGCACGAACTCAAATGAATCTTTTTGTCCAGATGGTGTCTCATGAAAACCACCTGCGACTCGATCGGATCGCCTGAGAACTTCGCTTCGCCTCAAATCTTCCAACTTTTATATTTCCTTCAATGCAACCAGATATGCCTCATTCCACACGGTCACGCGACTCGCGGTTCGAGTTCGTCCAATTTGCAGATTAACAAACTTTGGGTTTTCAATCTCGCAGACCACTGAGTCGTGTCAACTGAGTTTTGAGGCAACGCGGGTGGTTTGAAGTTCCGTTTGAGGTCTCGCTCTGTTGAAGAGGCTCTCGGACATAGGAAAGGTTTCGCTTGCCTGAGGATAAGGGCCACTGGTTGGGTTTCGTCCGACAACTTCTATAATTAGGCCGTTCCCGCGGGACAGTGACCGTTGTTGGTTGCGGCCGGAGTGACGTCATGGAAGATATCAGCCACAAACCCTGAGCAAAATGAAGGCCGTGGAGATACATATATACTCGGACCAGAGACAATACTCGTCTGCTTAGAATGACATGCACAAATGAAAGCTCACAAATTCCACTTTTTCCCGCCCGGCCGCGGAGACGTGACTTCAACGCAATCGCTGTCGGACGAAAGCTCATCGTGAAACGAAAGTTGTTTAACAAAAATTTTATGCCACAACCTCGACAGCGTTTTTCAGTTCCGCTGTCCTTCACGAGACTAGCTAATGAGTGCATGGAGGTTTTTGAGGGTGACGTCATTCCCAGAAGCGACATGAGCGGAATCAACAATAGAGTTTTGGATGTCGGATGGAAATACTTCTTTTTTGTTCCGCGTTCTTTCCCCATCCAAGTCAGGTGATTCGAGCGTGGCTGAACTTCATCAGCCAGGAACAGAAGCATGTCGCTTTTTTTTCTGTCGACAATGTTTCGAGAGCGGCGTCGAACTGTCGCTTCTGTCCTCGAGGTTTGTCACGTAGCCGGGCCTGTCACTGGTTCAAGGCTATTTCTTCCCGAGAGTTAGCTGCAAATGGAAAAATTATCCTCAACCGTCCTCGAGCATCATTACTTTGAAAAATGCCAAGAGTCAAGCGTGATAGAAATGTCGATTCATACCGAATCGGAATCGTCGACAGGAGCAGAATTGAAGTTACAAAACTCGAAACAGCACTCCAGGCGGCATTGCCCCGAGCAAATTTTCGCTTCATCGCCGACAATTGGCGTCTTGTCCACCTTCGGTTACCGCCGGTTCCAACTCTTCAGCGTTCACCGAACGGACGGCTTTGTGTGAGAGAGGACGGGTTTGATGTCTCATCTTAATTCGTTGGACCTCGTCGGCCACTGATTGTACGGATAGTCGTTACATGTGTGGTATTTGACTGCGCATCCAAGCATCGTCGACCCGACCAAGTCTATAAAGTTTACAACTCAATTCGAGCGTGTAGACGATGTCGTCGCCGCGATTGTTCTGCAAAATATTCATTGCTAACAGCAGCCCTATGAAGACGCGTTTATTTACCGGATTCCGCGAAACTCAGCATGCGGCTATGCGCGGTCGTCGGCTCTGACCATCCCCATAAAGGGCGCGTTCCATAAACAAGCCAAGTGTAATACAAACTTGGAATATTCGGAGAGCCGCACGCCTGTCGGCTTGTCGCGATCATCCCGTTCCTCAGCAAGACCGGCGTTGTTTACGCTAAGACGTCCAATGTCGAGGAGAAAGAAAAACTATGACGTTATCAGAAGGTTACGAAACCGGTCCAGGGGAATCGCCCTCGAGCGATCGATCATCATCCGTTTATTTTTAGACCCCGCTTTGTCACTCACATTTCGTTTCGCGGATAGTAGGTATTTAGCTCTGGAGTACCCGGCTTACTCTACTCGGCTCGTTGGTAGCCTCGAGCGAGTGAAGTTTTCTTTCTGATGAGGAGTGAAACTCGAGGAGCAGGATGACGAAGATCTTAAAACTGCGAGGGCTATCCTTCACCGCGCTCGTTGATTACGCCCCGAGTCACCGTCGGAAAGGTCGCATCAACCGTTGTTCCCCTAAGTGAGTTGTTTCATCTCGTTTCTCTCGAAAGTTCCCTCGAGGAATGGGGTTCCGCAACCTCATGGTCGATATAGTTCTTTGTTAACTGAATCGAGTTTTTCCTTCCCATGTCCGTAGGTGTTATATTCCTCCAGAACTCCTAAGCCTTAGGACCTAATTTTGGATGATTCTGAATGAAATCCGAACACCGAAATGCTGGAAACATCCAACATCGGAGATAACGTTGTTCGCTTCAACAATGGAAGATCTTATCTCCTCCGGCAGCAGCACAACGTTCCGGGAGGTTCTAAACGGTTCCATGATGAGTTGATCCTGAGCATCTTAAGTCTTCTTTGGGCTTCTTGGAGCTAACTCGGTCTTCACAGCGATTGCACATATCATGTACATCTGTACAACGGTCGAAAGCCATAACGAAGTTCTGTATTTCAAACGAAGTTCTGTCGACAAAGCCGTTGGGAACCGTTGTGAATTTGACATTTTCGGAAAACGCAACCCCGCAACAAGAAAACGATCCGAAAACACGGAAATGCTGCGCCCGGGGCGGGCCGGCCGGCCCCCTAGATACGCCACTGCTTCGGACGCTCCCAAGGCCGATGTTTCAAACCGGGAATCGGTGTCGAGAAGTAACGTCAAGTTCAACGAAGTTCCTAAACGGAAACAGGACGGAGCACGTGTGCTAATCCATACATGGCTCTTCTATACCTGCGGAACGCAGCCCAGCCATCGTCGTTCGCTTGAACATTCAAAAAGAAACGTAATCGCGACCTGGTGAGCGTGGAACTCTCTCTTGAGGCATTTGAACTCTTCACGCGCCATGCGGTCGATTCCACTCCCATCGTTGTTGTTCACTTCTGCTCCACAATAACGTATCATTCAAATCAGAACAACGATTGTCGACGACAACACCGTCTCTAGATGACTGAATTGTGGAAGTTCGAGTTTTTCAGAATCGAAGGTAATAGTTCTCTCCGAGACGCAAGAACTCGGGGAGGATTCTCGGAAAGTTCTCCCTTGACCTCGTGCTCGTTGAAGGCGGAGATCAAACGCTCAAATGATGATTTCACACGACACGCTGGGCGTGACCATTTCCTAGAATGGCGTGCGCCGTGTCGCAGGTGAGCCGACAAGGGCCGAGCGTGTCTTCACGCAGGACGCGAAGGTATCACACAACGTGAAGGTTATTCATCAACGTCTGAAATTGCTCGTCTGAGCATTGATACCCTCTGTTGCTGAAAGGAATTCCGAAGCCCAAAACACGTCGATTTCATCCTGGACCTCCCAAGTAGCCGAAGACCGCAACAAGTGTTGTCGAGGAACAAAATTGGAGACAAGAGTCATCCTTTCATTCCTCGGCGGAGACGCTCCCTGAGCCAAATTGCTGGGAAGAAAAACCGCCGCCGTCACTCCGGGTAACAGCTTTGAGATATTGGCTGATTTCTAATTATCATGAGCGACTCGGCAACGAGCTTTGTTCTCGAGGGTTTCTCTTTTTCGCATTTTCGAGCGGGACCCTGGTGAACACGACTCCTGATGGCGGCTAGAGGAGCGCTCAGCAACTTTCCATCGCTGTTCGGCTCGATGCTGCGCCGAATGCGATTCAAACGAAGTCAAATGAGCTTCGTTCGTACTCGATCAAACGCCTCAGGCTCAAACGGAGAAACCAATCCATGATCGTCCATGAACCTTTGCTGACACTCACAATCATAGAAATTGCGCGCCAATATGAGAATTTCTAGATGACGCAATATTTGATGACATTCGTTCATATTATACAGCGCGTACGCGTGCGTGGCAGTGTCTCAGCTCTTCTTCCTGAGCGAACACATGCTGCGCGAAACGTCACATTTCGCCAGGAAGTCATCCTTGAATACTGCGAAGAGGGATCGAATTCGATATTCGCAGTCCCCGAGAAAATTCACCAAGTTCATGAGCTCCAATAGGACACGTGGCGTTTAGCCACGCAAAGTATGATCGGTATGTGAATCATTGACTCTTGCCTCACTCAGCAAGAATACAAGACGTGAGAACTAGCGACAAAAGCGGAATATCCGAAAAGATCAGCGAGTCCAACCCCTCTTGTATGGTCGAACAAAGCCTTGCATGCTGACCATGAAATTCGCTTGGATAGAGCTTCCGCCGAGGTTGAGAAAAACGACCCCCAGACTTTCGTTTCCTCCAGCATCTGGTGGTTTCATTCTAACGTAACCGTTTCGAGTGAGCTATCGAGGATGCGCGGCTCGTAAACAATTATGAAGAGCCCGGTGAGCAAATGATTTCCGTGTTTTCTCTCAGATTGGATTACATAAGAACGCTCGGTTGTTTTGGATTAGAGCCCCGGCGACTCGAACTTCAACAACAACACACGGATAGTGACGACTACTTCGAAAATGATTCCGTCGTGATTCATCGGTCTGCGATAGCTGCAGCTGGGGCAGTGGGAATCGCGAGCGTAGCGAGCGGCACGCTCAAGCAGATGCCTGCGAGCCAGTGGATCGAAAGCCTGCTCGACTCGTCGCTTTGGCGTGTTGGCGCCTCACAAGTCAACTCGCCGGGGCTATACTCCTAGAATACCGTACTCGATCCGCCAGTGCTCGTTTCCCGATGTAAACACTCATTGCGAGTCGCTCTCTCTTGATTCTGCCCTCAAAAGAGCGAGAACATGGTTTCAGTTTTGATATCTTCTATTTCGGAAGCATTAAAGACGCTGGAGATGATGTACCGGCTGAGAGTGATCTCCTTCATCGTTGTTTTCGGATGTTTCCAGAACTATTTGGACACGTGTCTTCCGAGCCGCTGCTCAAGGAGCCGCGACGGCGGACGTACTCCAAGCAGGAGTCCATAGCGCTTGCAGCTCACGTATCGCCGAGCTAACCTTTTTTTGATATTTTCTCGGCTCGCGAACGCTACCGACTCCAAAGAACGTGTTGCTGCTGATCTGATTTGAGAATAACTATCTACTCCTTGGAAAATCAAATGAGGAGCTCGACAAACTTTCAGGGACTAAAAGGAAATGGGAACCCCCAGAGACAGCGTCCATGGAATCTTGGCGTCGGAAAACTTCGGTCGGCCAGCCAACTCATCTGAGAGCTGCTTTTCCAGCGTGCCCTGAACAACGGGAGCTCTTGAGGCGGTGAATCACGCCCACCGAACTCGATAGCCATAATTTATGAAGCTCACGCGTTAGATATTTGAGCGTTACTTAGTTTGGATACTCATTTGCGAGTAAATTCGATGTTGAGGTGGCGTGCTGCGCATACATCGTACGAAACGATGCCACCAAAATTTTGAGAAAACAACGCAGGTCAGCAACTTCGAGAGTTGAACTCTCGAATGTTTCGAGGAGAAGAATAGGTCTCCACATTGCATAGAACAAACCGAGGGACCCTTCACAAAGTCTCAAAATGCTCATCAATGTACGAGGAGTCAGTTGTCTCCTGATTCTGGGTCGTACAACGGGTTTGTTGCCTCGATGGAGTGGCATTCGTTGTGAACTTTTTGAACCCGATGCGTCATTAATATCCAGTAGAGATCAGCGAAACCCCGGAGTGGAGCTTCTATAGGCCACGTCTTCGAGCTAATCATTCATCGTCGCGACCGCGATATCTACGCACGAGCGCATTTTGGTGACATTGGATTTTGGCGAGCAGTGCGTTAGAAAAACTTCGTGAAGCGAGGGTGTCTGCTGGAATCGCGACCCCCTGAAATGAACAGGAACTATCTACGGATGAGGACGCACCAACCATAAGCAAAAGGGAACTTGAGGAGAACATTTACTGTGACATCATCAGGAAACTCTTTAAGAGAAAACGGAAAGATCGAACGTGAGACTTTTAGACAGTGACTTCAAGTTCAAGAGAGCAGGTGCACTCTTTACGAAATACAGTATTTGCTGATCATGTAACCAAGCATTTTGTCGATTTTGCTTCCTTCGACTTGCATAAGCACATCGTCGGTGTTCCCCCATGGAGAGGAGACATTCAAGCGATGGGGTTCACCGTCGAATCCCAAACAAAAGATTGCTTTCGAGATCTCGTCAAATGAGCGGAACCTTCAAGAAAGAATCTTCTTCGGTGAGTGTATTGAACGATCTGAAACAAGGCTAAGAAGGGTGGGATTACAGTTTCTATACCGGGCTGTGAAAGGAGCTTTGTGCCTCGGATTTTCTCTTTGAAGGAGATCTATTGCCTGTTGGCACTACTTTGGAGAAGCACCTCCGGAAGCCAACAGGACCGCGCAGCTCAAGGGATCGGCAGAAATGGCGTGAGTTTCAGAACGAAAAACGAAGAACATTTTCGGAGGGGTTACAGATGCCCGCCCCAATGATGGAATCTGTTGGGAGCCATTGAATCTTCCTCTAGGCGATCTCTTATCGAAGTTTTATGCAATCTGTGAGAATATCCATCGGCGCTGAACGTTCCCTCCGCCACCAGGAAAACGCCCGATGAAAATCTTCTTTCACCATACAACTCGCCGGCAGCTTTTGAAACTCTGAATGGATCAAAAACGCTCAATCGAACTTGGAAACCACAACCCGGAAGATTTCACGGCGATTCATTCCTCAACAGTTCGGTCTCGTTTCTCGGTAATGGAGTGCTTCACCGATTTTTCGAGAGCGAGCGAGCAGAAGTCCCACTTTTCCCGCCAGGTTCCATTAGAAACTCATGGGGTTTAAGCGATGCGTCTTGCTCCGCCCTCAGGACTGCTGTAACCAATCGAGGAGTTCGTTAACTCTACGCTTGATCAATGTTTTGCTCTGCCACTCGGAGCTCTCACGGTTTTGGTCATCATTAATGTGCGTTTTCTTCGGAATGCAAGGAGTCTCACAGATCGAAGCCATCAGCTGTGGAGTGCCTGCATATCCGACTACTTTTATTCGCGTAGGTCGGAAGTGGGCTCGCTTGGATGCATATGCTCTGTATAAGAGAGGCTGGAAGTGGAAGAACGATCGAACATTGCTTGTCTAAGCAAAGCTCCATTGTGAAGGCATACATGACGTCATGAAAAAATGTTTTGTAACGGTCGATGTCGAATTGAATGAAACATTCAATCTTCAGCGGTTGTGTTCTGGGTTATTGCGTCCTTTTACTGAGTAGTTGACGACGCAAAGAAATGCAACGCAGCGGCGACCTACGATCGGAGAGACCTGTCGATCGCGCCCGTGGAAAGTTGGCTTCTTTGGGTCAAAGAAACGACGAGCAGATTGCACTCAACTGTGACCTCGGGAAATGCTTTGTAGGAGCCGAGATCTCGAAGCTGGCTGATGAGATTCTGATTTAAAAAAACGAAATTCGCGGTTCAGAGCTTCGGGCCACTATGATATTTGATCAGATAGAGTCCTTGACGGCATGACACTTGTCGAAAGTCTCGACCGGCATTTTCTCTCGAGCTTCTCATTTTCCCTCGGGTTGTCCGGTAGCTCTCAACAAAGCAACTTCTATTACGAGAAGGAGCATGGAAGCCGCTGGTGGCTATTTCCTGTCACCGCAAAATCGACGATAACTTCCGATCCGTGTGGTGGACGAAAAACTCAACAGATTTCGCAACAGCGCCTTTGTGGAACACAGTTCCGAGCATTCCACATCGCTGCTATCACCTAAACTGCGAGAAGATAGGAGACCGATCTTCGTCGCGAGCATTTTGGGACATCTCGAAAAACTCTGGATTTCCCATAGTTCGTTCCGCTGTACTCACCAAGATCGCAGCGATGATCTGTTGTCGACGCGCGACTCGTGGAAATGACCAGAGGCAAGTGATGTGGACAAAGACAAAGTCTTGCTCCGCGCGGCGTTTTATAACACATGAAATCGTTCGCGCACTCGTAATCGATACTCGCTCTGGCGTCACATGTGTTCAATTTGCCTGGAAAATAGAATGAGGATTTGAATAAGGACACTTGATTTTCCAGAGACTCCGATTTCTAGGACCTGCTTTCAGGAGCAAGGTTCGAATACCAATGACTTTTCGGAAATCAAGCGATTCGTGATTCTGAGCCTCGGGCTTCATATGTGGGTCAACCGCTCTCTTGCTGTGCTTCTCCTGAACGATTGTTATCCTCGTCCAGCTGTTTCGCTCCCGTTTTTCGTGGAAGACCAGCTCTGGGAACATTTCGGCTATGTTTGAAACCAGATTCCCGAGGTGAAAAACTCCGAAGACATTCTCATGGGAACTGTACGTCATCGGCGCATCAGATGAAAAAAAGGAATACGATCAAAACGATGAAACGAGTTCCTCACACGCGAGGTTTCACGGTGATAAATGTCCTTGTCTTACAAACTCATGCGTATCCGTACAAACTTTTACTCATTCAGCGCCAAACAAAATTATAACTTGGAGGTGAAATCAAATAGCAGAACAGGTGTGCTGTGGAGCTCGATATGAACTGGCGGAATTATGAACAAACAAGGACTCCGTAGTTGGGATCATGTCGTCTGGGTAGCAGACCGTCTCCGTTGATCTTAGGTTCAGCTCGTGGCACGTCGCTCTTTTTTCGATTTGACATTTGCAACGTCGATGAGTTGCTCGTTTTCTGCGATGACACTCTAGAGTTCAAGCTGCAATCAAATTTAGACACGCCAAAATAGAGTCTCGTTTTTCCCATCTCCGGTCGGAGCATCTCGATATCTGGTTTGAATTGTTCACCCCGAGCTCTCGAGATCATTCGATTATTTATTTTTGGCGCATTCCTTCGTCAAAATGGGCAAAACAGTATCTCGGGACCCTGTGGTGCTGCGATGAATATCGCGGCTAAGTCGTCGTTGACGTTGTTCATGGCCACGCAAGGAACCGAGAATCTTTTCCATAATTTGCGCAGCCTTGAATCCGGCAGCGTTGGTTCTCGCCTCCGATGACTCTCACCTCCGACAAACGGGGTCTGAGCCCGGTCCCCGACCCGAAACGTTGCAACTGTAAATGAAGACGTGAAGGCGCTATCCGCGCATAACTGATTTGAGAGGCTTCGAAACAGAGAACCGAGGTGAGATTAGAGATGAGACCCACGAACGGTTTTCGCATCAAACATTGACAAGTTTGAATAACCCAGGGGCGACGCGACGTGACCCGATGTTCGTCTGGAATCTCCGTTCTGCCACGAAAGCAAAACTCCCGAAAGTATTCCGTCGGCTGACGTCACCCGAGCACGGCGAGGTTGCATTCGTTGTCAAGTTAAGAACAACCATTGTTGCCGATCCAAACAAAACATCTCGCCTCGACAAAAAGTTCTGCTCGATATGACTCGCATTGTTTTGGATTGAACTGTCAGAACACGCTCTCGTTTCCTTTCATTTCCATCCTTTTTTTCCCAAAAAGAAAAATGTCGAGGACGACGCCCTCGGAGATATTTTCTATGAAGCTACCGTGACAACGCGCCAACGCATCACTTTCGGGATATCAGAAGCGCATTCCTGCCTCTGACGCACATCGTAGCCTTATCTGGTTCTATACCTCCAGGAGCTTTGAACATGGAGCGAGATTTTGTGTGATGGCGTTGAGGGTTCTCCAAAAAAATCTTATCCCAGACCTTCGCAAGATAGGCTTCCTCGTTCGACGACGATTCGAGAGCCGCAGAAAATGAGTTTGAGTCAACTTTCTGGCCTCAACCACAACCGTGTTCTCTGCCTTCGCGATGCAAGACATCACTTGGAAGGAGGTCGGCAATCAGTCATCTCGATTGTCCTGGATGAGCTCCATCGAACAAGGTTCAACCGAATGATATCAATGAAACAGACGGCGAGCGACTCCTCTACTAATGGAGCTTCTCTGGCCAAGAGAAGTCGATATTCATCTTGAGACTATTTGTAGGGTCGGTTGTTCTCACAGAAGTCTCGACAGAGAGGGAAAGTATCACCCAGCTTGAGCTCATCATGGAACGATTTCGTTTCATTCTTTTCGAGAAAGAACTCCTTCAGCTTTCACCAGCTGCGAGTGGCATCTGCAGAAATCGATTTATTATCACGAAAATTTTCCAACGACTTTTGTTCAGTTCGCCCAGAGGCTGGATTGAAAAACTCGATTGATTCGCCAGCTCGATCGAAGACTGCTTTTCATTTGGGATCGAATGTCACCCCGTCCGAGGTGAAATCTCGAAAAGTGGAATTGTCGCATCAAAACGAGAGAACTTTCCAAATTTCCACGGAAAAGGGGAAACTAGTTAAGGGGTTGTAGCTTTTGTTCTACTTCGCTTGTTTCATCTCGCTTACGATGTGAATTAGAGGTTGAATCTCAATGAATAAGTGATTTCCACCGTGGAGAATCGCGATTCGTTATCAGCAGAGGTGATTGTGCAGTGGTTTATTCATCCTCGAGGGCGATGCCGATACAAAGAATCATGGGCTAAGGAAAAACAGCAATACAACCTTGATTTGGTATTCCGTGGAGTAGCAGCAGCAGCAGCTGGATAGTAAGACTGTTATGCGGATTATCTGCTCTTCCATGCTAATCAGTACCGTGCAACTGCGTTGCATCAGGTGTCCAGGGAGAATGCACCTTCCATCCTTGAACCCTACGTGAACCCTGCTCGAGAGGTACATATTATCACGAAACGCGACAAGACAGTATCAGCTTCTGATCCGTACAGCGGGAGTAACTCTCACAATACGTGAAGACTTGCGAACTCTTTGTCCGGGAAGTTTCACGCTCCCCGATCCTGTGTCCGACTCCTTACAGTCCAGAACTCCTCCCTCTCTGCTTTTCTGAAAAGAATTGCCGACATGGCGTTGCTCAGTGGTCCAACTGCTTCTCCGAAAAAGCGTTCCTTGTCGTTGAACTAAACGTTCTGACAGCATTGCCGACAGCGGTGACTGGGAACGAGTATTGATATGGAAATGAGTTTTGTCAACGCTCCGTTCCGAAGCTTTTCCGTGCCAAACGGGAAATGGAAGAAGCGGTTCGCTCTTTTTAACCGTGGGGAATGAGCGGAGCTGGGGATCAAAGATGTCCAGTTGCGTGTCGTGATTCTAGACCGGCTCGTCATTTGTTCATTGATGTCCTTTCGTCGAAATCATAAGAGATATCGACGCTTCCCTTCGATATAGGGGCTGCAGAGCTGAAGTTTGGCAAATCCAGGAATGAATATTTGAATATGCCGCCGCTGTAACATCCCGAAAATTCCGCTGACAACGCGTCCATCAGGAACTCTATTCGTTTGCGAGGCGCCGACCTCACGTTGTGCGCAATGCTTCCGTTTCGAGACTCACGTAGCTCGAAGACATTGGTCATCGGCTCAGAAAGAATCGTCTCCTTGGACTCGGACAATGCGAGAAACCGGACGAAACCGTAGAGCGAAATCACTCTGACGCAGCGGAAACTTTCCGGCACCGCTCGTCGTAACGGTGTCCCGGCCGTTCTTCTGCAGTCGCTCACTGCATCGGTGCATGCTTGTTTCCTGTTCTAATTTCAGGCGGAGGACAAAAACGCCTCCGGCAACGGACGAACAGTCAGCCGAACAATCATTCCGAATGTTGGACGCGACTTGATTGCGAACACTGCAATCGATATTCAGGTAGGAAAAAGAAACAATGGGAAACCCATAATGAGCTCCGATTCGGAGGCGTTCGATAGCAAATTGATTGAAATTGGCTGGAAAGCGAGACTCGGAGAACATTTCGCAGTCCATCGCACCGATGGGGCGTCGCGGAAAAGCACAGATGCAAACAACGTCCTCCGCGTCCGCCTTCATCCTCCCAGTCCGCATTCCCTCTTTCGAATCGCTCTCCTCCTTTCCCTGATGTTCCGTCCCGATCCCTGAGATTCCCGTTTCCCGTCTGAAAACTTAAATTCTTGAAAAAGTGAAATCCCCACTTTCCTTTCGATGTAGCAAAACGTAGGAATTATTAACTCTTCCCTGTTTGACAAGTGGAGAACTCTCTTCGAGGAATTTCTTATCAACAATCTCAGCTGCCTGTGACAGATATCAGAATTCTTTTCCATGAATCAGAAATCTTCGGCCTTCCGTTATCTCTGCTGCTTCTTCTCTTATTTCCTTCATATCTATCACACTCGTCTTCAAAATCCCACGGGCATCGTTTTCGACTGCGAGAGTGATGTTTTCACGCTCTTCCGGGCTCCACCTTGACTACAGACTTCCTTTTTGGAAAAAAAAAACCCACAACACCATGTTTCGAAACTCGGTAACATCCTCCACAAACCCTCCGTCATGTCCTTGCCATGTGTTGGCGCTCCGACAATAGGAGTCGTCTCCCACTGAGCTTGCTTATCGAAGGTGTAATGCGTTTCCCAATTGTCTCATCCAGAATAATGAGTTGATGCGGAAACGGCCATTCAACTCCCTCGAAGACTGACTCACAACCAGAGATGGCTCTCTGTTCCAGCCGTAATAACCAGGAGCCAGTCGTGACCTTGACGACACCCAAGTCGCAGTGTCTCAGCTATCTATATATAACGTGTTCCAAGGCGAAGCCAAGTAATGAACTTGCATGAAATATGACGTTTTTATTTTTCCAGAGCGCCCGCGGTAGGTCTTGAGCTCTACCTGAGACAACTAGGTAAGTGTCCGCGAGAATTAGATCAAGTGAGAAACAGCGGAGGCGACCGGGAACAACGAGTATGGAAAAGCACACGAAAACGAATTTCTGCACCAGAACATCTCGTAATGCGGTACGTGTTGGGGGTACGAGGAAATTAACCTCGGAGGCCGACATCTGAACGATCTTACGGGTGCAACGAAAGTATGAAGTGCGGAGAGCGTTAGTGATGTCGGACGAGGAGCGTACGTCTTGTTGAGTGCACTTCGTTCTGGAGTCGGTGATTCGTTTTTTCCTCGAGAACGCGTGGATATAAATTCATTGTGCTTGCCGAGGGACTTTTCCTCTATCCTCGTGTGTCCTGATCCACTTTCGCCGAACTCAAATCGTGCGGTAAGACTTCGTACAAGGGTTCCTCTTTAAACCAACCAGGTTATTTCATGACTAGAGCTTGGAAGTTCAGGCATTAATCATTTTTGAACTTCCATCAATCAATATGAATTGATGGATATTCGGTCGAGTGGTGCCTGATTGTTTTAGCCTACGACTATGTTGGGCGAATATCATCAAAGTGGTTGGATTCCTATAAATTTATCCATGGATTGATGGAGTGTGAACAATGAATAATGCCTGAACTTCCAACCTCTATTCATGACACACAAATCTTTGCGGAAACCTGTTTTTCGAAGATCGCGCTGACTTTCTCGTTCTTCGAAGAACGTTCAGCTCGTCATGCGCAGCCATCAAACACAAACGACCGAAGATCGCACAGATATTTATAAGGTCGCAGAAGAAGATATTTGCTCTCAATACGCTCCAAGATCAAACGACGTCCATGGATAGATCGGGGAATCGCGTGGCGGAAAGCGTTCAGGTGAGGATAGCAACAAGCACAAGACTGAAACAGCCGAGCGTTTCCGATAACACGATGCCGCACTCAGCAAAATAAATATTGACTACGCAATAAAAAGCGTGATGGTGGCTCATTAGCGGATAAGTTATCCAATCTCTCAATTTGACGCGGCTTAACATGAGTGCTTGAAGTTCCGCTGAAACTTGGATCATGTAATCCAAACAGTTCAGAACAGCGACAAAATCTGCAACCAGGTTTAGACGTCAGCAACGAACGACGTCCCAGTGTTTATGACCTGCGTGCGATGTCCTCTGAGAGTATCGGGCGGCCGCTTGGTATTCATATCGAGTGGGCGAGTGTCAACAAGACATCACAAAGAGGATCAGCAGCTTCCATACAACAAGCTTAGACTCTTGAGGTCCCCCGAACTGTGACCTTCACGACAAAAAGCTCGAATATGCATTGTACCGATTGGACGTTCGACTTCGTTCTCTGCTTTCGCCATTTTCGTCCTTCGCGATAACATTAATGTCCGATGACCTGAAGCTTTTCCGGGAGACAACTGGAGCTCGCGTGCCGCAATCTCAGTTTGATCCCTTCACAGAGCCGCGGACCTGTAATCAGGGATCAAATAGCCGATATATGTAATCTATCTATCCACCTGCAGGTCTCGCTGCGCGACCATCGTACGCGTTCGGCTTTGTGTTGCGAGCGCGAAGAATACCGGAAGATTAGATTAAGTCCGCAGTCGGATACTACCAGCATTACGGAGGACCAATCAGGCGACGTGGAGCCCATTAACGAGCCTTTCGACGGGCCATAGATTCTCGATTCACTCATGACAGCTAGAATAAAATCGCGAGGTTTATGTTCCTCTCGGATGATAACATACCACCCGGCCTTCCTGTCAAAGCACGAATTTCGGGACCAGAGAATTCTCGCTTGTCGATGGTTTTCTCGGAAGGCAGGTCGGTGTAGCGTTTTGTCAACGCTTCGTCGGAAAAGGTAGCGAATGGATCATTATTCAAGGGCACGCCTTGGTGGAGAATTATTGACCAAGTCTTCCACCTGTCACGGCATACTTCCCCTGCTCCAATGCACCGAGTTTCTTATTGTGGCAAGCACACAGAGAACATCCGTAAATTCATCTCAAAACGAGTCTGAGCACGCGATTTTCGGAACCGGCTTCTTGCTTCTCCACGAAGATCTGAATTCGCTCCTTGGAAAATTTGAAGAAGCGTTCCTCAACTGACGTTTTGAATTGACTTGAAAGAATCTGGAAATTTTCGCAACATGAGATTCTTCCTCCAGCCTGTAGCGTACCCTGGAGTACAGAGTCGCCATGAGCCGAGAACTCGGCTGCCAGGGGCGTCCGGATAACAGAACCCTTTCAACAACGAATCCCATGGAAAGACTCTGGCACAGAGAGAAAAGAAATATTCTCATTACAGAATTACAGAAAGGCGCCGATAAGAGTGATTTTCCAAGAAGTTGGAAGACTCTATACAGCTCTCCAAGACAACTGAGAGAGTATCTGCTTCTGGATAGTCTGGCGTTACATTCATAGAACGAGCCGAGAGAATGGAGTTTGTTTAGACCTGCGGCTATCACATTCCGACGCCGCGCATTCAAAATTTTCGCATTTTCTGCGTTCAGACGGTCAGTACTTCGGCTTCATGGAGGGCTCCGGGGCTTCTTGAGTACATTTTTTCGGATACCATTTTTTGAGGTTCGAATAAATATTTGGAAAACGATGGAGCTCCGTAGCTCGAAAGGCTCCCGGAGCAACAAAAAAGATTAAAACAGCATCACCGAATGAGAGGTGAAGATTTCCCTGCGAGAATTCCTCCGTTCTTGATTGCGAAGCCGAGAGTTCTATTCAGCAGAAGCAGTGCTGAAGTTAGAGTCGAAGCTTTGAATGGAAATCTGGATTGTGAAGTGTGCCGACGACTCGATCGGCATGCCAAGCATAGTCAAGACGTGATACGACTCCCCTGAAACGCAGCAGCCAATCTCGACTCCCGGAGAACTTTCACTTTTCGCAGTTTTTCAAATGATCGAAACAGAACTTTGCACCGGAGCGCGGGAAACGGAGCGTGAACGCCGATACTACGACTTCGAGCATTCTGGCGACCTCTCAAGCTTCGAAGATTTCACGTCGAAACTCGAGTCAAATGCATATGAGGAGCTCATTCGCGAACCATTTCTTGTGGATTCAGGATTTTCGGGCGGAAATGATGCTTTGAAAACGCATTCAATCTCAAAACGAGAGGAATTAGACAGGAGTTCATTCTCAAACAATGATAAGTTCATGGCAGCCGTATTCCTCGCTATCTTCGTGAATCTTTCTGAAACCTCGACGAGTGAAGCAGTCATTTCGATCAAAGGAACATCGCCTCCGACCGATTCCACCCTCCATTCTTTTCCGAAACAACATGATTTTAGAAGACCATCTGCGCGCTCCAACTCGTTTCAGAATGAGAAGGCAATGTCCTCATCTGACGCGGTGTCTGGAGTCACCTCGTCAAAAGAAACGCTCGTCGCATCGACCGAGGGCAATGGCTCGCAAGGCGCAAGTTCGATCACCCAAACACAAGGTACGGTCGATATTGGGAGAGAATTTCCCTTATTAGAATAGATGATGGTATCTAGGCTCTGGATCAAATGACACACTCACTTCTTCGCTTGCTCCTTATATAGAATCCTTTTCTGTCACTTTCTTCTAACGTAGACGTGAGGGACCGACACCGAGTAATTGTCCACGATGCGAGACTAACGAACAGACAAACCAACCGGAACCTTCGTATGACCTTATCTAACGCCCTGTTGGGTGGTTAAGGAACCTCGTCCGTCGTTGGCCTAATTAGTTCCAGACATTGCATCGGGGAGGCGGAGCGACGAGAGTTCAGGACACAGGATTCGAGCAAGCGATTAGTAAATGAACGATTCTAGCGGGCCGTACAAGGTATGGGAGCAGAGCAAGTAGTTGTGCCGATGCATGATGATTCAGCGATGCCACAAGACCGGCATACCTCCGTCTTGCCAATGCACACACCAAGGATATTTCAACGTGGGAGGCTATGACCTCGAAAATTCCCGTTCCCGGTTGCTTTCATGATGATGTTGTGCTCGATAGATCGGAATACTCAGCATTATCCTTTCATTTTCAAGTGGTTTCAAGTATGAACCGCACAGCCGGAAGCCAGCACGGGAGTCCACGCGTCGGAAGTCATCTTTCTGAAAACTCCTGATTTCCAGAAAAGTTTCTACAGATCTCAATAACAATGTTGTTCACATTATCATCCTCGAATAACAAAGCTCTGAGTTATCTTAAGCACAAGTTCGCTCGATTCTCAAAGAACTCCGATCAGGGTAAACAGCCATCGTTGAGGGGTGGCTGTAAACCACTTAGTGGCTGAAATGAATCCAAGCTTTACGAATAATTCTTGATTGATTCTGCGTTATCGAGTTGCTGATACTCTTTCTCGTATTTTCAACTATTTTTGAGCCAACAACATGCGCCCGATCGCGTCGCAAAATGTATATTCATAACATCCTGTCATTCTTTCTCGTTGAATCTCGATTGGACATTTGTTCTGATATCGAATAGTATCCAGGGCATGAATTCCCAAGAAAAAAATTCCATGATTCGAAAATTCATGCATCAGGCGTCTAGTCTCAGTAGTCTACATATATCAAGAACCCCATGAAAACTTACTCATCCTGCGTTTATTTATGTACGGTTTCCCCGAAGGTTTGCATTTCTAGCGATCTGTTCGCGGAATTTCGAGATTCTCGTTTTCTGATATTCAATGCTTCAAATAGCGCGAAGTTTCCGTGTATCGCCTTATGCATCGTACCACAACACTAACCTACACAATCCATATTTACAAGATGCGAACTTCCATGCATAGGAAGAACATGTTCAATAGACAACCAATGTCCTTTGACTTCCTAGTTCTCATGAACGCCGGATAATCGAGCGAAATCGCAAATAGAGCCGACCTCTGTCCCTATCCTCTTGTACCCTCGTTTTTCAATTATTTCATGAAGAGAATGTTCTCTTTGATGACCGCGGAACCTCGGCTCTCGGATAGCTATCACCCAGATGTGGTGTCGTGGCACGGCTTCGACAAACGAACTCCTAGTTTTTATTCACCTGACTAACGACCTCACATTTTAGTCGAAATATTTCCGAGCTGAAGAGCTCTCGAACCTCATCCAGAAGCTCGCCGACCAATGTGGAAGATAACTCTGACACCGAATGAGGGCTATTCTCCGAATTCCCCGAAGTTTGGAGCTTGTGGCTGCCGGACAAAAGATGGATCAGATCTCATCATTTACTCTTATGTCTTTGCTTGGCCCCCTGGCGAAAACTAGAATCGGTTGTGAAGTGAAGCCGTGAAAGAGTTTCGCTTCACAACGTTCCATCCACGACTGGCTGAAGACATCGTAATGAGTCAAGGCCGGCAATCTTCTTGGGAAGCGTCTTGTCGGGGAAATGGAAGAGAAAGGGCAATATTGCAGCTACTTGCAGTGGACAACTGCGTGACATTCGCCGAATTTTCGCTGCTAATCCACCGTGCTACACAAGTTTTCGAGACCATTCGCTGTTTACCTCCAGGCTGTGTTTGTTTGTTCGTTCGTTCGTTCGCTGATACGTCCCGTTAGACCAGGCACATTTCTCCCGCTTGTTTGCTTCGTGGCGTGACAAAAGTATGTCTTGGAAAACATTCGCGGGTTGGAACCGGCTGAAAATTTCGCCTCGACCTGACTAGCCTAAGACAGGGACGTATGGCGTAAGACCACGCCATCCACCACGACTACCGAAACCATTCGTTCTCTTTCCGTCGTATGGACGGGGGACCGGCGTTCACTGAGCCCCTACGTGGTCGTTCTCGGTGTCGACAAGGGCGTCTCAGACAACTTCATGGTAACTTGAGAAACCGGACGTGACAAGTAGACCCGCAGTCGCGTCTGGTGTGTCTCAAACTCAGACGAACTTTCCTCGGTGCCAAACGATGCCCGCAACTATTCCGCCGCAGTCGATTGTCTTTTGTCGTTACTGAACTACAGTGGAATCGTTGCGTTATGAGTCCTACTTCGCTATCCAGTCTTATTCTGACTGAAATTCGAATCTGACTCACTTCGTCGACGTAGGTTTCAAAATTATAAAAGGGAATGGGTAGTAAAGCAGAGAAAGGAGTCTGTGGTTGCTTGCGAAGCAAATGTCCGTAGTTCCTGAATCTGCGGCTTCGTTGCTGTGCAGAGCACTGGAGGAGAGGCGTCGAGAAGGAAGCGGGTAGAGCGTATCGGATCCATACTCCACGCGTCGGATATATTACCTAGGTAATCCGATCGGATAAGCTCAGCTACGATATCCGATATCTCGAACGAGCCTTGGCTTCGACTCTAAGCTTCGAGTGGGTTTCGTAGCTCCGTCCGCGTAGGTGGAGGTCCCGCAAGTTTGTGGAACATCATTCCAATCCATCATCTCGAGTCAAAGTATTCTCGCAGATAGACAGCGGCGGCGGCTTCGTACACGCTTGAAATTTGAGACGCGAGATTCCGAATGTAGGAAAGAAAAGTCCTTCATTTGGCGACGACCCACAAACGACCTATTTCTACGAAGTTGAATGCGATTTCCGAGAACGAATCCAGGCAAACGAGCCTCGATCAGAAACACAATCATTCGGGACAAGTTCTCAGCGGATGTCCCACGAGTGACACTGACGTTGGGAAACAATGAAATTCGATCTCTGAAAGACAACGAGGACAACAACAGTGCTTTTCGACCCTGTCGATGACGTAGCACCCACTGATGGTGATGGCGACCAGGAACTGGAACATCACAGGGAGCTCGCAGGAGCTCAGGAGAACATTTGAGGTTACTGTCGAATCTCAGAGTTCTCTGTCCTCGGATTGAAATGAGGATTGATCCCCAAGAAGAGCTTCCGCGGGATTTTCAGACCGGCAGGTGAGGTAATCGTCGGATGGTGAATGAGTGCGATCATCAAAATCCCATCTTTCTCTCCTTACGAGGACACTCCTGTCGAGTGTGGTACAGCATTGGATGGTTCTCGCGTACAAATGAGCGGCTCTGCCAGCCGGCTCGTCCATAACAGCTGCTTGCTCACTATGGCTTTTTGTCATATGTCCACTTCGCATCGAGATTTTGACGTCACGGTGTCCTCCTGCTGGCTGCCCTCATCCGAACAGTACGTCTACTCCTTCTTAGCTGCGCACACAAAGAAACGCTCTCACGCGTTCTCTCGTTCCCTCGTTATAAGTCGTCCTATCTATCTATATACATATATGTCTCTCCCAATGTCTTTTGATGGAAGCTTTTGTGTGGACGGCAGCCATGTCTTTGGCTCGGCCATAAAATGCAAGCAAAAGACAGGAAGCGAATAGAATCTGCTCAATGTTTGCATCAGCACGGAGCTTGAGTTGCACACGAAAACTTGCGTCAGAGGAACCGGAAGCTCAAGAGTGGACTGCAGTAGGTCACTGAGTCTCGTACGATTCATTCGAGGCGGCCAAAGTTCAGAAACTGCAAGGAGAAATCTACGAAAGTGATGGTAACGAGGACATTTGGTTTGTTATCGAAGAAACAACGAAGACATGATGCTAAGTTTGTCTATCCAGAGCGTTGCAATTCAACCTCCATCATTGTTATCGATTTCCTAGTTGTAAGCTTTATTGGTTGGTCATTAGATTCTCTTCCTGACGAGCTCAATCCCGAAATACTAGCCATCAACAAGGACGAATGGCCAGTGCGGAAGTGGAGAATCTTCTCGAGGAATTATTTCAGTCCCACCAGACTTACCTTTCATAGATGATGAGACTGAAATAAGATCTCGTTGAGAAGTCGCGTTAGAAGCTTGAGCGTGCGACACCACACGTTTTTTGTATTGTAACACGATCGTTCACAACCGCCTCGACATGATGGGACATGCCGAGCGAAGCGAGCTCATTTACATCGCAAGATCAAGCCAGCGCTTCCCACCCTTCTCGATGAGTGGTGCTGTGACTCCAAAAAAACGCCAATGCTGTGAATATTCACGTGAAAAGAGTCGAATATTCACCGCCCGCGTGTGTATCAATCAACGAATTAGCTTCAGGTTCCCGTCACAACCATACGTGCGTGAGGTCGGCGATACGAAAAGCTTGACTCCTAGAGTCGAGGGAGGTGGTTGAGCTGTAATTCTCAACAAGGCGTCTCTCGAACCACTTTGCGAGCCTCTCGAAGATCGATTCTCGAGCTGAACCGACACTTGAGAACTATTTTGATGGCAGAGGTCCCGCAAGGACGCCGAATAGCTCAGCAGATGGACTCAAGTAGCCAAAACACGAAAATATCCGACCGGATGGGGAGTTTTCGTCGCCCAGTCCTGAGGTGAGTCGATTGACCTCGATTTTTGGGGAATTCGCGATCCGAAGCTGGGCATACACTTTTTAGAATTCGCAACCGACTCCTCGACGAACGAGCCGCGAAAGCTCTGGTCGTTGTGGTTGAGCCGAGTTCCTCCTGCTCAGAAAGCTGATCATGAGCGTAGGGGTTACACTAGTTCCCATCTCGACCTCGGGGGATGATGAGCTAACACAAAAAAGACGGGCCAAACTCATTGATTCGAAGATGAGAAACAGAAAAGATATTCTTACGAGTCGTCTAAGCTATGGCCTTGAAGAGAGACTCCGATTTACAAAGTTCTCAATCTCAGATTATCGAAGGACTCCGTTTGGAGTGAAAAAATATTCTCGATCATCCACCGAATCATTCCGCCGCCGCCCGCGAATGGACGGCAGCGTTTTTTCTCGACCAAGAACCGATCTCTAATTTGCTTTCTGAGATTTTTTCCTCTCTCACAATCAACGATAAGCTCGAACCCCAAGCTCATCCGCGTTGATCCAATGCGTGGATGAGGTCTGATAACATTGAAGCTCCGAAAGCCGCTTCGGATTACCTCGGCAATATCCCGAATGGTTCTAAAGATTTGGCCAATGCCAAGTTTTCGATTACAGCCTACGCACAAATCCGGAAGTTCTGACTGCGACACTATTGTTGCTGCCTTCTCCAATGACCTCACATCAAAAAGGAGAAGTTCTGGAACCTCTGGACGAGGGAGATGAATGAGAGCGTCGAAAGGTTGCCATTTTTAGTGAAAGCGTCGGTGTTGTTAGCTCTTTGTAGGAAAGTTTTTGGGATCTATGAAATATGTTCATCGTAAGTTGGATATTCTCTGAAGGATGGACTCGAGCTTAGGGATTAGAGCGTTCCCTCGCTAATGGTCAACGACTTTTTCCGGTATCGGCAGCGAATGAGGGAAATCCTCGAGAGAGAAAAAAAGGTTTGCGATGGGCGGTGCTCCGGGGGTAAGCAAGCAGACCACACAAACGTTCACGGTAGGGGTAGCCGTTGAACCGGGTGCAAACGATAAACTGACATCGGATGTGTGCTCGACGAATGCGTAGCGTTTTGCATCACATATTCGAAATATCTTCCGCATTCGAAATTCTGATCAGGGTCCCCGAGTGTTTGCCGTGAACGAGCCGTTGACGGCATTTGCGTTTTGGGTCAGTTCCGTAGCGGGAATTGCGGTTCCAATGAATTCCATCCAATCGGGAAGTTCTCTCGGAAATCGAAGAAAACTTCTCCGATCTACAGCAGAAGGCGCACCTGCCAAGCGTGCAATTGCTTCCCTCTCGAGCTGATTACCCATTTACTGGAAGATTCTGGACTTTGAATCAATCAACCGTGGCGGCTCCTCCGTCCAACCTCTAGATTGCTTAAGTCCCGGTAGCTATTCTTTCCGCTTCGATTTGCGCGGTCTTGCGAGTTGCTATCAGTCACCACTCAGACACCTTCCAGACTCCGTTCCCGTCGAATCCCAAGAGGCATTGTGGCATCGAAACATCTCCCGACTCCGCAAAGACCCAAGAAGCCCGTCAAACTTCGGAGATCATGGGTCAAACAAGAGGAATATCATTCCAATATCCCCGAGCAGAAGCCCGATTGCTGATAATGTGTTGCCGGAAAGAGGATCCGAAGAATCTCGAACGAGGAGACCCTCGTTGAGGTTGAAGTTTTTTCGGGAACGAGGGAGAACACGCAAGACTTCGTCTCCCACAGAAATGCTGGGGCGATCCTTGTTGGGTTGTCCGGCTCGTCCGGACCTTCGTGTCGCGGAATTCCTCCACAAAAACGTCAACGGAGCTCTGATGTTTCTTTTCCGTGGGATCCAAGCAAACAGCGCTCCATTTCCAACCGATCTTCGGGAACGGCTTCCACGATGTAACTCGCCTCCGATCGTCTCAGCTCTGAGAACTGATTCCGCGCTTTTTCCTATTGAGAAATATCGACTCAGTCAACAGTCTCTTCTGTTCGTATGTACACCCGCACGTGAGAAATAGCGGGCTTTTGCTCGCTCTGATCAGATCGGAAACTCTAGTCGTGTGTCCCACGAGATTGCTGTGCCTCGATGCTCCGAAGACCTCCGACCGATGTTGGCTATGACGTGGGTGAAGCTTGGGAAACATTCAAAACAGCGGAGTTCCGCAGACAGGAGGGGGTTTTCGTGTACTTAGCACACGGAGCGAAGTTTGAGAAAACATTGAGGAACAGCAAAAGATACCCTCAGGCTTTCCGGGGAATGGTTTCCAAGTGCGGGTGTTGCTGTACGTTCCGACCGGTGCCCAAAGGATCCTCAGAGGGTGGAACGAAGCGCTCTTATCGTATTGGAATCAGTGGGTCAACATGGTTTTTGGAATGCAGATGACGGCCACTCAGGAGGGTACAAGCGATTTAACACACTGAACGCTTACCTCCACCTACGATGCTCGTCACGTCAGCGCAGGAAGCTGATATGCGTATGCAGATAAATGATCTCTATGACCCTGTGCCATACTTTTTTTTATGATACTATTCTGAGGGAGTTTCGCACAGCATAGATCCCCATCTAGGCTTGGACATTCACTCTGAATGCAGCTCCCTGCTCAGGGTAAGACAACAACAGAAGTGATCTTGAATGTTTGCCGGCAAAACAGCATCGCAAGCGTGAGATAGTGTCAGAAAACATCCGTGTCCTTCACGATTTTGTTGATGAATCCAAGGATTCATGAGCTGAATCGGCCACCATGTGACCGGCGAATGAATCCAGATACATTTTCAGCTTTTTTGTAAATCGGGATCAACGAGAGGTCGTTCACTCTCTTCGGTCGTCGCATACATATAAGCGGCTCAGTTGGTTTCGATGATTTCTCGAGATCGGGCACAGAGCGGACAACCACGAAGTCTTGAAATACGATATGACGCAAAGGAATGAAAGGAGAGGCTCAATCGGACATCAGCCAACCCCTCTCAAAATGAAAGTCCTGGATCAGATCGAATCTTATGGCGGCTGATGCGATCGACAGCCTGTAATTTTGTGGTTGTACTTGTTATGGAATGCATGTCCAGTCATGACCGATTGAAGGAAAGGAAAGCTGAACGGAAGAATGGTTTTACCTATACATGAACAATTTCATATCGCCGAGTAGGAGACCTCGTCTTCAAATCGATCTCGTGCTTGATTAGATTGAGAGCAAGGCCGTAAGTGATTGATAGATCCTAGGACGGATTAGTGCCACGAGAGAGCGTTTTTACTCAGGAAGAGTGACGCTCTTGTGGTTCTATGTACCGAGTAGATGAAATTCATATCTTAACACGCTGATCCCTCGTGGCTGTAGGTCATCACGGCGCGAAAATATCAGAAATTTGAAAGGAAAAGTGTTCCTCCGAGCACCTTACGGAGTTTTGGTCTCCGCGAAGGCCGATACGGTGTCTGTTGGGTTGATTTCTGGAGAATCCATTCTGTCCAAATGTATCTCGAGCCGTTGGACAGCATCCAAACGGTCGGTCGACCGAAGAAAGAGCACAAAAATTGACCGGCTTTGTTGGTTGATGCTTTGGTGATGCAAATTGTTGTGTAGGCGACATGTCATGTTCACAGCGGTCGTGTCTCCAGCGACTGACTGAGTGGAAGAAAACGTCGACAATCAAGGTTCAGGTTTTGTCGGAGAAGCCAACTGAAGGCCATGTTCAACAAGATAGCTTGGGACATTCCAGAAATCCAGATCATCTCTCTGAAATCTTGATTGATGTCGTTTCAGGCGATCGACGAATGTGTTTTCACGCGACGGGTAAATTTATCGAAGGATCTCGATCTTCCTGCAAAGAGGGACTCCAGGAAGGACCGCTGAACGCTCGTTTATATTTGCGCCGAGGTTCTTGAAATGCCACGTAACTTCGCAACCAAGCGGGGTCTTGAAGAATGCATTGATTAGGAATCGCGGGCAACATGATGAGACGTTATCAGGAGGAAGGACATCTCGGTTCTTCAGAATCAGCTCTTTATTTATAGAACGCGCTTGCGTGATTGGATGCACACCGATTCTCCGAGACAGCACCCGAGAATGGCTTCGGAATCAGTTCACAATTCAAGGTCCAACGATTCTGGATAGGTTTGCTGTCAAATTGACTCCTCCAAGCGATGCCTCAACATTCTATCACAAGTCGTCGAGCTCGATCGGTTTGGAACGTTTCGCGAGCGATCTTGAATCCCCGTGCGCAGCCCGCTCCGGAACTACAACACCGCACGACCCTAGAAACGAAGATGTGCTTTGGGATGCTAGAGCATCGGTTGTTTTTTGAACAGAATTGGTTTCGAGAAACTCCGGCAGATAGTTTGTAGCCCTATAAAGGGGAATTCGAGACGTAATGCCGAGTTTCGATCGAATACTGTAGTATTCAGTCGGCACTCGATTCAGTAAACACATCGGTATAGTGAGCATTTCGACGTAAAATAGGACTATTCGGACGCAGTCCATGGATTTGGCCCGATGCAAGTGCAACGGATGTGAAGTGCGTTTTGCAACACTTTGTCGAAAGTTGATGTTTCTGGCTTGCCCGTGAGTGATTCCGACCGAGAGCCACGCATTTTGTTTCATCAAAGATTCGGTATCCGAGCTTTCGACATTTGAATGACGTCACATTTGCGACTGATGCAGTCTCCGCTGTGCCCTGCGAGGCCCGCGAAATTCCGCGACAGGTCCGCTACAAGGCCACGGAATTTCGCGCTTTATAATTGCCCATGAGCAACCTGGCGTTCGAGGATACTTGCAGTCGAGAAGTGTTGTGACGGCCACAATCCCAATGGGCTTCATCAGCCTTTGCATTTCCAGTGCTGTCGCTTGCGAGTCGTTGTAATTTCGTTTCTCGCACGAATCGCTTGGACAATTAAGATTCGAGAAACTTCAGGTGGAGCATTGTCAGCGACCGACAGTGCCTTCGCTGTCTAGCATGTCGGCGTTCTTGTAAACTCAAGTTCCACTGTCGACCTGTTTCCATTTTAATCAAGGCACAATCAAACTCTACATTAAGATCAGTAGCGTAGCTAGGGAGAGCGGAGGGACGACACTTCCGAAGGGACGGCATTTCTGTGTTTTCGGACAGTTTTTTTGGCACTTTTGAAATTTCAAGTGCCGCCCCGGGTGGCAATTTGCCAAGTCACGCCACTGGTTAAGATCTTTTGACGGCTAACCGCTCGTTGTCCTTACATCTCGTAAATCTCACACATGCTCGTCGTAACGAGCATATGTGAGAATTACGTCAAAGGTTTTTGTCTCATTTTTTGCCAAAAGGAACCCGTCCCTGTGCCCTTTGACGGTATTTCTTGTCTATTGGACGATGACGGACTCGATCGGCGCGGCCAGGAGAATTCCGTCCATTTTGTTCCTCGAAAACTCAGAATCCGATTGAATTCCGGAAATCTTTCGCTGAGATTGTGCTGAGGAAATCATTGCGGGCTCAGTTTGTGGATCTAGCTCACTGTTGACCCAAACCAGACGAGAAAATTTGATGGAAATTTCACTTGTTTGTCGGTCCCAGGAATCAACATGACCGGAAGCAGCTCTCGGAGTTCGTGGCGAAACAAATCGAAACTCTTCTCGGTCATCCAATGTCTAGATGACCAAACTCGAGGAACCTCTGTGGTCTGCGAGATTCTCTTGTTTGTTCGGATTCGGAACGGCGGCGTCTTGGAATCTTCAAAATCGTTGTTTCGAGGCAAGTTCCGTGAGGAACTATTCTTCAGGAGGAGTCTCTCCTTGCTGGTCAGAGCGAGAGAGTCGGCAATAGCGTGTACCTGACCTATTTTGGAGTCGTGTCTCACAAAAAAAGACCGAGGCTCGACTCGTCAACGACAAGTCTGCCGAGCTTTATCTGGATCATGATGCATACCGGACCTCGTAAGAATCGGCTGAATCTATCGGAAGCTCGTATCTCCTTTTTCCTGGAGCCGAAGAATGCCCTATGAAACAACGGACAGGAATTCTCTCGATTCTTTTTAGTCCGCAACTTTGTTCGGAAGGCCCGGAATATTCCCAAACACCGGCTCGAACAAAAGATTTCCGGATCGTGTCAATCAAGTCTGCGTTCCTAATTAAACTCAGCAGAGCCAGGTCTGTCACACCTCATCAAGACCGTCGGCCCCCAAACAAACTTTACTCTCGATAATTATGCAAAGGCTTTAACCGGCGAAGTATCGTCTTCAGTGCACCGTCCGCTATTACAACCGACCCAGTGGTCGACAAGGGTCGTGTTTAGTGAGTTGACCGCGGCCTCAGAATGAGTACCAACCTGGAAATTGAGAAGAGAAAAAGAAAGGAAGGAAGAGAAAAGGGAAGGAGTGAAGTCCCGCGGAAAGGAGAAGGAGTTTCCGGGTTGAGAATCGAGAGAACCGCTCGCCAACGAGTCGGCTTTCTGAAGCTCGAAAACAGTGTCAGCTCCCGGAAGGTCCAAAATTGGTTTACAAGCTCGGATTACGAAGCCATTTCAGGGTGCGGCTTCGAGAAAGGCAAGCGCCAAGCAAGATGTCATTTCACGGGAGAGCAGAAGTAGAGGATTAAGGTGAGACTCTGATTCGCTAAGGGCGGCAAGCACACAAACAAACAAACAACTGAGCTAGCTGATCTTACGAAATGAGATTTTGATTCATCTACGATGCAGTGGAGAAAGCTGCACAGTTCTCTTTTCACTTGCAAATAGCGGCGAGTAAAGTTCCGGAATCCTCGGAACATTCGTAGAGCAGGAAGCATCGTAGAACGAGTTGAGGAGCTCTCCATGTCGGTGGAAATTCATTTACGCGAGTTCATCCCACCTCCCATTCAAAGGGCCATTCAGCCGGTGGGTCAGTTTAACCCCGCTCGACGAAGATTGTGTGCCGGCCTTCGTGAACTTTTTCGGTATTGCGCGATTCCTGTATCCGTCCCCTGCTTCCTCCCCAACCGAACCCTTTCGTCGGAGGAAATGTTCGCCGACGCAGAGGAACGTGCCTACCAGAGTAGAAGACGTTCATGAGTTCGCTTCTCGAACAAACTTTCGGACCCGCCTGTTGGGCGACCATTGGATGATGCAACGCGAAACAATGGCTCCGACGAGCACTCCGACTAAGCCAGGCCTCTGAAGCTTTTTCCTTTCATGAATTAGTTCCCTGTTTAGTAGGCAGTTTTCCCTCCGAGAGAAGGGTAGTCCGTCAAACAATTATATTGATGGGCCGCTCAGTGGACGCGTATGCTAAAAACGTCTGAATGGGAAAAACAGAATCGCTGATCAGCGAGGCTGTGGAAGGATTGAACCCTTGGGAACCTGTTCTCAACTCCAAGGCCGGAGATTCGAGCCGTGAACGGGAGCTGATTGTGTTTTGCACTCTTCTTAAGTCCGAGAGTCTGGAGAACAGTGTTTAGCTGTCCTCGAACGGGATTATCAGCGATTTTTTGACGTCCTCAGTCAGTTCCACGTTCCATTCACAGAAGAGAAGACTTGATGAAGTGAGGGAATCGGAAGCACCCGGGTCGGGCTCATCGACGGACTTGACTCAGAGATCGTAAATAGACAAAAATCGAGAACTCAGTCCCCTGAGTTACTTAGAATCGCAAAAACGCGAATCGTGGTCTTTAAGAGCTCCGATTCACTTACAAGAAAGCGCTGACCTCGATTTTTAATTCAAAGGAACTTCAAAGCTTTTCGGCTTTCATTTTCTTTGGGACTTTTCTCCAAGCCACTGAACAGCCTCGGGGTATCACTCCGCTGAAGCTCGAACGAGTAAATGTCGTGTCTCGATATATGATTCGTTATCAGCACCAATTCATGCGAGAGACCGGTGTAGAATGTCTAAGCTGCTCAGCCAGGGCCATGAGATGACCAACAACTCGGCACCGATCCTTGGCCTCAACCCGAAGTAGAGCCTGCCTGTTGCCTCGTCCTTCGATGTTGGTGAGCTCACGGTTTGCTTCACATGTGCGTTAGCCAAGGCTTCTCTTTTCAGTGCTCTGTCCGAGCAGAGTCAGCGCTAAGTGCATTAATGTGTCCCCGTAAATATCATGACAACAAAAGCTCTCATTGCTAGAGGAAACTGCTATTGTTCGACCACGTCGCTCTCACGGATCTCGACTGTTGGAAACAATATGCACTTTGGCTTTGAAAGATTCGTCCACCGCCGAGCTGTTTTGATTGACTTCAGTCATGCGACTTCTTGAGCTCTCGAGGGGTCGTCAAGATGCGGTGTGCCTCTCTGAAGTAAATTACCAGAGGAGTGGTTTCCTAGAGGACTCGAGCTGTTTTCCTTGAACGGCACTCGACTCTCATATTCCATCAGGGGCTGTTGAGAGCAGGACCCCGATGACACTCTATGAGCAACTTGCACAGGAAACTCATTTGAGGTCAGATCGGAAGCTCCATCCAAATATTCGAAAGTAAGAAGACGGCTCAGATAGTTGGATCGAGGCGTTCGTCAGAATCGTAGGCACACAGCCATCGGCTAGGCTCCGTGATCGGCGGCTTAACGAATTCAAATTCACTGAGAGAACTGTTCATGCGGGACACTGCGAATCCGATTGTTCTCCTTTCATCTCTCAAAACTCTGGAATATTAAGATGTGCTCTGAAATCCTCTGAGAATGAGAAATTTTCCCCAGATAACGACGAATCGTATCATCGTCGTCTGTACGGTGTGATGAATCACAATGGGAGATTAGAAGCTGATTGATATCATCGATTCTAGAATTCTATTCAGACGAAGTGGGAAATCTCGGAGTTGACGAGGAAACATGGTCCCCGGTCGCGCGTCCTGAGCTCACGGTTTCGGTTTTCGGCATATTCTTGCGATGACAGGAACCAGGGAAGCTCAGCTGGCTGTCTTCGAAGAGACGAGGTGTTCACTTGGAAGTTTGCAGCGAAATCTGAGGATTTCGTCATTCGCCGACAAGTCCTTGGAGGACTGTGGATACGATGACAGTTGCAGAGTTCAAGCGTGAAAAGATCTTGACGAAGCGGAACGATCCATTCAAAACTGAAGAAAAAAAAACATCGTTTCTGAAATGTTTGTTCACATACAGGACCGGTGACAAGTTCGATTGCTCGCGACGGAATCATCCGCAAAGAATGAGAATTCATTCACAGCGCGCCGAGATGTCCGTCTGGGTGCCGAAGAGGAGTATCAACAACAAACTCGTTCAAGCAAGCGCTGAGTCGATCAAGAAATACGTAAGAAGGATGAGTCTCGAGCCAAGCTACCCTCCGCCGAATGTTGCGATGCGGAACCGCCTGCACGGAATCGATGGAGCGTCGGAAAACGAAGGAAACGGCGAATCCGTATGCGAGCTCGAGCCCCCGGACTAACCCGGAAAGATAACTACCACGACGACGTCTTAACGACATTTCCAGAAGAGAGATAATCCTCTGTCTCGCTGTCTCATAGTTCCTTGTGGTTACTTCTGCGCGCCAGCCGGCTGAATTAAATATGAGATTCGCTGGCAGGATACTTTGTTTCTCACATAGTCAGAAAGAAATGTCAAGACAGAGGAATCCGAGGTCGTGCAGCTCTTGGAAAATCCCTCGCTCAGATCTTGTCAGAACGTTGAAAACCATTCAAGAAACTCGGTTTATCGGCCGAGATTTAGGAATGCAAGTCAAAAGTCGAGTTCATTGTCAGTTTGAAGGAGTTGGTATGGCCATCTACTGCCAGACTACGCCTTAAGATACGACGCCGTGTACGACTTCTTCGAGAAACATCGAAGCCAAAACGGACGCAATGAAGAACAATTGAGGTGACACTGACCACGACGGAAGGAGGAAGGGAATTCAGTTCGATCCCTCCGGCAGTCGGTCCCTGACTCAACTTTAGAGGTACAAATGAGTTCTCTCGATAGAGATGGCTCTCATGGCTGTGCTACTGGGAACCGTGCTCCTGGAATAGGAAAGCTCTTCGAATGCGTCTTTTTAAAAGCAGTCGGACTCACTTGAAAGAAGTTTCCCATCTTTGAAGATGTCGGGTTCTTCATGTAGAAGCTCGTTGAAGAGTGTCCGTTCATCGACATTCTCGGTGAAAACCATCGATTCTCGACTGTCATCAGTACGATTCTCGAGAAAGGGGAGCGTCGGGGATGAACCCATCACAAAACTAGATGATTGAACCTTGGCTTCAGCGCTTTTCGTATTTTCAGGAGAAGACTTCCGGCTGGGTATGCGGTTGCGTTTTCGCATATTTCCAGAGAGGGTTTTCAATATGTCTTCCATCGAAGTTTGGTCCTTTTGTTTTTGCTTCCTCAAGGTCACTGATCGGCAGAACTGAGTTTTCGCGTCGAATGAAACTCGATTCCCTCTGTTCGTTTCACACAGGAGATCACAAAAATAAAACTCTCACAGAAAGTTTCGCACAATTATCCAAGGTCAGCACTCCAGCGCGCCCACTTTCTGCTGCATCTGAGCACATGGTTGAGTTTACTAGTCGGGCCGAAACCGCGTGGAAAGGATCCCAGAGAGAGGGTCCTGGAGCGGAGGGTCAAAACGATTTCCAGGGCTCCCGCTGTAGCATTTCTCTCTGCTATCGAAACAAGAGTCTAGCAATAAAAACATCGGAGAATCCGAAGATCCGGGTCCCTGCACCTTGATCGATAGTCTGTTCACTTTCTTCCTCAGATCGATAATGAAATCGAATATTTTCATGGGATTGGAGCTTGGAGCTTCAAAACCATTGATTTTGTGAATTCGAGATCTGAAAGGAAAGAGGAACTCGAAGTTTTCGACAGAAATAGTTCGAAAACAATTTTGCATATGTTTTATTCAATAGATGGAAGGGGGGGGGGGTTCTTGACGAAACAGTTGTTGGGCCCAACTAGTGCGCCGAAATCACAGCTCCCACCGAATGGAGTCACTGAATGAGTCGTCTGAGAGGAGTCGCAGTCACCAGACTAGTGCAAAGTAGAATGATAATATTTCAAGCTCCTCCAAAAACTTTCCATCACGACTTCTCACGCCGGGGATGATTTGGCGGAGGTATCTTGTTTCTTCTCCCCTAGAGATGAGATCCAGACAAGAGACTGGAAATCATATTCACGGAAGAGTCCTCAAACGAGCCGGGGTAATTTGTCGCGGCTGTTTCCTGTCCTGAGGAAATATGCGGGGGCAAATTACGAATTTCCTCTCGGTTGATGATGACACTTTCCCTCTGGTTGTTCCTCGAGATGTAGATAATGTCTGAGCGCTTCCCGGCGTTGAGGTCGCCGCGTAGGTTCCTTCCTCGTTATTCTAGGAGTCCTCACGCAAGCCCGCGAGCAGATGAGGTGATGCAAAGCAGATGATGGCAATTTCCGTCGCGTCTCTCCCCGTGAAGATTGGGAGAAATCGTGCTTTCGATTTGCAAGCACCCGTGCTTCGGGCGATTTTAGCCTCGTTGCTAGCTAGTCTTGTTCTACGCGCTCAAGCGACCCCGGTGTGGGAACTACGTTTCCTCAGCTCCTTGTCGCAACCGCCGCCGACAGTAACCGGCGAGAAACTCCCGCTCAGTCGCTGGAGGCAGTAAACCAATCAGTTCATAAAAAAGGATGTGGATCCGTTCAACAATGCCAGGGGTTGGTTGACGTGATTACCTCCGCGGTAGAGGTCACCATCGTGCTGTGCGCGAAACCCAATACCAGGCTTTGGAAATCGGAGCTCCGTTTCGAAGCGCGAGTCCCTTTATCGCAAAGCTTTGTCCGATTCTCGATTCGGGGAGAGTTGAACAACTGAGTTTGCAACCAGACGCCCTCTGAGTGAGTGTTTGTGTCCGATTTCGAGTCACGTTACTTGTCATAAGCGATCGCGTCGCGCCGTGGAAGTCTGCCTCATGGCTGAATGTTTTTGACGCGGATTAATCACTTGAACCGTGTCGCTAACGATAACCATAACGTCACAATTAATGAGCGCCGAAGCGGAAATGTGCCGACGACGGAGCCGACAAGGGTTGCGCGAGCGGAAAGCTCTCTCACGGGATACCGCGCTCACACGGTTCGAGTGTTTCTCCTTCGAAGCGAAACAGAAATGAAAATTCACTGGAGCAGCAGAGTTGTTTGACGTGCCGGCCGTTTTACGTTCCACCGATTGGCGTCTGACAAACGTGCCCTGCCGCTCGTAATTCTTCTCTTGGACCGCGTCTCGGAGAGGTTGTAACTGCCAACTGTGTAGGAATTGGGTCACGTTGACACCGTGAAAACGACAAAGAAAATGTGAGATCGTGTTGCCTCAACAACCGTGTGGAAACGAGATCACAGCAGTGCTTCTGCATGTTCTCACAAGCATTCGCATACCCAGAGAATATCGGCAATGAATTCGACGAATCGAAACGAACCTGCGGGTTTTAGTTCGTGAGTTTCAGGGTTTTGCTGGAATTCCATCAACATCGATGTCGGACTTCGTTTCCCGGAAAACACGGAGGACGAAAGCGAGCGTGAATTCAGAGAAGAACGGCAAGTCGACAGACAGGGTGAAACGAACGTCAGTGGTCATCGTTCCGTTTCCTAGAAGCTTGAGCAAACTCTTCGGCGATCGCCAAATGAAGGCGATTTTCCGCGATTGGGGAACTTAGAGGCATCTAGATGCGCAAATCTTCGGCAAAAGCCAGAGTTTTCCTCGAGACATGCTTGAGGGTATCGAAGTTTATGATACGATGTTCCCTTAGATCTCGGGAAACGTTTGAAGAGGAAGGTTTTTTTCCCCTCGAGGATGAGACGAGGGATCCAGCAACGGAGAGTCAGAAACGATTTCGCTGAAAGCTCTCTGAGCTCCTGTTCAATCAGAGATGAAGGAACGCTCCTGAAAATACAGTTTGCAGCCACCTGCCGGGAAATTCAGAGATCCATCCCTACGTGGTGAAGAGACTTGACTTGGTCTCATCATTTTTTCCTCTCTAACTCGTCCTAGAAGCGCTTCATTAGGCCGCTTCTCTTCGTTAGGGCTGGTCGACCACACCCTCGGAAGGTATTAATAATTAATAACAACGATTAATATCGAGTAGACATACGCCTCCTCCTAAAGCCATCGCCACACTGGGCACTTGAGAATCTCGAAGGTCATTTAGAAGATTGTGTTTTGGATCGTCAATTCACAAACCGCCCACGTCGTCATGTCATTAGGTGGTGTCCAGTCATCATTGATCTGTCGATATTGTCGGCTTCAAGAGACGGTCTCGTTGTTCTCGGAGAGCGTCGCGAATAGAACATTTATGACTCTTTCTACTCTTTCACACGGTATTTAGTTTCTATTTAGGTTGGATGAGCATTCACTTTTTGGAGCATGCATCGTGTGGTAAGTCAATGAAAGAGCGAATAAAAATAGTCACGTGGACGGTTCGAGCATAAGCTTTTTTTGCGTGCTGCCATCTTTAGACGGGGAGCAAAGTGATTTCAGCAACCGCAGTTTCCCACTATAACATTGTTTCTCGGCCAGAAAAGCTCTCCGCCAGAACATGGAAGTAGGTGTGGCCCTCGGAGCTTCCGATAAACGATGAATTCAACGATGTGTTTGGAGCTTCATTGAGACATTTTCATCCATTCTCCGTCGATATCACCGGGGAAATCGCACGGATTGTAGTTGGAGAACTTTCTATCGTGAGAGTCTCGAGAATCTCCTGGAAAAAGGCCCCCTTCGAGCGATGCTTGACATAAGTGGTTCAAGCTCGGCCTGTTTCGCAAGTTTTCAGAGTCAAGACCACGTCATGAGACCATGAACTTCACGATTGGGATCAATTACGTAGATTTGTTCATCGCTTTCATAAGGGAAGAGAAACTCGGTGAAGAACAATACCGGTGCGATTACGAAACCAACATTCCGGACGTATTACGAGTCGTCTTCGTCGAATCAAGTTCTTGTGTAGGGGCTCCGCCCGTCGTTTTCCTGGATTACGACAAGGGAAAAAACAGGAGGAGCCGCGAGGAAGGTTTCCGCAAACGAATTCGTGAGAACTTCCGCGGAGAACAACACCTGTGTTCTTGACAAGCCTCCGATTGAATATCCAAATTCGCGATGTAAGGGGTAGTACAGCCACCGAAGAGGGAATCTTCCTCACGGTGAATCGCGTTTTCGATATTCTCCCGAATGCGATCATTGGACGCGTTTTTCTTGATCTTCGTTTTACAATGCAGGCCTCCGATGAGATGGATGTGACATTTAAAACGAGCTAGCCACATTGTCGTCTACACAAACAAACCCATGAAAGGATAAACAGAGAGGCCATTTTTGACGGTCGTTACGAGAGCCGGCCATCATCTTTCTGACATATCTCCAACCTAACAGTTTCCGGAGGCCCAGAACGACAACAGTCGCGCTTAGCTGGCTCGAATAAACAAGCTGTGAACACACGACAACCAATTTTCTCTCGAAGAACATGAACGACGAGCGCAACCGAGTTTATCGATTTTTAAAGCTTCTTCCCGAAAAAAATTATGAGTCGAAGGAAAAATTGGATTCGTCGGAAGGATTTGGATCGAGTCTCCGAACTTTGATTTCCCCCATTGTCACCGAATAGGGGGGGGGGGGCAGGCGGCCATGCCGACAATGGGGAAAATCGAAGTTCGAATTCTTTTGTTCGGGATCGATTTCGGTTTGCGAAAGAAGAGAGGTATGTCCCGGTCAGCTCCAAAGCAAGTCCGACTCGCCAAAGTGGCGATGGAAGTTCGAGAACAGAAGTCACGCGCTCTCGGTGAATCCGCTGAAGCGGCGTATCGCCCCATTGTTTTCTAAGAACACGCTGCGGCTGCCGCCCCCGTTCTCAATATCTTGGTTCGTGTGAGAAATCGGCTTTTCAGTGATGTTGAGCATCAAAACCCAATTCCGAAAGCAATGGCGGTTGTCAGGTTCTCTGCGACTTAACTCAACGACAATGGACGTGGACGTTGATTCAATCATCCATTGCCGGAAGCAGGCCAATCCCTTAGACGAAGTTGACATTCCAGATGGATGAAATGGAATCATGACGACTGAACAAGCCAAGGCCGTGGATGCAGCTGTCTTCAGTTCGTGATTCTAGGTCACTCCGACTGTTCGATAGAACAGAACCAATATTGCAAGATTCACACAAGCTTCATCTCTCGATGTCGGTCAAGTCCCCTGTTGGCCAGAGTTGGGTGCGCTCGAAAAAAAGGTCGCAGGGCTCAAAAGTTTGAGAACCCGTGACGGAAGCTCAGGGGAACAGATGAATACTTGCAAACACGCTTGTTGTAAATCATCAAAAGCAGTGCCTTTCCGTTGTCTCGAACGACTTGCGAAAGCACGATCGGGCGCTGAATCGCTCCGTCAGCCCGATCGATGCATACGAGCGTGCCAATTAGCTGAGGAACTGTGTCGTCCCAATTAAGATGACTTTTTGAGTGGCTCGCTTCCAAAGTAAACGATCAGCGGAGCTTGACGCACCACATTCAGCCTGTGATGACCAGCTGATCTTTGCAAAACTGCGCCGCCATACCGTCGTTTCTCCTTAATCGTTCGCCGTCGAGAAAACTCAAATTCACGAAAAAGTTCTGGCGGCCGCTTTGGATAAATATTTAGTTTGAATATCCTGTTGGGAGAAAATGTATTTTCTGCAAAGTACTTTTCGCCAAAAAGGAGAGCACAACAATACGTGCGTATATCGAGCGAGAGAGATGCCGAGCAAGTCTGAATTGAGCGGCGCGGCTGTTTAAGCCCCTCTCAAAACATGTAGGTCGCCCTCACTCGTCTGTACTAGCATCGGAAAAACGGCTAAGCCGACGCGTAAGAGGATGAAGTGTCGTAAAGTTCTAACATTTGTTGTATACACGGGCTGTTTTGGAGAAACGCGGCTCGGTGTTCCTCAGTTCTTGATCGATCCCCGAGAACCCAGATCAGGATCCCATCCATCGACGTAACCGGAGAAGCGCGCCGATGCTGTTCTTGTTCAAATAACAAACACTCGCGAAAAGTCGCTAACAGACTTCGATACGTTCTCGGGAATTCATGAAGTGACAGTAAATACCGGATTCAAAACGCAAGTTTCTAGAAAGCGGTCATTGCGGGCTGGCTGCGATTTGTAACTCTATCTCGCTGGGATTCTGTTCGATTGAAAGTCGTAGAGTTAGTTCAATAAGGGGAGAGAACTCGAGCCTGAAACAGCCATCGAGATTTGATCGTCGCTCGAGATGCGCGGCTACAAAATCCTGATAATGGGCACATCGCGAAGAGCTTTTCGACTGCAAAGTTGGTGATTACCATGACAGCACTTTGGTGGAACAGAACTTTTTGATCCCGCTCCTGTTGGGGAATTTCAAACTAAGATCCTGCTAACTACACAAACGGCTTTCGGAGTTCTTATTCTCCTTGTCGAGAGATGCTTCTCATATCGTCAAAAGAAGGAGAGGAATCGCTGCGCGTTTAGAACCGAGCCGGAGACATCATCAATCACGGTTCACTCAAGTTACGAAAGAGGATTTCAAATTTCCATACTTTTATAGGCTTGTTCCAGGAAAACGGAGACAACGGGGAACGGTAACGAGAATGCAGCAGTGGAGCACAATGATTTGTTCACATGAGAATGATTCTTCCCGGTATGGGCAACTCAATGCCGCCAGTCTGTGTTCGGCGGAAAGAATGTCTCGTTGTAATGCACAACAACTCTCCTTTCTGAATAGGCGGGAAGAATCTCTTTTCGAAAATGAAATCTCATACCTAAGCTCAATATTCAAGTCGGAATAAGAGCCTAAAAAAATCCAATCCAAGAGGCTTGTGGGGCTGGAGCATCCCACCGTGCCTCTGAATCCATTTGACCTGAGTGGTGTTCTATTGTGAACTCGCGCGGACAATACTCAACACTGAACGGGACATTCGCAATGTTCGATCGTCAAAATGAGGCTTAGATGTCTCGTTATGCCGTTCGACTCTCGGTCCCTGACTTGTCCCTAAAAGGAGAACGTGGCCGAGAAAAGGTTCACCAAGAACGTCTCCTTGCGCTCGTATTCGCGCCTGAATTCGACTCAAGCCTAGATCACATGTGTGCTCTGGTCAGATCTGCGCTCAAATAGAAGATCACTCCTTATTGAGCTTCGACAGGAAACGCCGCCGCCGAGAAGAAACAATGGGAGACTCAGAACTTGGCCCTCGTCCTGCAGAAACGCTGAGATTTGCGGGGTCGGATTCAATGGAATCGGAAGCTTGGGATCGGAGACAAAAGTAGTGCCGATACTCTCGTTGAAATGTCTTCGTTCGCGACTCAGGCTCATTTGTTCGGTCGTGTGGGCGTATTTGGCTGCGGCAGGTTGATTAATATTAACACTGATAGCAGCCTATGAGAATGACTTCGCATTTATCTTAACGGTATATCGCATAACATTGGAAGAAAGGAGGATCGAGTAAAGGGAGAGGGTAAGAAACTAACCAATGCTCGTAGAGGGCCTAGTTGTAGCAAGTCACCGAACTCGAACCCCTCGATGTTGCTCGGCCGCCGGAAAGGCGCTCTCCTTATTGCGATGGGACATCGAGACACATGCTGACTCTTTTGTGACAAACTTCGATGGATTAGTTCTCCAGACCGCGAGAGCTTCTAGAGAGCTTTTGAGTGTCGGGTGATGCGAGCGTCTGTTTCGGTACGCGTTGCAAAGAATCGAAAACAACATGAAGTGAACCGGATCCGTGTTTGTGTTCTCTACAGGTCTACCGAGACCTCTCGGGGTTGAGCTTTCTCTTGTCTATTGAGGCCGCGACGGAAGCCACAAATGGGTTCCAAAATGAAGGCTGGAAATGCATTTCGAGACCGGATCCTGATTCTTGATGGCTGACGAGTCGCGACGAGCTCACGAAGGCGAGCAGCTCTGGTCCGATAATAATAATTTATCTCCCCTCCTGAACAAGATCCTTATGCAGCCGGAGTTAAGAAGAGAAATGAATCATGCTTGGGTGTTCATTCCTCTCAATCGCGTTGCATATTCAGTCCAAGATAAACATTCCTTGGTTTCGAGATGACATTCATGCGGACTCATGGAATCCGTTAATGTTGATTCATCGACAAGCCGGTGGGGCTAAAACCGAAGAGATCACTCAGACTCCTTCTGTTCCTTCAGTGCTCAGACGTTAGTCGTCTGTGCTTTGCAAGGTCGCGTCGGCTTCGAACACTTGCTCGGTATGTCGACACGCGCAGCTTATCGGTCTCCGTAGAAACTCAAGCAAGAGTAGGCTTGCATGGAGCGTCGTCATTAAACTCTCACGATTCAACGACTTGCTATTCTTCGCCCACAGCCAGTCGTCTTATTCCGTCTCCCAAGCGAGTTCCGCTCTGAACGGTATTTCCTAGTCTTCACCGAAATGTATTCTTCTCGAAACGAGGCTCGTCGCCCTCGTTCAGCTACATCAGACAGTCTGGCTCGCGCGTCGATGCCGTTCGCTGAGCTCATTGAATACTGGCCCATTAATGATTATGGCGAATAGGCATACATATTGACCGCACTTAATCGAGGTGGAGTCGACGAACGACAATACGCGTGACAGAAACACGCAGCCTTGCGACAGCGACGATCCTCTCACCTTGATAATGGTGAAGCCTTTGTCATTGAATCCGTGACAAAACTCCACCTCGCTGTCATAGTCGCTGAGGGGGACGTCGGTCACTGTTTGAAGACTTTGAGAGAATATATTTTTTTCATATTGAAGGAAACCGAACACGCCATCCATCAAACTCAGGGGAAAACGACCCACTTCCACGTCCACGTGTGCGCGTCCAACGTGCGTTCGAACGGAACCTGTTCAACGCCATCGATCAACGCGGTGAGACCGAGCTCATCCCCAACGCACTCGTCCCCATCCGTTTATGGGAGCACGGATCACTCCTGTTGACACACAGGCAGCTCAATTTTATCTTACCTTGAATCCTTCTTCGGCTTTCTCCTTTTCACCTCGGTTCTCAGAGATCCTCTTCGTCCTTACGGATTTCTGGAATTCCCGGAGGTCCCTTGCGTTGACTCTTTCATTGACTCTTTATTGCGAAAGAAAAGTTCTCTGAATACTCGCCACGCTTCAATCCATGGAGACAAACGTCTCAAGATCTAATGATGAAGAACGGGGACAATCCATTTGGCCCGAATTTTCGCAGCTTCGAGTCCCCAGAGTAGAATATGTAAAGTTCCCACCCGGAGTATTCCTCTACTTTGAGCTTAATGAAGGTCTGCCGGGGGAAAAGTAGACCTGCAGACAGCCCTGATCGTCACGCGACACTGCATACGAGCTTAACAGAGGACAGCGCCAACACGAGAAGCGGCGAGTAGTGCTGGATCCGGACCGTTTGCGCGAAACGATTCCCCGACAACGTTGTTGAAAGACCAGGACGCAAACACACGCAAACATGGGTTACATGGGTGGAAACGGGGAATCGAAGCTCTTCTGAAGCCGAGCTCAATCACTTGTGGTCACAGTTGCAAAGCGGACTCAGATCAGCCTCATTGCACCTTGAATCGTCACTTTTTGATATAGGTCTGTGTCACTGTGTTCGGTACTGGGGACCTATGCTCGAAAATCCCTGGCATTTAACCTCGCTTCGAAGAGTCTTGGAAGCTACTCTCGAACAGCAAACACGTCCCGGTTGAGTTGGCATTTCTCATGCATCGTACGCAACTTGTTCGCTCAGAGTGATTTGAGTCATCATTATGATGACCACAACTGAAAACAACGTTGTGTCATTGTGATTCCAAAATTTCCCGGCGTCCCTCGAGTTCAGTCACGCATCGATCGACTCTGGAGTTGACACGCAGCAGTTGTCAATCGCTTAATAAATTGTAGCTTGTAGCCTGGAACTTCAATCTCTCAGTTGGGAAAGCTCCATCGTATCCCAAAATCACTCAAGCTGAGAGTCGATTCCCATGAGGGACTTTTCCCGAAGCTTCATTTTTGTGAAAGTCTTTCTCCTGGATTCCTTCTCGCGTGTCGAACATAAAACGATGGTTAATAGCGACTTGCTTCGAGCAAGCCGAAACGCAAACAGCTAATGGCCTTAATCAGCGGTACCGTTGCGTGCGGACGAAGTTTTACGTGACGTCCTATATTGTAAGAAGATTGGGGTCATTCTCGTGGGACAATATCGACTGAGTAATCCCTCGATCAGCGGCGTAATTTTGGTGTTCTTTACCTTCGTTGGGACTGCCGGCATGCTTCACGGGGCTCAGGCGTCCTTTTTCCCGAACCGACAGAAGTCGTTCAACTCGATTGGAAGCACCAGCTGAGCGGTTGCCTGAAACTCCGGACGTTCTCTGTAACTGACCTGCGAGCACGACATCTCGCAGCAGTACCGATTAGTGAATAAGAATGGAGAGGTAACTTTCCACCCATGCGTGAATCACGAAAATCACCGGAGCCCTACGGATCCGTCTTTCGCTCGCGAGAACTCCGATGGCGAATATACACGATTGCATGTCATGACTCTGAGAATCGAATGGACGACAGCGGCCTCATTGCGTTCCAATTGAGTTCTCTAACGCTTCTGCGACCACAGAAGACTTTGTGGAGCTCTCATCAGTCCGACGTTAATGCAAATACCGACTTGAAATATCCTCACTTTAATGAGCTTCCATTTGGCGCTACCTACTGAACTAGACCGGATCGAACAAGCAGGTCCCACAGGAATAAGAACATCGCTAACCTCGCTGTAACATTTCGCTTTCCAGAATTAATTTATTTACGAACCCAGCATCAACGGCATTGGTTCTAACCACAATAATTCTCGGGGCAATCGGAATTCACTAGGGGTGAATCAACATGAGAGGCGCGCATGACCAGAATACCTCTTAGCCCCGCCTCAGTGGTTTCTCACGTTTCTGTTTTTGGGTCGCTACTCGAACGAATCGGAGATTCGCTCCGCCGAATGATGGGTTGACTTGAACTAATGCGTAGCGGGGTTCTGTAGTAAACAGATGATTGCAGCTCGGATACCATCCACACCAAGATGGTCATCTCTGGAGGATGTGGGATTCAAGCTGGAAAGCCGAAACTGGTCGCGACAAAACTGAACGACTCCTCATTCTCGGCATGTCGCAAGGTGAACAACGGGTGCGTTAGTGTGCAATCAGTTGAGGATCAGACCCGCAAGGTTTCAATGTTGTTTTGGTACCGAGGAATCCCAGGGGTCCGATCTCGACGGGATTCGATCAAGAAAGAGCTGCCCGTTCTTAGAACAAGGGAGAATCGAGTTTCCGGCGCTAGCTTAAATATCCAACCATATATTTGGCTTTGTTTTATTCACAAAAACAGAGCACACATCTTCAATAACAACCCTTGTCGCTGCATTTGCAAGGGAATTTCATTTCACACATCCTGAAGCTCCTCAAGTGACCGTACTTCGAAGCGGCCTCGATCGTAGCGACGATATCACGGAAATGTCTGATGGAGTCCTGAGTCTCAGTTCTCTCCACCACGCTCAGCATGTTCTTCAAAGCGTAAAGATACCGACTTGCCTGATACGGGAACTGACAGGAGAACCTTTGCAGACACAGGAAGTTTTCAGCGCTCACACTCCGAACAAACAATTCAACAAATCTGAAGTCAGCCCGCGCGGCCTTTGGAAGATCTTCGAGGTCGACGGGATCGTTGAAAAACGAGTGCACAGCCATTGGCGACGATATGAATCTCACGAACATCAGGGCGAGTTTTGAGACCGCGTTGGCAATGTATCTACTCACGTCGTATGTTGGCGCAGGTGGCTTCTCTGGACTGTGCGTCGTGATGGACTCGATATTCAAATCGTCCGGAGAGTTCGACGAGTCTGTCTCATATCGCTCCTCGTCTGCGGAATACGCTGCTCGCACCACGACTTCGCCGCGACCACTTCCTTCGTGAAGTCTGTCGGAATAGTCGTCATCGTTCTCGGTGTCCACATCCACTGGGGTGGGCGTTGCACTGGAGCCCTTGTTGTCTCCCACTTGCTGCAGGGTATTCGTCTGAACGAAGCTATTCGACTCCTGGAGACATCGGACTCTGGCGAGAGCGAACGCGTAAAAAACTAAACACAGAACCAACTTGTTGTCCATGGTACAGAAGTCGACTCACAGCTGAGGTTGTGCCGTGAAGACTTGGGTTCGACGCCGGGTGCTTCGCGCACTTTAAATACTCGGACCCACTCTGAGAGAAAGAGTGGAGAGATGGAGTTAGGAGCGCGCATTGATCCAGTCTGATTCTTGATTGTACTCAGAAAACGAGCTTGTTAGGAGCTGGCTGCGATGCTTCAGGCAACATTGTAGGACGTGGGTGTTAATGGAGTTTTCGAACACCTCGTTCTCAAGAAACATTCGCTCTGCTCTCTTCGACCGTGAGTTTCAGCATTCATGTACTCTACATCCGGTGATAAATTGTCAAACTTTTTAAGAATCGATCGACCAAATCCTACGGAACTTCATAGCGTCGTGTAGAGATTCAGCTCGGTGTCCCACGGAACGGAGCGAGTCAGACTTGTAAAACTTTGAAAGAATGTACGTGTTTCAATTCAGAGAAGGGAAGTATCTCAGTTGATTCACAATAACATGCAAGACTTTCTTCCACACTTTTTCTTAGAATCGAGAACAGAACATTCAAAGGCAATGAGCGAGGTTAAGAGATAGGACTGTCGAGAACAAGGTAGCCTGGAAGATTGAAAGCCTTCCTAGGGGGATGACGTAATTCTATGGTTCAAACGAACATCCAAAACCTCGCGATCGCTCCGCAGTCTGCCTCTTGATCAAGTTCGAATAAGTTCATTGGAATCGAGCGGAACAGTTGCGCTCTCCCGCTGCTCTCTTGAATCTAATAATATGAAATCGCGATATTCTGGATCTGTGCCCTTCAAATCTCTGTGCCCTCGATCTCTGTGGCAATGCGACGGATCCAAAGAGGAGAAAACAAACAAACTGAAACTCTTCCTCGTCAAACGACCTGGAAGATTCCCAGTTTTCCGGAACTCGCTTCGGGGCATGAATTCCTGATCACCGAGTCTGGAAACAAAGAGAAAAGTCTTCAAATCCCCCACGCTCTCACATCAGAAACTTTCTCGCGCTTTCCTCGGGGGTCGCAGATCGCACTTTGGGAATCTTTGCTGCTCTGCTGAGCCCCTATCTGATTTTCGCAGTCTCAGCAGTTTGGGTGAAAGCGTCGGGGACGAACTGAGTTTTCATCTTAAAACGGACGATTCCAGGATGACAACAAGTGTGTTGTTCATGAATAACATTTCCTGGGCTCATGATTACAGCGTGACTAATTACGAGTGAACTCGGTTTCAGGTATGCGAGCCGTGTGTTTTCAACAACGAATGCCACGGTTCTAATCGATTCGATGACGAGTTTGCTGCTGGACCATCCGTCAGAGCAGCAGGAACTGACAGAATAGGATCTCAGAACTCCACATTGTGCTCGAAGACAGTTTTCGTTCGCGAAGCATTCTGATGATAAGTAAAACGATGAGAGAGTTCCAAAGAGAATACTATTATGAAAGAAACGATGTCTATTCAGCTAATCCACTCGATGACCACCCGGGAACATAACTCGAGATTCGGCCCTTGTGGCGAGCAGGAATTGACGAAGTTCAATTTTGAGGTTCAGAGAATTGTGGGATCTCGGTAAGCAAAAGTCTCGAAAAGCTCTCATCTATCGTCTGATCTCCGGGATAGCGTACCAATCGCTTCATTCAGCGTAAACCTCAAGAGGGAGCTGCTCCCAGAGAAGCAGTGACAGAGCGTGATGCACGAAACTATGTCATTCAGCCCGACCGGTTTCAGGAATGAAAGTCAAAGTCAAAGCCTTTCTTTCATATGAGTCGACAGCGCACCCCGTTCAGCTCTGGTTACCCGCCTCGAATCGATTTCATCAGAGCCAGCTCACGTCGTCTGACAAACTGACCAATGCCGCCTTCACCACTAGAGACCCCTCCGCTAGAAACCTGATTGAAACTCTTATTTTTTCAATCATATACGGTCATATCTCGATTAGGATAGGAAAACAACCTGTTCAATCAACAGGGCGACATAGTGAGCGCTTCGTGATGCTCGAGCTCTACGGGTGCACACCATGATCGCTGGATTTCGCAAGGTCCGTGATAGCGTATTGCCTTGCCTTCTCATGGCAGCTTGCTCTGATTAAGTCACGGGTGACAGTGAACAATAATCATGTTCGATTAGGCATTCAGACTCCTGACAGAATTCCCGACAGTTGACCGCTTGCAATGGCGAGAAGTTTCCATCTCGTATCATGTTCACTGGATTCAGACCAAACTGCGCTCCGAAATGGCCGGGTTCAGACTCAGACTCAAGACGCTCGAAGGAACAAATAAATCACAAAGAGTTCAGGCTGTGTCCTGTCGCGGGATAAGCTATTCGACTCATCCCCGGTAGAATACGCCATCTCATCATGCGATTTCCAAGCTCATTTCAAATATAGGCTCATAACAAATCGGCCAACGAGGAACCGCGATAGTCTTCAGCTCGTGTCCGATTCCTCATCTGATCTACCGGTGATCCGGCAAATCGAGGTGGAGGAATCTGGCGACGGGCTGCGTTCAAAATGACATATCCCGTGTTCGATGTGTAGGGAGAAGTTCAGATACAAAATGAGTTATTGAAAAACTGCTATCTGTGAGAGTGAGTTCTTCTTCGTAAGAAAAACTAGTGACTGTACTCCATATAAAATTTCTAGAGTCACGACGAGAAGTCTACAACACTTTTCGACCCTAGACAACGACGTCGTGCGGTTCCTCAACAGTTGAGCACTGAACTTGGTCGCCAGAGATGCAAGACCCGGTCGAACAAGTATCGATGCCCAAGATAGAAATGTCGAAGATTCCTATGAAGGCTTTGATGGAAATGAGCTCCTCTCAATCGAGGGGCACATCCGCTGGAACTCAGTCAGAGTAGGTCCCTTTCGTAAATGATGTTCATTCCGTTCTGGACACCTGCTACATTGGGCAGAAGGGGCGGAGGTTGACCATTCTGCTCTGGAGTGTACGATATCATGTACTTCCAACGGAAAACCTTTCCTTTCCAGGGATAAGTGCGGAAAATGTTCAATCAACATAGCGATACTGCTCATTGTGATAGCGCTGACGATAGCAACCCTCTACGAATTGCTGAGCTCGTTTTTCTCTTCGGATACTTTGAGTACTGCCACTTGAGCATCCTGCCAATCGAGAAGCCCGCAGACTATTTGTATATAGCGTCGGACAGAATTACGATGCGACGGATCCCGCAAAGCTTCTTGGTAACTCCTTTGAATGTTTTTATTCGATGGATTTCTTGAAAGACGAATATCCATATTCTGGAAATGACTCGAGGCCCCCACTTCTCAGGTTTCAACATTCGTTCTGAGTCTTTACATTACACTTTTTCCGCGAATAATAGAGATCAGTTGATCTATTTGCACGAAGAGTACTTCGAAGTCTTCCTCTGATGGTTCTCACGGAGGAGAAAAAGGTGTTTCCGTTGACGATAGAGCTGTCTGTTCTATTGTGACATTGTTCGCCATGACTTGCCGAGATATTCTTTGGGTTCAATAAACATTTCATGATGGAAAATGATGCTGTCAATCCGATGTCGCTGTCGTGCTTCAGTTCGACTCTGAAGTCGTGCGATCGATCAAGAGGCTGGCGGAGTGTTCGGGTGTTTGAATGGATCAACGAGTTTAGGTACAAGAATGCAGTCTTTCCACTCCCCTAACATACGTATGTGATTCCGTCCAGGGAAAAATGTCTCCAAAAGACCCTCCGTGTCTAAATGCTTCGTCGATGATGGAACCTTTCGAACCTGCGCTTGGTTCCCGATTGAGGGAGGTCCCGGGCGCAAGCTCCGAGGTTCGGTTCGAGGTGACCCAAAAGGGTAGGTGCAGTCGCGAGAATTCCCAGCTGGGAGCTTTCAAAGCAAGGAAAGATGCGCTGACTTATTCAGGACGAAGCGGTGAATTCGACTTCAGTTGTGACTAGGGGTCGCAAATAACCTGTCCCTAGAATCAGAAACCCGTTACTAAAATCAGGAACCGGTTCCTAATATCAGGAACCTTAACATACAGATGTGGGAGAGGCGGAAGCAGATAAATCCAACCAAAATCTACACGAAACATCAGCGGCAACAGTCCTCGGGTGAAGTCGATTGGGCGACCCCTTTCGTGGAGCTTCATATCTTTCTGATGTTATGGATCTACAGTCTCTGAGGCTTCACGCTGGCGCCGCCTCTGGTTCACTGGCGAAAGTAGGTTCGGTTTACGCACAGGGTGGAGCAGCGTCGGAGGCAAATATTTATGCAGCAGTCAAGGCGACAGTAACACGTTCAAAACGGAGGTCTTGATTCGTGCGCCACGACTATGTCCCATATGCTCTGATTACGAGATCGCGTACCGTCTGGATCGGAGAATCGACATGAATTCTTGTGAAGTTCCGTGGAAGGACCGGAAGAAGCCTTGCGAGGCCTTTGTGATAGACATCGAGAACTCCACTGAAACAGGCCGCACGACGTCTTCGAAAACCCTTGAAAACTGGGAGGATCAGATGTTCGAACGACTGCAAAGGTCTGTGCCCCGATCGAGTTTGAACACCAAGAAATTTCAACGCTTCGGACAATTTTCCCCTTAACTGAAAATGATCCCGATTCCAGCCTGAACATGTACTTTTCCATAACGAGGATCGGCGGCACTTTGGACTACCCGTGTCATACCTTTCGCGGAAACACTTCGAAAACGTTCAAAATGTACGCGATGGGACTCTGCACCATCTCGTTTGTTTTCAGCTTCCAGAGTTTGCTATATTTCTTCTTCCCTTCCCTGGTCCCAGAAACTTACGTGATTTTGACAAAAGGGAGTGGACGGATCGCCAGGTGAGAGATTCTACATTTTTCGAGTACAATGCGTTTTTGAATATCTTCCCCCCCCCTTCCTTTTCATTCTCCATGACATGAATCCTTTTCGATCAGATCATCGAGTTTTCCTCTTTCTCGCAGATACGCCGTGCCTTTATGGAGCCTAGCAAATACCACATTGAGAGTATCCATGATCAGAGTCCTTCTCGATAAGAATTTCTCAAAAAACATACGCCAGGTGTTGTGGGACATAACAAGTGAGTCGAATCACGCATAATCTGCCTCAGGCAAAGCATACCATACTGCTCCAAGCTGACGGATTTCCGGTTTACTGTGTATGTAGGTGAAGCCTCAGTGCTCCACTGATCTATTTTCCGTTTTCCAGACGATCCGCATCTCAGAGATCATGGTATTCCAGTGAAGAAACTGCCTTTGTATCTCAGCGCTCCTTCAGCTCTCTTCATGTTTTTCTTTTGTGTTTTCTTCGTGTTCGCGCTCACCCGATACCGGTTGAGTTTATGCGACCCAGTGCTCTATTCGCTTCTGCTTGGAGTATTTTTATATCACTCTTCGTTCGAGGTGATTGCGTGGTATCTAGGTTTACTGACTTTCAAATTAGTTCTGACTCTACTCAAAGTAACGAACAAAAGATTCCTGCACGCGGCAGAAACTGCGAGCGCGAGCTCCCTTCAGGTGAGACGAGGGTTGGATTTCTTCAAATGGAAAAGTTCCAACGTTTCCTTCCAGATAGGTACTCTCTGACGAGGTCGTTCAATCGGGAAATGAAAACAGTTCTCTGATAACCGAACTTCTCTTTTCAACGAATTCGACTGCATTCGATAATATTGAGAGAAAGCGGGAGAGGAAGAGAAATAATTGACACATTTTATCCAGGAGGCGATTGCGTGCCATGACAAGTGCTGGAATCTGATCAAGTGCATCGATCGCATCGGCGGCAAATTCATGGGAGTGTGTCTGACATTAACCGTTCCCACCACTGTTATCACGGTCAGTTTTCTGGGCACAATGAGCCGGGAGCCCGAGTCCTTCTATCCAATAATGCTCTGGACAATTTGGTTCTTCGGGTCAATCGGTTACCTAACATATGTCACCGGTTCGATCCACGCCGCTGTAAGTTTAAAGCTGTTATTCAGTGGAATTTGTCTCGGACCAGCACTGAGCTCGTCAAGAGTCAAGAGTGATCGTTGAGCTCTATTATTCGGGTGAATCACTTCTTGGATTTCACAGGCTCACGTACCGGACGAAATTCTAACGAGGAAAGTCTACACATGTCCTGTGTTAAAAGAAAACGCATTCCAGTTCAGGGCCAGATTCGCGAATCGCTCAATCGGGTACACCTATTTCGGATTCACAACCTTTCGGAAGGAAACTCTCCTGACCGTAAGTTGACCTCATCGACGACATTCACTTTCCGTTAACTGATTTCATTTCCAGATCAAGTTGAAAAAATTCCAAATAAGTTTGTATGCTGCTTTGAAATTGATAGTCATTCTCAAATCAGCTTGAAGGGCCCGTGGATCACGTTGAATCCTCCACAGGTTCTCAACCTCGTGGCAACCTATGTTGTCGTGGGGTTTCAGCTGAGATCGAACGTCTCGCCGAAGCCGCCGTCCAATCAGATGTCTATGATCCAGGAGCCGCTGAACTGCACGACATGACAACTTTAGAACTGAACAAGCAGTGAAACAACTGGCTCCCAGAATAAACGATATGTCCAATTCTAGAAACTTGCAAACGCTTTGAAAACTTATCATTTAAGACTGGGCCGAGGAGTTCATTTTTTTTAAAAAAATAGCAGGGGCGGTCGATGTCTTCAGAATTCACCTAAAGCAAAAAAGCAGGTTCGAGACTCCAGAGGCAAACTCAAGGCACTGTGTGTATCATCTCAGTTTTCATTTCTAGATTTTCACCGATACTTTATGCGTGACTCCTTTGACCTTATATTTGTTTGACTTATGACTGAAGATGGAGGTCTCATGGCGGTTGAGAATTCGAAATCATACAGATGTACATAATCACGTCTGATGCGGAACCATTATTGAGATGTGCTGTCCGAAGTCAAAACGTGTTCAAGTAACTGGTATACGACCCTCGGAGAAACCGCCAGTTCTACATAGGGAGCACTAGGAAGCAACCAGCTATAATACTTGCTATCCTGCAATCCTTCATATGACGAAACAAATCTCGAATGTTTTTTTGATTTGATCAGGGAACATCAGTTTGTCGGATCTGCCATGACTTGATGCTAAGAGAAAGCCAGGCACCCTCACCCCAGTCGACTTGTCATGTTCAGCCTGTTATCACGGAATTAGCCTGAACAGGTTGGCTGGTCGGAGTGATGCACAACCGTACTCCTGGTGAACGATGTCACTGAGCATGTTCCATATGTGAAGACGATTAGATGAGCCGAGAGGCCGTCTGCTGAATAGGAGATATGTAAATGATGGCCATTCGGATCCAACGACGAGCTCCCCGAACAAGTACCGTTGAACACTTCTGTTCAACACCAAGCGTGACAGCTCGACTAACTAAAGCGCGTGAAAGATCATTCTTGATACGTTTAACCTTTCACAAATTCACTCTGAAGAAACGAAGACGCTAGACGTATTATTACTAGGTCTGTGCGTTTAATGAAATGCATATATGCATATTCTGTCCATTATCGCGTTTTCGTGGATATCCCGTTCATGTTCGAGTCTTTGAGCATAATACTAAGGCAATGCGTTCCATGAAACAGATATTCTCATGCATATCTTCATATTTGGCGCATTACCCCGAATTCATGCATCTAGGGCTGTTTTTACAATTTCTTTCAACAGTTTCCAACAAATTTTTTGAATAAATAAATGAAATTCAATAATTGAAACGGTGTCGAAACTCGTTTTTGTCAGATATTTGAGTCTGTCCCACTTGGTCGGGAATCTTTAGAGAATTGCGCAACGTAAAACACAGGTTAAAAAAAGAGGGAATCTTCCATACGTAGGAATCAGCTACTCTTCATGTCACAACAAAAACCGACCGCGATCTAAATGCTGACACGCTTCACTTTTACTTGCTTTCATGCAGAGCTGCGAGAAGAAAAATAACAAGAGAGAATGTCGGCTTCGATGGATTCGATTGTCGTGTTTTAGCGTCACATCGACAATGCACAAGATGAAATGCGAAATGGACAGAGTCTTCTATCCTAGTTTTTCCACACTTAATCGCTTCGTCATTTTCCTTCGAACCCTAATAGAAACTTCGTCGTTGTTTCTTTAATAGACAATAACACCAGAAGGCGAGTCTGGAAACCCGTGCTTGAGGGCGTCGTTTCGTCCTGCCAATCTTTTTCGAATTATGCTGTGGTTTCTGAGTGCCAACGAGACAGAACTCTCCCTTATTCCACGCTAATGACGTTGTAATGAGTCGCGCAAAAGTTGGGAGACTCTCTCTGATGAGGCTGTTCGCCTATTCGAGTGGAAAACTGTGAGCCAAGAACTCGTTCGCATCGTCGAAACGTGCGTTTCAGTGACTTTGACTTCCTCGAGTCAGCGCCGCCAAATGTCACGCACACCAGAGTTCTATGCGAGTCACTTTTTTCAAATCAACAGGATTAACAATTCATGGAGGACTTCCTTGGACGGATGACCATGTCTTCACTTGGATGCTCTCGCCGGAGCGCGGTTCAACATTCTTTCCAAAGAAACTCCCCCGGTCCCACGATGGGATTCCATTCCATGATGAGTTCTGAGTTCAGGAGAGGAAGCCGATCCTTTGGGAAACGTTGCTTCCATGTGAGCGGATCATCGGTCTCAGGAGAACGCTCCCTAGTTCAGCTGAAGTGTCTCTCTTCCTGCAACTACTCCTCGTAGCCGGCCTTCAGGAGAACAGGATGAAAACACGTTTTACTGTTTCGGACTCGAAAACTTCGGTCTTTCGAAGTCCGCTTCCAGATCCTCAGTCGATTTTCGAAGAACATTTGTCGGCGATGCGAGCATTCATCGGAAAGCTTAAACGCGTTTCCCTCCCGCGTGATGTAAATGGCCGAACAGGGAATTAGAGACATGGCAAATCGCAACAGCTCACACCGGAGCTCGACGGAAAGGGCTCGCCTTCGCTAACAACAAGTTCCAAGTAAGGCGGTACGACTGTCGCTTATCAATGAGCTTCATTCTGGAGTCCGAGCGAATTCGACCCCGAGGCGCGCTTCTCGAGAATCAACAAATTACTTCGAGCATCGTTTACCCATGTGGAATTGCAATGAGAACTCCGAAGGTCTCCTCCGAGCTGATTCTGCACCCTCAAGTCCAACAACATTGTTTCAGCAGCACTTACTTCGAGTAGAGTCCTCGCCCGGAGTCAGAACGAAAAGTTGCGCTGGACCTGGCTTTTCCCCTAACGCGGCGGAGCCCCGATAGAGTGGAGCGGAGAACTCAGGATGAGGAAGCTACTTGGCGTGATTGTGGAGGACACTTCACTTTATTTCTTGAGGTTAACATGAAATGTTCGGGACATAGCTCGAGGCAACGTCTACGAAATCTGTCGATATTTTACACTTGAGTCTTCAATCTTGTTGTCCTTGAACTGTTCTGAGGGATCCGCCTTCTCACCTCTTCTATTGTAGCGGTAGTGTTCCGTCATTGGTGTCCTCCGTCCAACACGGAGATTCTTTTTGGAATGAGAGGCTTCCAACGCTCCCGGAAACATAGCTGCTAGACTTCCGACTACTTGGCGTGCGTTGTCCATGAGGCGAGAGAGTGTGGACAATGAGGGTAAAATTATTTACATTGGCAAGCATTGTAGTTCTCTGTCGCTAATGCACCTGTCGCAGGTTCCCGAACAAGATGATTCAGCAAAGCGATCATATCCCGTTGTTTCTTTAGTATTTAGGTGATTGAAGCGGCGACGGACAGACGCAAGTCTCGCCGACGATTCCGTTGCCCGAAGTTTACTTGGTTCTCTCGTATTCGATATAGTATTCATTGATCACAGTCACTTTGGCACGGATTGTATCACAAGAGCTTGGGGTGATTTACATCGTCTACATGTTGAGCGGGGTCTAACTTCGCGGAATGCATAGCAAAGTTTCCGCCGAGTGGCCTTCCGAGAAAACTTTGTGCAAGGTCACCATGATAGCCAACGCGAAACCTGCAGAAAATGTTGTGCTCAGATCTCGTTTCAGTACTGAGTGAGAACACGAGAAGGCTAAAGTTTCTCGGAAAGAGCTTGTGATGGGTGTTGTGTTCGAGCCGCGACGAGGTCCAACTCTCGCATATAAATAGTCGTCGAAGAATAAATGAAGTTAGTTCGATCAAAAACGAAGTGTGTATCTTTTGCCGATCCCCGGTACTCTTCATTGGCGCAGTCGACAGGCGGCTCGAACACAACAATGGGCTCGTTGACAAAAAAAGTTGGAGGAAAAACTTGAAGAGTTCTCATTCTCTTCTTACCAATCAAAACCAGAGCCAGTCCGAAGAGGAAACTCAGAATTGGTTTCTTGATGTTGAATCGTTCTTTTTGAATCGAAGCGCCAAGCAAGGAGCAACCTGGGAAAGTTCAGAGCCTCAATCTCAAAAGCTGAGACTCTCTTTCTTAGCCGCTTCGTCGAAATCACCAGGGACAATGGGGAGGACATGAGAGACTGATCAAAGTTTCCAAGACTTACCTGGAAACACGAAAATGTTGGCGCAGGCCAAGGCCCCTATGTACTCGATGATATCTGCCAGGTTGGATATTGTGGTTGCAGCTACCAGTGTCGAGCAGAACCAGCAGATATTTATCACGATTCTTCTGTGATTAGAACTAGCCCATGGAGACATATCTTCCAGGATTTTCCCTCCGCAAACCACCAGCAGCGGATAGGTCGTTATCATCTTCACGATTAAGGCGGCCATCCCTGTGAACGCATCATCGATTCAGATCCGCCTCGAAAGAATCGTCTCCACCTCGAAACCCGTCGAACAATGCTTCGATTCGAGACAAGCTGGACTTACCCAGGAGAACCCACGGCGAATTCGCATCGAAATTCTGCATGATATCGGGCCTCACAGACGCCCCGAACGTCAAGAAACCAAGAATCCCGGTCGAGCTGTAGACGGCGAATAGCGTCAGCATGCACAAAGTGGTTGCCAGTGACATATTGCCCAGGGTGCGTCGTCCGAGATTCGCGTATATTGGTATTACTACTTCGTGGGTTTGATACGCGAAGCACACTATTGGAATGACTTTGATGGCGGATCCGAGTACATCAGTGAAACTGAAATGAAGAAGTGCTGAGCCGGGACAATATCGGACAGTAGGTCCTCGAAACTTCGCTCTTATTTGTCTGTGGCTGAGGCATGAAAGTCGATGCGACTTACTCCTTATCCGGCGTTGTCACCCGAGCCACTGTGTCCTGGTCCATAAGGGTCGAAAATCCGCAAAATGCTAACAACGTCAGCAAAACAGGGTAGAACATTACGAAGACACCGAGTGTACTGGAAGGAATCACTTCGCGTTAAACAACTAAGTCGAAGTCGAAGGGCTAGTTGTAAAGAAGATAGGTAGATTGTGCTCATGGATTATGAGAAGCTTCTCAGTGAAAGACCCTAAAGTGTACATGAAAATGTTCAGCTCCCATGTGATCCCTCTGCTAACCTATGGTTGTGAGATCTGGGCCCCGAGTGGAGTCACGGATCTTATGTCTCTGCAAAAAGTGCAGAGAAGGTTTCTACACAGGGTAGAATTTCGATGTAACCTACCCAAAGACTCAATTGTGATCCCAGAGGTAAAAGAGTTCTTCCTGAATCGTGATATAAAATACCTTCGGAAAATCGTCAAAAATGAAACATTCTTCGATGAGATGTTCATGCTCCGTAGTACTCAAACTAGGAGAGGTTTTGTGCTGTCGACTAAGAAGACTGCGCCCAGCAAGGCCGTTGGCCACCTGTTTCCATTTCGCATTGTATCTGTGATAAATGGTCCATGATCATGACTTACCCACCCCCCGTTCATGAAATAAATGAATGTGTGTCACGTCAAAAGAAGTCACTGGTCCCCTTATTACATTCGACAATCGAGTTCCTCAAAGTTCCTCAGGGAGGAAATAGATTCAAGAATATGTATGCTTTGTTGTTCAACTGATTCTCTCGAACGAGTTTTCCGCAGAACTGATTGTAAGTAATGATTTAGAAATGAGCTCGAGAAGATAAGGACAATCCATTAGGATGAATATGTGACTTTCCTCCAGAACCTTGGAGATCCTGATCGCTATTCTTGTCGATATCGCCACAGAATCTTCACATCCTTTCTCACCGATAATTATGTGCTTTCAAGATTTGGCAGTGTCACTCACCTGGCATACTTGAGAAAGTCCAATTTCTTGAAGAAACACAACGGAAGTATGAAGACGATGGATGTGATTACGATCGTGAACTCCCGACGAAGATAGAAAGTGTCACAAAACCTATTCCCGTAAAGCGAGAGGAATACTGCAAGATCAGAACCTGCGTCAGTATTTCCGAGGTTCAGGAAGACGTAAGCGGACGATTTGTCCGATCCCGTCGAGAAGACCTGACCTCTCAGAAATGAAAAGAAGTAAGAGAGGGTCTTGACGGAGAATTCATATTCGGAAGAAGAAAGTGTTAGTTTCTTTAAGCATCGATTCCTTTCTCGAATTCATTGAAGACTCGCTGTAGAGCATTCGTCTTAGGAAACAGGACAGTCAGAGGCATCCGAAGGGAAATGGCGACGATGGAGTTTGTTATGAGGAGGGAAAGTGTCAGAGCGGAAATGTGGTTTGACTTACATCTGTCGTATTGATCACCGATGATGACCATAAACGTGACTGAAACGCCATAGCATGCGATCAGCACCGAAAGAGCAGCTGCTTTCTGTGCCATGACTCCGCACGTCGTTCGCATTACATCGTGGTAAGTATTGTCGCCTTCCAAATCGGCTGCCGAAGCCAAAACGATCATTGTTGACGACAGCAGAAGCAGCATGACCTATGAATGACATGCAGAACAATGAATTTCGGGAATCAAAGGTTTCGTCCCACTTTCTTCGCGGTTTCGATCATGGAGTTTCATTGACATTTGATCAAAGAATGAGAAATACAGAAAGTTGCAATTGAGACACTTTTTTTCGGAAAACCAGAGTGCCAATGGGAGCTCTCGCTGATCCGCTCATTTGGCGTTTACATGGCTGATATAGACGGCCAGCGGGTTGAGCATTCGGCGCAGATTGCTCCGGCAGGGCCAATTACCGCGAAGAAAAACTGATTCCAGGAGCAACGGATCAGATCCAGATCGCTCGGATGTTTTTGCAAACAGATCACACTCGTGGTCGCTCCCGGCCATATGCACTCCGATACTCGACCAAACAGATGCATATCTATCCAAGTGAACACTCAAAAATTTATGATTATATTCTTATACCTGTCGATGCTTACAATCTGCACGGCCGTTGCGACCACGATGCCTCCCGCTTCGGAATAGCAGAACGGGTAATGTAATATACCGGCGCCTAAAGCCGCATTGATTAGAAGAAAAGCTGCCGCATACCACGAAATCCCTGGGGAGAAATTTGCCAAAGTAAAGATTCAACGACCTTGGAGCCGCTGTCAAGGCTGCGGCTGTGAAGCCCAGTTCTGTACTCGAGACTCTGACGACGAACCACAACGCTCGTTCGCTCCCAAGCCTATTGTTTCCCGGCTGCTTCTTTTCCTGGTTTTATTCTCCTCTCCTCCATTCTGGTTTTTTTCCACTATCCATGCATTCAGAGAGGGAAAGTTGATCAAAGTAGCTTCCAGCAGATCACTTCGATTTCGCTTCTGCCTTTGGGGAGTTCCAAACATGAGAAACCGAGGGAAGAATTCAACTTCGCTCTTTGGCGGGAAATTCCAGCTGCTGATGATCGGAACCATGCGCGCCGCACACCTGTAATCCAGGTCGTATGATGTTGCAATCACTCTAAATTATACCTTGTCTGATGTGAACGCTGGCCAAGGATCGAGCTTCCTCGATTGTGTGTCGACGGAACTCCCCGCCGGGATAAACAAGAAGCCCGTTTTCCGCCTGTTGAGGTAGTTTATCCATTGCCTGGAAAGAGAACCGATGGTTGAGGACGAGAGATCTGGTTCGTCAACCGAGGAAACCGATAATCTATAACGAGATGAACCTCAACTACCGATGGTGATTGAAATCGTTCCATCTTGTTACACAACTCAAACTCCTCGCAAGAAACCCAAATTCGAAGACTGCTGCGGGATTCTCTGAGCAGAGATCGCTTCGAAGAATTCCGAACGAATTCAAATCTTGAGGGAAAACCGCTCCTGCAAAATATTTGAGCTTGCTCTCGAAGGAACCGTTGATGAATCAAAAGCTGGAAGGCCGTCAACTCGAAGCCATCCCGAGACACTAACTGTGTCCCCCTTCTTATCTCTAATAGTACAATCTCTGAATGGAGGATTTCCATTTCAGACGAAGAGTCGCGACAATGTCATCGTCAACAAGAGCAACGCCGAAGACAACAGCGACAGCAGTAGAGGCTCCATTCTTTAGCTGTTGACAAATGTAAACATCGGCGTCGTGCTGCGTGCCAACATTCGGCTCTGGCACGCGGAGAGCTTTTAGTTACGAGTCACGCTGGAAACGGGCTCTGCGAACGGACCCGTACATCGGACGAGAAAAAATGAGGGCCCCACATTCGTGAGAAGGACTCCCATCGAGTTTCCGGCACCGCCCGAATTCCCCTCGACGGAAACGTTGCCTCACAGAGACGGAACTGTTCCTCGATTCGGATAGCACTGCCGATGGAAACTTTTTTCCGCGAACCGCTCTCACTTCAGATCTCAGAGATTCAATGAGCGACCGAAAAACTGTGTTTGTGATTCCCGCGATCATCTACACGCATCCATATTATCAGGTATGATCTCTCGTTAGTGGTTTCGCGATCGGTGACAGGGGCGCTCGTTCACGTCGAGAGGCGAGCTGGGTGACAGCTACTGCGCTCTGCGTCGGATATTCAGATCCGATTCTACAGGAGCCGACGCATTTCCACATGAATGACTGTTCCGACAATCTAGAACGATTGTTTCCTCCAGTCGCGCGGTACAGGTGTTGAACGTTGCGTAAGACGGCAGTACGTGCGACGGAGCGGTCGGTGACGATGATGGCCCGAAGCCTAATCTCCCGTCGGAGAGTGCGAGAAGAACACGGACCGTCGCGAGAAATCAGATTTGCATATGAAAGTCAAGCCCGCCGGGATCGTGGAATGAACAGACCGAACGCATCAAGCTTCGATGTTCGAAGTTTTCGTCGAATGCCAAACAAGTTCCGAAATGATGTTCGAGACGTGTAACTGGAACTTGAAATAGTTTCGGGGCGAGAAAACGGCCGAAAATGAGGTTTCAACGTTGCTCTCGGTCCCGATAATCACTTCGCTCATTATTTCGTAGTGTCAAATTTTCTCTCTGCGGCGCGAGCCTGTTCGGAAAGTCTCCGGAAAATACTCTGGTTACACGACTTCGTTTTCCTGCAGCTCGGGGTTCGTGTCGTTTCCTCGACAGCGAACTCTCTTTTCCTCGATCGTCAGACTCAATCCGTTTTTTTTTTTGCTTGTTCAATCCTCTCAGCGCTTGCTTTCGGAAGCTCACAGAAGATCCTCAAAGTCTTCAAGCACGACATCACAGGGAAACTGTTTACCATATTCATATCGAGCCGGTACGGCCCCTCAGACTGACATTGACACACACATGGATACTCGGAACACGCTTTTTGAGATCTCGGAGGCGCTGACGAGGCTCGGGTCGTGTAATTCTTTCAATACATCACAGCATGCAACGCACTCGCTCCGAAAAATACGGACTCGAGCGGTCGGATGAGAGTTTTTATGGCGATCGGAAGGAATTTTATGGAACGGAGTGGAGTCACTCACATACTCAACAAAATGTTCTCGACTGAGGCATAAATTACTCCGGTGCCTTGCGCACTTCTCCCATCAGCTGGTTGGTTGGCTGACTGGATAGATATTCGAACGCGATAGTTTCCATCTTGATGTTTTTGTTGCGCAAGTCATTTATTATTGACGACGCATCATTGGAAATAGCGTGACCGTATGAGGCTGTTGTGAATATTTCAACGCGTGCTCCAAGCTTCTAAAATTCACTCTGCCCGGAGGCTTTGTGAGGAGCGATTGAATGAGAGGACGCAAACGGTAGCGAACGACCGAGAGAGCAACTGGATGATCTGACCGGTATCTCGAACAAGTGTTCCTGTCGCCAAGAGGAAATCGCGGGCGAAAGCTTCCAATAGATCATGCTGGATGACTTTTTCATGCATTAGCAGTCCGTCGGGACGCCATTTCCATGAGTCGAATCCATTGATATGAGAATATTGTATGAAGTGTTTCAAAATCGGTGTTCCCGTAGAGATTCTTCAAATCGACTGAACCGCGAGATGCGACTCGCAGGCTTTTGGCCATTCAAGCTTCAATGGTGCGATCAAAAGTCCCCTGATATCTGACAACGTCACTCTCTCCTCGAGCCCGCTTCCAATATGGATGAGGTTCGGAACGCGGCCAATGAAGCATCGTCCCAAGAATCAAAAGCTGAGAAAATCACTAGACATGAATCAAAAACCTATGGCGTATCTCTGCTGGTGCCTTAGAGCCTCATGAATCGAAAGAAAGCTGTCGAGCTTCCCGCGGAAACAATGAGAGAAGTTTTGTTTCAGTATTTTGAACTTTCTCGGAGCATGGAGGAGCGAAATTTCAGGCTCGTCGCGACACAGCGGCTCAACGGTTGCACTCGTTTCATGGGTTTCTGTCAGTCTGAGTGCCGAGTTCGATATATACATATCTACCGGAATCGTAGCGACAGTTATACTATACTCCCTCCGTCCCATAATAGTAGTAACATTTGAGCTCAAAATTTTGTCCCGAATCAGTAGTTACATTTGCCGATTTGCATGTTTCGATCGTTTTTCTCTAAAACAGGTCATACTGGAATGATTGAAACTGAGCACAGGCCCCCAAATCCCGGAAGAGAGACACGGAAACGAATTTTATTTGAAAAACCAAATATTCTGCTCATTGATCTAGAAAACTCGAGGATCGTTCGAAAGCTTCAGGTCTACAATAGATGGAGTTGGGGATCTCGTTCCTCCCTCTCATCGACTTCATCGAGCGGGACGCTAGATCTCCATAGAGTTCGGCTCGGAAGTCCTGCGACAGTTGACATCTTGCTCCTCAAGGCGATGAACGGCGAATGGATCTTTGCTTGATGATTTCAGAGGTGGATGTACCAAATGTGACTACTAATTCGGGACAAATTCGAGATGCATTCCTTCGAATGCGAAAATATGTCGAGATACCCGCGTTCATATGATACGTTCTAGCTATCGCATGATCTTCGAATTTCGATTGTGGGTGCTCCTTTGTGTGATGTTCACGATCATGACTCGAAAATTGAGAATCTGTCTCAAGTTTCCCTAATTTCGTTTCTCAAAGTTAAATGTTACTTCTATTATGGGACGGAGGGAGTACTATGTATGGTGCATGTCTATGTTTCAGATATGTTTTCGATGTTTCGTAAGTTACGGAAGCGTGACATGGAGGCTGAGATCGATATCCTGCAACCACTGTTTAGAGAGCCGCTGAATTCGTGGATTCAATTCCCGGTGCGGGGCGATTGCTTAGCATGTTTGGTAGGTGGCATCTCTGGATGTTTGCAACCGTTTCAACCCCTGTCACTCGTCTCTCCGACCTCCCTGAGCACGCTGGTGATTGGGGCAAACAGAATCGAAAACACAAACAAGACATGAATGCTTGTCACTTAGAAGAGCTCTCGACCTCCTCGCTGAAGATGCCGGCATCGCCTCGTGCGTTCGGATGATTTCGGAAGCGGCAAGGCCAAAAGCGCTGGAAACATCACCTAAATATCCCAACATTTTTTCCCGTGATCCTGGTATCCCGTTTTCCAAGGATTAGTGATCTTATCTTTGTATTCCTTTGAATGAAAACAATTCCATCGAAGAAAAAAATTCTGAGTGATGAAAGAACTCCTACATGAGCGACTCGGAAACAAGGTCATCAACAATGTAACGCAAATCAGGGAATCCTACGCGACATGATCCATCGGGAACAATCAAGGGTAAATCGTCCCCCGAGAGAAACTCCGAACACGGAGCTTCATTCAGGTAGGAGCCTAGTTCCAACTCGCCTGATGTCAATGGCCGACGACGGATCAGCTGATCAATGTCACTCAGTTGTGATGGAATCGCACCGGTCGCTGAGGTAAATTCGAGATCTACGACGATCCCGCAACAGTCTTTCAACTCGGAGACTGCCAGCGCCGAGAGTCGAGCGCTCACAGTTTGTACACACTCGTGAATCTAGCCGGTGTGAGATAGGGAGATGTGACGTTGTCGAATCAGAAGAAGCTTCAAAGCTCGCCAACCTCTACTGCAGCGGCGGCCGCCGCGGCGGCGGCTGCAAGGCCGCAGCGTGCACAGAACGAAAGGGCTACTGCTAGCAGAGCCTCTCCCCGAGTTCCCTGGCGGTCAAGGTCGTTGCCGGGAAGCGGGAAAAAGAATTTGTCGTCGCACAGTTGCTATCAGCTGGACGCCCTCGTTCGTGGAAAATTTCAATCCGACGGAGTCGCCGTCGGTGACAGCTGCGTGCGGTCAACAAAATCTCCTCCCAACGGGACTGCAAACCCATCAAAAGAGCGCTATATTACTATCCGCGCGGTATCGATGCTCCACGCGCGCTCTTGGATTCTTTTGGTTTCATTGCGTGAGGCTGATCCGATATTCTCAATCATTGTTCTAAATATAGAGCATGTCATAGGGAATCAAAATGGGAAAGAGTTTCTGACGATTTCCCCTCGTGTGGAAGAGTGAATGCGAAGAAATTCTCCTCCAGTCGAGTGATTTAGAGGGGGAAGCTCCCCAAATTCTTTTCTCAATATTATTGTTTTGTTTTGACTCGAAAATGAGGCTCCTGTCACACGAATAGATTTCCCTATCCTAAGCGCGTTCAGGAGCAATACCGGAGTTTCATCCGAGGCGTTCGTAGCGGCTCAAGTCTCTTCAGAGTAAAAGATACGGTGAGCGTGAAATGCACCGGATAAGCGGGAACTTTGGCTATGATTAGAAGTCATAAAATAAATGGCAAACTTCAAGTGATTTCTGTTCATTACATACAGCGAGTTCATGAGATTCATTCACTTTGCATGAGCGGGGAGAAGGTTTCACGATTCGACAACGTTTGATATCTAGTACAGATAGAGGCATGATCGTGGAAGGTGAGGGTCACCCCCTCCCTTCCGCAGGCCGAATATATCAGAGAAGTTGTTGGCCCAGATAAGAATGGCGAGTACAGTATTTTCACTGATATCGGTCTAAAAGGAGTCGAAGGTTTTGAGCTTTAGTACAGCTCCGGTTCGCTGGATGTCAACAATGCTTAATAAAGCCAAGGTTGATATACTCAGAGCCATACTGTACACTGTATGAACAGTTCCAGGCCCGCTCCACTTCACCAGCAGGCAACGTGCGTGAGGAGTTCCGCAGGGCAGCCGCAAAGTTGGGAACCCGCAAGTCGTGCGCATCCGCCTGTGGGATCCCACAGAAAGCCCACAGTGGTCCTTTCCCCAGTCGCAGCTATTGTTTTTGACAAAAATAAACTCATATGATGATGGGTCGATACATGGATATCCTCCGAAGAAGAGAGGTGGAAGAATCTCGATTCGTAGTGCACCCAAAACGGAGATACAAGCCGGGATTAGGGAATCTAATCCATTACTATCGATCCATGAAATTGGACGCTCAATGACTTTCACTTGATATTCCCAACACGAAAGATGTGAATATCTGTCTGCAGACTCATAAGTTCGTGTAGCATTTTTCCTTCAGCGCTGGAAGTCCGCTGAGGAATGTGAGAGCTCTCAATCCATCCATCCATCTATTCGGAGTCGGGGCCGTAGAATTTCTTGGCGACATAGCTTTACTCAAATCTTATTACGATTTCATATCCGGACAACTCTTTGCCCTCGAGCTCCCATGGCCAATCAGAAAAGCTTGGAGATATACAAGGCTGAAGTCGTCGAAACAGATCATGGTTCGTGGGCAGTAACGCGAGTCAACTTTGTTGCGGATGAAGATCCAGGGGAGCGTGTAATGAAACAATCAACGATGATGATGATGCACGCACGAGTAGCGGAATACTCCACCGATACGTTGAGTATTTGAGTTTCGCTGCACTTGTGCAGATGTCAACGGTTTCTCGCTCCGACGAAAGCAGACGGAACAATGAAAGGAGATTCATTCGGAATTCCCAGAAGGATCTCTCGATTTCTTATGAAGGATCTCCCTTCGCTGCAGGTGAAAAACTGTCGGTGTCGGAAACTGTTCTCAAGGACTGCCTGTAACGAGTGAATCCAGACGAGGCGAGTTTTGTGTAAATATTTGATCCCGGGCAATCAAGCAACGCCCGCCTCAATGGGCACCGAGGTCATCAGTAAACTGTTCAGGCGATTTGGCTGACTTCGACACTCGCAATAAATCATATCGCTAGCCAGCGCCCAAACACCCAACCAGCTATGAACCCCTCCCCCCCCCTCTTCCCATAACGGAAGACTTGAGACTCGGGATCCATCTTGTGCAGCGCTCAATAGAACAAGCCGTGGCTTGACGCTCGCAGATCGTTTAAGAATTCCGCATGAACGGACAACAAACTACACCACGCATTGCACCGCGACGACGACGGAGAAAAAAAACAACAGCAACCAAAGCATCGACGACATCGTAGTAAGCCTCTTAGTGGCCCTTCGTGAAGCAGCCTTGAACGGATCCGGGCTGGTTGGGATGCTAAACAGGATTACTAGAAGAAGGATGGTTCGAATATTGCGATATACGCCGTGTGTGGAGTCGGCGAGGAACGGCGACTCGTCGTCTTCCCTGTCCCTTCATTTCCTCGAGTTTTCGATCTTCGGTCCTCGGAGCTCATAATGATTACCTTACCTCATTTTCAATCAGAACTTCGGAGCTCCCCGGGACCCCGAATCTTCCAGATCCGTGGATTTCCTTCGAACTCATCACGAAAATGATTTCCACTACAGAGATCATTCGGGAAAAGTGAGAAAATAGTACTCTAAGACCTTGCCGGAGGGGAAGGAGGTGGAAATTCAGCAAGCTAGCATTGACGGGTGTTGCTCGAGACTCCGCAGATTGAATTCTCGCTGAATGAATGTTCAATATTGATACTTCTGAATCTGATTTCAGAGCCGCTCTCTGATCATCCCTAGAGATGACCTTGACCTCCCGTTAGATAGAGAGACGTCACTCGCCAGCATATCCGTCGAGTTGACCTCAACTGAAAAACAGATATTACAGGATTCGCCGCAATCCGAAGTATTTTCTCCTAATCCCGGATCTAGCGGCCTACAGGTATTGAACGATTGCATCATCCATACATTCCAATTGATCAGCCGATGATGAAGTTTCTCGGATTTGGATTCTCCGGTATCGAATGGAGTATTTCCACAGATTCCAGGAGCTTCGTAGAGCCGACTTTCTTACCCGTGGCTACTCAGAGTGATTATGGCGTAAGGTATCGAAATCTTGGAGAGGCTCATATTCATGATTTTTTCATGGATTTCTCAATTAGAATATTGACGAACGCATCTCAGGTTTCCAGTCTTAAGAACTTGAGAAGAGGCATTGGTTCTGTGAGTTTATTCCGATCGATACTTCGACTCTGATGAATCCTGAATATTCCGTCGCGATGCCGGTGAGAGCGCCGGGCTAATGAAATCAGAAACGTTGAATAGCTCCGCATCTGTGACGTCAGATGACATTTCGCTTCGGTGAGAAAAGAACGCGTCTGTTCGTGCTAGACCTCTCGTGCGCTATAATCTGTGAACATTAGCTTTGTTAATCAGTGATGTCATGTTAAGGTGTGCGGGTCATCCTCTGATGAAAAAGGAACGAAGCATGTTGCGAGAAAGAGACTCAGTCCAAAATATCATCGATATCTGGACGAAGATGTGGCTATTTATTCCTACTGAGCAGGCATTCATTTATCCATCTGCACCAGCCTGCCCTGAAACGGAAAGGCGTGACCGACCGAGTTTTTTCCTTTAGGCATCTTATCGGAAAGACAGAAAGTCTGCTGAACACAAGGCAATGGCATCGGCAACGGAATAAACGACAACAAAACTAGAACCGCCGACAGCAATAACAACAAAGTCAGCAACGCAACAACGCGGCTCTGCTCTGGCTGTTAATACCCGAATAGAACACGGTCTGCCATCAGTTCGTCAATCGGCTGTCGAGAACGAGTTCCAGCGCCTTCCGAAGTCTTCCCATGACCGTAAAAAAGCGTCTGACAAGGCCACGAATGGATTTCGCGGAAACCGAGGTTTCCCGGTCGGAACCCGTTTGAAGAGAATTTTTGAGAAATACATTCGATCGCGACCGGTCGCAAATCGCTGGTGTCTCTCTGAAAAAGTGGGACCGGGCCGTGATATTCATCTCGAAAATGTACCGAAAGCTTTTTCACCGCCTCTGAAGCAGAACAAAAGAACTCACTCAGACTCTCCTTTTCACTCGACCTTCTGGCTGAATTGCGTTTCGTTTGAAATGCGAGTTTCCCACAAAGCGCTCTCACCTTCTAGTCTGCCTTCGGTGATGTATTTGCAGGTATTGTAATTCCCCGAAAGTTCCCAGACCCGAATGTGAATACGGAATTCGTGCTACTGGGTCTCGAATCGTTGGAGTGAGACCATAATCGCCGGTCGCGACTCGGTTTTCCCGCACCGCCTCCGCACTGTTCGTTCTCCAGACTTGTCTGGATGCGTATCTCGTTCCGAGACCTCGGTCGAAACGCATCATTCCAGAACCCAGGATTCACGCGGCGAATATTTTCCGTTGGAAGGGCAATTCATGCCTTTGCTGCGTTTCCGATGGCTCTCTCTGTGGGGCCAGAAGTTGCCTCGAGGACATCCTTCAAGATTTTCATTCCGGATCGTCCCTCCTTCCCTCCGTCAGTCTGTGCCCTATTCTCGTCGTTCGGCAAAGCCGTTTCTCTGCTCTCGATCGGGTCTCCGCAGGATAGAGCGGCCTCCATAAGTTATCCATCCTCAGACCGATGTCGGACAGCCGCGGCGCGGCGCTGACTTTCATAATAGAGAGAGAGAGAGAGAAACGGATTTAACGACTTCATTTTCAACGCGGCCGTGCCCTCAACCGAACCAAGCGCAGTTTCGATGTTGACAACAATAGGCCCAGTGTGCCTGTTTCCAAACTAAATGGCCGGCTCCCTGACCAGCACGCTGGGAGGCTTTTGCGGCGCTCTCGCCTTTACTAACGAGCTAAAAGTGATTTCCAGTCCGGCAGCCCGACGAAGCAGCCGACCGGCCGGAGCCTGAGCTCGAGTCGAAAGCCCGTGTGCCTGTGTGGCACGCAGACCGTGCTGCCCGCGTACAACATACACATACTGCCAATTAGTGTTGCACGGGATCAAAGCCCGCTATCTCACGCGACAGAACACAGAGCACCGATGATTTCGACATCCTGGAATCAGCCGGTCCGAGAACGAGGTTGAGGAGGAGAAGGCGGGCGCTCTTGATCAATATTCGTTAGCCGGCCCGATGTTGTCGAAAGTGTATTATCGGATGAAAGATGCGACTCTGTAGCGACGAGCTTACGATCTGACAGCGCGAGGAGCCAGTCCAAAGGTTACCTCCGACCAGAGTCCGCTGCGTGAGCCCTTGTGCTGAGTCCGGATCGAGAGAGATCCCCTACGACTCTTCCTCTACAACGAGGTCGGAGGTGGATAGTCCGAGTTTCAATCGATTGAGTATTTCATGAAGTGATTGTCTCAGTTCCAACACGCGAGTTAGCGTTCGACTCTTTTCGAACAGTAGGACGCATGAGGACATTGCAAGATAAAGCCAAGGAAAGAAGCTGAATGCTAATACGAGGGAGAGCGAGAAAGTTTTGCCCGGAGGCGGGATGATTCCCGATGCGTATGATTGGGAACACGCGAGTGGAAGGTCTGTGTTTGACAGAAACTCTAGCTCCGGTGACTTTGATGAAGCACAGCTTATTGAAGCAAAGTATCTCGGTGTTCAAACCCCCTTATGAATTGTTATAGAGTAAGTAGCTACTTTAGCCGCTCATATCGCCCATCTACTCGAGCTCCTCGAAATAGTCTTAGCGAGTTGTACAGGTGATATATCGACTATGACTTATCATCATCATGGTACCGAACGACGCCGATTATATTATATTATATTATATTATATTATATCATTCACGCGCTCCCACATGCCATAGCAAGAAAGATCTTCGTACGTCTATCGCCCGACGTGGACGTTTCTGACCTGAGTTTTGGAAAAACGGCTGCTCGACACAACCTCTGCTTTTCAGTAAAAGGTGGATCATGCTACGCTCCCGCTCTATGCTGAGCATGTTGAGAAATATTCTGAGTGCTCTCACTCAACTTCCTCAAATTACGTTCGGAGCCGTTACGCGAGGAGAGAGCTCTGCATGAGAAGCGTAATCCTCCTCGCTTGCGAGGTGTGCTTGTGGGTGTTGTATAGCGAGAAGTGTTGTTCTGACAATCTGCGTTGGAGCTGCCATCAAACTCTGAACGACGATTGAGCTTTGAGAGTTTTGAGGCTTTGAAGAGATGACGAGAACAATGAGCGTTCGCTGACGGAGATTCTCAAGATGACAACAAGAACCTGTTGCTTGCTCTCCAACGTGCGTCGTCTCGGTGAACAGAACAGCAGCACCAGTGGCGTCCGATGTTGATTTATGAAATCCCGGCACGGAGAGAGTAGCGTCGACGCTCGCTGTCGTTTGTTCGTTTTGGGCGATGATGATGCTGGTCGGATCCTGCCACTCGAACAAGAAGAGCGTCAGCATCAGAATCTACTCATAGGGAGTAGCCTTGAGGCTACGGAAGCGTCTGAATAGGAGAAAACTAGACTTGAGGAGATGTCGTCTCTTTCTCCCGTTCGAGGCGAACGCCACTCTTGATGCTGTTGCAGATGCTGCAGCAGGTGGTGGAATAAGATTCTGGCGGACAGCAACTGCGGCAACGGAAGGATGAGATTGGAAGACAGGGAGGAACGGGAACTCGCGAGCTGCCGCCGGAGAATCCGAGTGGTCGTACGGGGGTGGAAAAACATCCAGAACAAACCGATGGTGCCGATAGAGCTACCGAGCGAGCAACTCACATCCGCTTTGTCCTTGAACAAAGAGAGCAAGTATGAGAACGGGGAAGATAAGCGCGAGGATCCTTGAAGCAGCAGCCGGGAAGAAATCACTTTATATATTTTGCTCAATCGAAGAGTCTACTTGTTGGAGGCAGGCTGTGCTTCGCGCACAGAATGGCCTCGCCTGTTCCGATCGACGGGCTCCGCTGGTCTGATGGAAATTCGGGGCGGATAGAAAACGGAAGAAAAAAAGGGGCGAGCAATCACACCCGAGCGGAAAATAAATCTTCCACCTCGTTCGAGTGTTTTGATCTGACAAGGAACTCACGCCGTGTTTTACTTCAAGCAAGGCCTACGGAGCGGGTTCGTTCTGCAAGTTTTCAATCCCGCCGTAGGTCAGAGTTCCCATCCGCCTGAAAGTTTCGAAACGAAATCGCAACGAGAGCGCCAGCATCGCTTTCCCTGAACTTTGTATACAGCGCCAGAACTCGAGACCCCCTGAATCGAGTTCTAGTTTTGTGTTTAGCGAGTTTGAATCAATTCCCATCGAACAAATGATCCTGTAATCTCCTCCTCGGCATTCCCTTCATTCTCGAAACAGGAACTGCACCGGTTTCCCAGAAATTTCCAAGTTAGTTTTTCCGGGAAACGCGCAGAAACGTCTGTTTTCTCTCCTCGCATATCGGATCTGACGGTCGAAAACCGCTTCTGGAGTTGAAGAGATCAAACAAGAAGAGGTGAGATGTGGGGAACAATGTTGACGGGAACGAAACTGCAAATTTCATCTCGAATTGCTCTCCTCTTCTAGAGGTAGACGTGAAGTCGCTGGGGAAATTATCCGAAAATTATTTAAATTCCGAACGGATGAATTGTGCCAATAGTTCCAACTCCACGGAACGGATGAGAGTTTTCCGGAGAGTCGTTCGGGCTAATGGATCCGCGGTCGGCTTATTCGCAAGCATTACTTGTTCTGCGAACAGGCACCGTTTCAAGATGGTCGCTTTGACATGTTCCATAATTCATTTTCAGACGTGGTGGTTGCAGACAGTTTAAAGGATCCGGAGAAGGAGAACGAGGACTGAGAGGAAAAAATTCGATTACCAATGAGCGGCGGTTTGTGGCCGCGACAAATGATCGATCGATACGAGGTCGGTCAAAGTCTTGCTGCAGGCGGCGACGGCTCAGAACAGTTCGAGCACATACAAACACACTCGCCGTTCCGTTGCCGCCTGAACCAGTACATTGTATCGGAACATTTGGGAACACTTAAGGATCGGAAACAACATTTTTATGGAGGCACAGCACGCCTCCGAGTCTCTTCAATTTGTTGTTTCCGAGTCTGTTTCGCGGTTTCGCCGTCCAGTCCGAGAGAAGGAGAGTGCAAGAACAAAGACACAGACGAGTGGGCCTCAGCGTCTGCGGAATTCAGGTGTATACCATTTTGAGAAACGTTTGATCCCGGTCATCGCACACTCGTGATCCTGGCTCACGACATGTTCGATCTGAGGGCAAATGACGGGCTTGAGGCAGGTGGTGTAGAAGACACGGAAGGAGGAGGAGAATGAGGAATAAGGAGAGCAGGGGAATGGGAGTAACAGGAGAAAGGGGAATAGTCGGCGGCGGAAAGGAACTGTTGAACCAGAGGTAGCATTAGAAACAAAGGGCCGAGGGACAGAAGACTCGAGGAACAGGAGGCTAGATGGAGCATGAGAGGGAGCAGGGGAAGGGAGGGCAGCCATCGAAGAAAGCCGACGAGAGAGTCAATGAGGTCTAGACGAGCCATCTGCATTCGTCCCTGTAGCGCTCCCTTCTATTTCGGGTCTCCGATGTGACCTTCAGACACGGAATCCATCCAGAGACCGGAATTAGCGAGGGATCTATGCTTTCGTTTTCGAGTTGCTCGCGGACTCCTGTTGATGGAAAACACGTTTTCTGGAAACAACGCCATTAGTTTATTTACAGAATATCGCTCTTGTTTCACTTCAGTGGAGCTCGAGAGAATTCGAGCGAATCCAGAGCTCCGAAGTAATGCTGTCACGTTTCCGAGTAAGGTTTTGCCTATCTGTTTGTTTCCTGCTCTCTGCTCGGGTTTCCATGGAAGTTCTCAGAATCTTCTGCTTCCTAGAGCTGTTCTATTGTTCTGGACGGGTGTTCTCGCTTGAGGCTTCTGCGAACTCTGCTGCTGCTGCTGCTTGAGGAGACGATCGTGCTCGTCGCGGAGGCTTTGGAGTTGCTGCAACGAAGTTGTCCATTTTGAGCTTTCTGAATAAGAGATACATACATAACCATTTGCATGGAACGTTCCCGAAAACATCCGTGAGGACGTGCGCTATCTTTCGTCATAACCGCTTGGACCCTTCCGCTGCTTTCTAAAATGATCTTCCAGTTATCCGAACGATTCGGGCGATCGTTGGAAAGTATCAACTTTTGTCAATGAAAAGACTGATGGTGAGTCTTCCGTTTAGCTTTGCGCTCTGCTTTCACGACTGACTCCGGGTCTTGAGCTGGACCAGCATCTTTGGTCCAAGAAGAAAACTCAAGAGACGAGATGAGATGATTAATGTTGAACTAGCAGAGAAACGGTTCGAAAAACGCCTAGCTCATTGTTTGGTATGACACTATGGGCGTGGAATAGAGAGAGAGAGAGAGAGAGAGAGAGACTCTGAATCCTGAGCTTATTGTCAGAGACGGCGACGAGAGACGTAGGAGTTTTGAAGCAGGAAGGAGTCACACTCGAGAAAATGAGAGCCGGGCTTCGTCCAACCTGGAGGAAAAGCGAGAGGAAATAGGCAAGACGATTCAGTAAAACACGAGGGAGGAGGTGAACAAGGAATCCGAAGAGAATGGGAACGAGGATGAGCGAGATTGAGGACAACGACCGGGGTGATACTAGAAGAGACTGTGGAGAGAAGAGGTGAATTAAGGCGTAAAAACAGAACGGAAAAAGAGAATGGGGGGATAAGGGACGCTGCCCGATGAGGGAAGGACGGCAGAGACTTGGAAGACGGAGGAGAGAGGCTTCCCCAAGGAACAAGTAGGACCTAAGGGCGAAAACGAGCCACCGAGGAGAAGAGAATTAGCAGGGAAAACATTTCCAGGGAATGAGAAGGCGGGAAAACAGAGGAGGAGACCCGGGAAGCGGGAAAACAATATTAAAGTGACGAGACGGGAGGTAAAGAGGAATCTCAGGAGGCAATGCAGCGAACCTGAACGCACAGAAACGAAGGCCGACTAAAGAGGCGAAAAGCGGAGGGGGAGGAAGGAACGTTTCGCCAACGGACAACGTATTTCCACATGATTTGGCTTTCCTCTGGAAGAGCGGAGCGAGCAAGAAGAAGACGACATCCACTCGGAACACACATTAATCTCGAAACCTCTTGCCGTTTCGTGCGAGCGAAGACCTCCCGTCTAGACGAATGGCCGTCAGCACTGCGACCTTCGACATTCGCCCGGAAGGACAGGGAATGTCGAATGACCAACAAATCTAACGATGGCATCGTTTTTGTGCTCTTCTTTCGGTTCTGACGAAAAGTTGGAAACTCACCTCGAGTAAATTGCAACGCTCCTTTTCTTGCTCCAGCTCCTCGTCAAGTGGTGTCAGCTGTTCGAAAATCAGAATGATCTGCTTCCGCAGTTCGATCTGAGCTTGCAACTCCTCAATTAGCGTCGCTTGTTCCGACATCCGTTTGGATTTCTCGTTTTCATACATCTGCAACCAATGGTTCTTTGTTGATGGAAATTTTTAGCAGCGAGCGGGTTCTGGATGAGTGAACGCCGAACGGAAAACTTGGAAGACGAAAAGAGTAAAGGCGAATTCACACTGTTTCACTTTGGAGGCGCCTCCAGAGTGAAAGCTCCCGTTCACTGCGGATGAAAGTACGGAATCACTTTCATCGCCGATGAACGAGGTGGTGGCTTCGAAGGCGGTGGCGCAGAGGGCTCTGCTGGAGGGACGCCCGCTGGCAGTGCGTCCACGGCCGAACTGCATCGCTCCAGCAGAGCCCTCTGCGCCACCGCCTTCGAAGCCACCACCTCGTTCATCGGCGATGAAAGTGATTCCGTACTTTCATCCGCAGTGAACGGGAGCTTTCACTCTGGAGGCGCCTCCAAAGTGAAACAGTGTGAATTCGCCTTAAGGGAGAAGAGAAACGACGGAGAAAGCCAGCCTCAAAGCGAGGGGAACGCACGACGCAATTCGGTCGTCGCGCAACTTCATTTCAAGTCTACGTATAAAGTACGCGGCAGTTTAGCAGAATTTCCATCTGTAGAAGGACGCGCACGTGCGTGCAGCTCGTTGTGCGCGTTCTCTTGGAAACCCTCGTCCCCTCCATATATTCTCAGTCAGCCGACGCGACGGTGCCTAATATTAATGTCGAGATGCTTGCGTTTCCCGTCGACGCGGATTTTACTTGTCTCACTTCAAACTCGCGCTTTCGTTAACTCTCTCTCTCTCTCTCTTTCCACTGCTCTGGAAGTGACAGGGTTAAACTCCTGCAGAAGATGAATTGCCGAATCACAAATTACGACAGCGTTTTGAAACACGAGCTCAAAAAGCCGAACACTACTACTAGAACGAGTGCCAGTAAGCAAGCGACGGTCGACGACGAGAACAAAACACAAAAATCAAGAACTCGACGATGAAATTAGATCCAGTCACACGCTAAAATCATAATCTAGTTGGCGCGGGCTTCTTAAAAATTCCCTTGACCGGTTTGAGCGATAAATCTCATTTTTATGACCTCTAAATGACTGGCTGTGTTGAGAGCACCGGAAGAGATGCACGAAACTCTAGGAACCTCTCTGATAGTAGCAATCCACGAACAAAGCACATCGGGAGGTAGCGAAATACCAACATGTGGAGCAATTTGCCCGACATTTGAAGAATTAGTTTTCAGCTCCGCAAGATAGAATCTCGAATCGCGCAGATCTTGGCTCTGCCAGTCAGTTTTGATGAGCTTCAAGGCCTGTATCCGTCCAAGGTCATTCGAAGAGCTAGATGCCTCATCAGGCGAGCGATGTTTCGCGCACTTTCAGAGATCTCGCTGACAGAACCGACTTACGCACAACAAACGAAGAGTTCACGCTGTGTTTCCTCATCGTTCAAAGCGAACGACAGAATCCATCGCTCCTCGTTCGCTTTTCGTCTGGTCCTCGCAAACTGGTTGAATAGTAAGCGAAGCGTAACCAGAGACCGGAACCGAGGAGTGGAAAACAAGAAACGCATTTCCCCGCCGGGAACGTGGCGGAGGAAAGTTCGTAAACGACACAATCGGAGCAAGAGGAATATTCTCGGGTTTTTCCGGCAGCTATCGTATCGGCAGTGGTGCTTATCAATCGGAGAGCTATTTGGCTGGCAGGGTCATTCGACCTCGGGACTTCGGTTTTATCAGACTCGAGCTCGGTGTCAAAGAGATTGGGCAACCAAAAGATCCTGCTGATAAAGATGTAGAGAGGGAAGACGATAAGAGGAGAACGAGACTGGAGAAGCAATATCTGTCGCTGTGATCGAGTCGGCGCCACCGCATCGTTTGCATCGAGTGCGACGACGACGTTCGATGTCGTCTCGTCGCCGCAATCAACCAGAATTAATAACCATCGCCTCGCCGGCGGACGGAGCCAGCCGTAGCTTTCATTGACTTCGTCAGCGGAATTCAACATGTTTTCTGTCGCTCGTATCAACGTCTGCGTCCGCTCAAATAGCGGCGGCTCCTTCTGTTTGACGGGGAGAGGAACTCTCGTGAGACCTACCGAGATTTAGGCGAAAATATTTTCAGTTCGTTTAGTAGTGTGTTTCTTCTACTAGGAAAGAACTCGCGCCACTTTCTAAGTAACTAAAATTTCATGATAGTATTTCTACCTCTTCGTAGTCCACATCGTCCGTGTTCCTTCCGTACTTGTCCCGTGGACGCTGAAACAACAGAGCGAATCGGCGTAATCCATGTTTGGCCAAAGCATTAAATCCCCGTTTGTCATTTTTGTCGGCGGGGATGTAATAAGCGAGTGTCGCATAGCGTCGCGTGGTATGCAAAATCGAGTAATTATTTTCATCACGTCCCGCCACTAGGTCTAACGTCGTCTGCTGCAAGACGGACCACCGCAATAAACTGCTACGCCTAGCTACGGATGCCAGACGCATGCCGCCGCCGCCGCCGCAACAACTCCGACCGCAGAGCCAGGATCAACGGGAACCGCGGGAAGGAACAAAAAGGGGAGAAAATGAGGGGAGAGGGGAGGGAGGGAACAGCAAGTCAGGAGAAGTAATGATGAAAGGGGCGAATGACGGGGCCGAGGATCGTGCTGGAAGATGGAATGAGGAACAAATGGAGGAAGAACCGAGAGGAGAAGGAAAGGATGTCGAGGAAAACGAAGACCGGAGGAAGGAATGGGGGACAGACGATTGGGAATCGTGGGAGGGAGAAATGTGGGAACGATGAACGTGCGGAAAAGCCAAGGCGATCGAGATGGAGGGAAAAGCGAACGACGATGAGAAATGAGGGAAGGCAACGAGGAGGACAGAGAGGTTTGGGTATGCAGGAGCTCGGGCGATGAGAGGAAAACGAGAAAAAGAAAAAAAGGAAGGACGAGCAAGTCGGTGGAAGGAGTCGGGGAGTGAGGGAGAAAAGGAGATTGAGTAAGACGATGAAACAAATAGGGACGTAGGAGAAAAAAAAGATTTAGATAGTCATCCGTCTTTGCAAGCAGGCAGGCAGGCACCGCGGCATCCGCAGTAGGCTCGCGCAACGAATACAAATCTGTGTTCCTGTTCGCTCGCTCGCTCGCTCCCTTGGAATACACTCTTGGGAGAACATTCCGCGAATCGAACAAAGATAAATTCATGCGTATGGGTGTCCGTGTGTGTTTCAATATGCGATCTGGACTCTTATCGCGAGCGAGCGAGGAGGGAAGAAAGATTCGTCTGAATGACGTCAATCACTCGATAACTCACAATATCCTGAGCGGTGTCGTCCTCGTCGAAACTCGTTCGGCTCAAGTTGCCCAGACTCCTTGAGAAGTTTGATTTGCGCAGTCCGGTGGAGCCGCTGGAGTCTGTCGTGGTGTATTTGTCATCGGCACTTGTCCCGTGTAGATCCTCCGATGAGTTCGTTCTCTTCGAACTGTACGAAGTCGAGCCGAAAGATGGCCGTCTGTATGTTGATAAAAACGTCGAGTACGTAGACGGTCTGTACAGTGAAGTGCTGTACGGCGTCGACGACGACGGCGACGAGTACGACGGCGAGTACGAAGACAACGATGAGTACGACGGAGTGTAAGGTCGTCTTAGCGATGATGACGAGTACCCGGAGCCGTAACTGCTGCGGTAGCTCATATCGCCGCCGCTGTTGTTGTTGTTGTTGTCGTTGTAAGTATGGCCGGTCGCTGTTCTTGTGGCCGCTGTTATGTTGATATACTATCAAGAGGTCAGCCCGCAAGGTCAGTGAGTCTGTTTATCAGCCAGACGATGAAGGCACAAAACAGCGCTTTCCCGACAAGAACCACTATCATGCCCGCATCGCGCACTGGTACACTTTGCTGCAACGCAACTCGGAATACACACTGACTCTTGTCGTCGATTCGCGTACAGTGAGGGCGGTGGCCGAAAGAAACGTGAGCCTCTTCCACCGAGCGGTCTCTCTCGGGCCCCGAGTTTGGCACCGCTAGCAAGCTAGAATCTACCCGCCAGAACCCTACAAATAGGAACCGTTGTGCTACTGACGCTCTCGCTGATTACTCTCACCAACTAGACTCGCTCTCGTTTCCTTTCAGTCAGTTACGAGCGCTCTCTCTTTCTCTCTCTCAGAGCTCAAGCCCAGTGAGTGAATGAGTGTTGCGGGGCTGAAACGTTTATGTTTGCTTTTGTTTGACGTAGAGCCACTCCCTTCGAAGAATCACACAAGCCGCAACCAGGGTTCAAGAAATGGTTAACTCGACATCAAATCGTTTTTCCGAAATAGGTGAGGTTTCAAGAGAATCGCTCTACGGCTGACGGAGGCGTTGTCGACTCTCACGATGTCACCGATTTCTGGGTTTCCGCGATCCTCGGAGATCTATCTCAGAAACCTTGAGAGTTCAGACGCTTGACTGATGCAAGATTATTATTCCCTCTCTAATCGAGAATCGAGCTTGGAATCCGGGGAAAGACATGAAATGTGCTAAACCGGATATGCTCCACAACCGGAGAATCTCGACGGAAATCAGCGTCAACGAAACTCTAGAACACGTCTAGAATGCAGAGTCAGGAAAATCAACAAACTCCAGAACCGTATGAAGGATAACATGAGGGAAGCAATTCAAGAAAATGACCAATCGACATTCGAATGAATTTTGCACAAAAGTCTGAGAGGAACAAGAGATTCGATGCACAGTGGACCTCTCAAGGTCAGGGAAACAACAATCGAAGCCTCAAAAAGCGGACTTACAAATATCTTCTGCTTCCCAGCTGCTCGTCCATGCCTTCACACCGAGGACCTGGGTCCTATCGATGCCCACAACAAATATTTGTGAATCTATATCGCCGAAAGATTCCGATGGAGGAATTCGAACAGTGAACATTTCAAGAGACTTCGGCCTCAGCTGACCTCCCGCCAAGCAGTTGACCTCACCTGCCCTCGGCACAGCTGTTGACAGGGTTTGTGCAAATACCGATCCAAACGTCTCGGTAAATTCTCGACAAATATGAGATAACACGGCGCTCGGGCTCCTTGACGATCGCGGCTCGCAAAGCAAAATCCGTGACAGCAATCGAAAAAATGACGGCGGGAGACACGGAAAGAATAGACCTTTCCTTTGAAAAACTATTTGTGTTCGATGGCATCGCCTGCTCGTCAGAAAACTCTTACGAAATATCGAAGTACGGGAACCTGCTGACGGTCGTTTCGTCGATTTGGTGAGTGACACGCGTTGACAAACGTACGATCTGTTCTCTTATTGAACGAATCAGAGTCACTCTATTCCGATCGTCTCCGAAGTTGCTGCCCCTTTATTGTATTGCGCGCGTGAGCTGATCGGCGAGTGACCTTCACACACCTTAATTCTTTAAATCTATTTTGGTCTATTCATTTCGGTCGAAGTCGCTCTTCTCTAGCTCTTCTCGAAACGATTATATGACGATACGCGCCTGAGCGACTCGACGACCCGAGAGGGCACGAGAAAAGAGTGCTGTTCGGCGGGCCTGTCAAATTAATGAATCGATAATTGAGAGTCTTGTCGTTCGAGCGCCCGCTAGAATCACTACCGGTTAGTGTGCTGATTGATTTTGCGATCAGTTAAAGACTCGGATACATTTGGGTGAGAACGAAACGAATTCAGGAAGGAGGCGAATGAAATCATAGACAATAATCTATGAGCTGTGAACTGCTGGTGCTGTCTCTTTCTTTTCCCTGAAGCAGACTTCAAAACCTAGGATTTGGTACAGCAAAGACAGAGTTACAGCTCCCCACATGGGAAGCGGACAACTTTCAAATCATTTCCTTGATTTTAATCTTTTATTAGTTTCAAACAGTTATGAGACAGGAAGTTTTGAAAGAGTTCAAAATGCGGAACCACACCTCTGATGTTGTTCAGGAGTAGTTCCGCCAGCGGACTTCACGACCACTCGCACTCGAATGGGAACTCGGTTTTCCGAAATATAGCATTTTGGAAAACCGGCATATTATCGCGAAGTTATTCAGAAGTAGCAAAGAAACGCTTTTCGAATGTGAATCAAATGCTTCTATCCTCCAACCAGACGGGTGCCCGAACACCCCCGCAACCTCTCTCTTTGTCTCTTCATCTCTCCCGCGGATGTCGTCGTTCGAGTTGATAGAGAGACTCATTAAGCACTTGCGAAGCGACGGCTCAAGAAACTGTGTCATACTTCGTCCGTTGGGAACAGGACGCGCCAAACAGAGTATTGAATCATCTCGCTGGCCACCGATCAACCAAATGCGCCCTGTCCGGATCTAGAAGTTGATTCAGAGAGTTCCGAACTCGTTGTCGAAAGGAAACAGTGCGCGTCTGCGTCAAGGCATCAGGCCAATACTTTTGAGTTCTCTTAGCCTCTCATATTGCTGTCATCTCGGGTCTGCCACTCGAGTTCGAGCTATCACTTGGCGTCTTCAACAGAAAAACTTCGCCGGTCGCCGAATTCGACGTCGTTTCGGTTTTCCAACCTGCGGCAAACACCTCTATCGACTGATCGATTGAGTGCGAATCATTTGCGAGCTCCTGGATTTTTGTTGATGGATCGGAAAACGTTGTTCAAGGATCACATTCCGTCACTCGCTCCACCGGCTCGGAATTTCCAGAGGGAGGATGTTCTCTACCGGAAACCAAATATTTCTCAGGTTCCGGAAGCTGCAGAGACGCCTCGAGGTGAAACTCATCGGGTGAATTGACTTTTCTCCTCGAGGACAATTGCGTCCTTGGAAGTTCCCTCTACTCGTTGAGGGACGTGTCAGAGGCGTCACTTCGAGCTACGACCGACGGCGACGAAAACAACAACAAGAGCGACGACGACGACGACGATGCACCTGTCAGAAAGTAGTTATTTAGTCCGAATAATATATTGAGCGCAGCTGCTGTTGCTGACTCCCTGTTCGTTTCTTTCGCCGCGGGGCTGTCTATACGGTGTATGACGATGGCCCGTCCGTCCGCTATCGGACGGACGCTCCGGCGACCGAGTTCCTAATCGTGGCGATATGATTGATGGAACCGAGTTCTTCCATCCTGGGCCTTATGACCCTCAGCTTTCCTTTTTTCTCTCGCATACTAACAGTCCAGCCAACTCCACTGCGATTTAATTACGGATTTGCTCCTCAACTCCTACAGCAAACGATAGCGACGGCTGCTCCAGCAGCAACAGCAGCGGCGAAAGCGACACCATGGTGGCTGCTCCAAAGCGAGACGCTGTTCTCCGTCAAGCTCTAGCGACTCTTGGCTATTCTTAGAGTTATGAAACTTCGTGAGATGTCTCTTTCGGACAGTCAGTCAGCCGCCAGGCGGGTCGGCCACACATTCTGTGACGGCAAGAACTCTGAGAGGTCTTTGGAACGATGCCAGGACTTGAAGTAATAACCGATGAAGCCTTGAAGGAAGAGTTTTTTCCTTATCAACCCTGCCTTCATTCTCCCCTATTTCCGCTTGCTGGCTACAAGAATAAATGTCCGCGCGAATGTAGGTAATTCTAGAAATGATGGTAACTGGAACCATGGAACCTTTTTCCCTACGGGACTCGGACACATTTTTTGTCCCCGTCCGCTCCCACAACAATGATTTGACAGAAGCGGGTCACTCTCGCTTGAGACAGATTGTTGACCTTCTTCCTGTCAGACAGAGTGAGCATTCCGATGTCATGTTCCGCCCTTGGTCCCGGTATTTCACGACACATCCGTAGGTAGACAGAGGAAGAGTAATGAATTTGCGTTCTTGACGTATTCTGACGCGGACGCAGCAGTTTGGTTCGATTCAACAGTTCTGAGGATGAAACGTTCTCGAGATTCAAGGCTGACGACCTTGGACCGGCTCCGTTCACTTCCTTCCTGGCGTCCTCGAGAGGGACCTTGTCCCCTCCCTGTCCGGTGAGAGGGCGAGGTGACATGAAGCGTTTGCAATTAGTCAGATCCTTATGGCGAACCTATCAAACGAGGTAGTCTGCTGGATCGTTAAAGTCTCTGGGGTATCACTTGAGACGTCCTCATCTAGAAATGGCACCTGAGGAAGTGTAATATAACGGAACAAACTTCGAGTGGACATTGTGTGGTTGTAGGGTCCATTGAACATTTTTAATCCGAAAAGCTTCAAGACCACATCAGGCAACAGGCACTCAGGTTGGACGTTGACTCTGTAGACTCGTTCGACCAGAATGATCTTACGGTCGATTTCAGTTTATTTTCTCCCGACTCCTCTACTCAGGAGCGCCGCGGAGACTCGGAGTCAGAAAACGAAGTCATTTATCTGAATGACCCCCGCTCCTTCTTTCCCGTCGCCGTTCGCCGACTTTCATTCTTCAAGGTCGTCTAGTCTAGTAGAAATAAACGACTAGGGGAGTTATCGACGACGCAAAAAAGGACCACGCGGAGGAGAATGGAGCAGAGGATATGCCAGGAGTTCTTCGGAAGATGAGCATAGGAGGGGAAGAAGAGGAGAGCGAAATGAAAATCCTGAGGAGAGCAATACAAGGAGAGGATCGAGTTTGTGATAGGAGAACGGAAGGAGACCGCTTGCCCCGAAAAAGTCGGAAACGAGGGGAGGAACGGAGAAGAAAATGAAGGTCTGACCTGAGACAGAGCAGACACGACGAAAAAAAACAGGAGGAGGGGGCTGAGGAGAAGGAGGACTGAAAAATAGAATCTCCTGGAATTTCGGGAGGCTCTTAATTTTCTCTCTCCGCAACAGATTCCCCGAGAGATGCATGGCGAACGATTCTGGGTACAGTGGCCCATCGCTCTTCTCAAAAAGAAATCCCCACGCAAAGACCTTGATTCCTCGGCTGCAGCTGCCGGGCCGGCGGCGGCAAGAGTAATTCGGCAGACCGCGGCTTGAGTTTTCCGCGCTCCTTCCGGGAAGAACACAAAAAGCACCTTGCTTGGGAGCGAACGACGATATTTTCCGCTGCGATTAGCGCTGCGAGCAATTCTAAATCTATCGATGATCGTTCAAGTGAACGGCTTGTCACGAGGGCACGTTTTTATTTTGTCTCGAACTTGGTCCGCAGAAAAGAGAGGCTCAACAACAAAAGCGCGTCTTCTCTTATCGTTCCGGCAGAGCGTTTTTTTTCGCTTGCTGCGCGGGATTTAACCTTGAAGCTATTATCTTCGATGTTTACCTTCTTGAGCTTCTCCAGATCTCTCAAATCCCTCGAATCCAATCCGGGTTTTCACTGATTCCCCATGATTTTCGCCTCGTTTCCTCGCGGAACGAATTCCCTGTCGTTCCTCTTGCACTGTAGGTGCAGAGCACGGTCAGCGAGCAGCTGTAGGAGTAGCTGTGGCATGGCGGCTGTAGAAGAGGAGTTGCGTAAACGTGGGAAATTTCACGTTTACTGCCCACTCTGTTAGTTGTATTTTCCTCCTTTTTTCGGCGGTTGAATTTATAGTTATGAAGGTCATTCCAGTGAAACGTTCACCAGCGGACGGAAACTATGGAGTGCGGAATTTCGTTCACACTCTACAACCAATGAAATTCTCTCTTGTTCCCTCTTCATTTCTTGTGTCGTTTCCCGTTACGGCAAACTGAGCATCTGAACAGCCTTCGTGCTTCATCCTTTCCTGTGGCTAGAGTCCGGCGACCGAAACAATTTTCCGAAGAATTTTAATAAGCGTTGTCGCGGGAAAGTTTGAAGGAAGCTCGAGCAAACCATGGAACCTGAAGACGATGGAGTTGGAATATACGGCGTTGCCAGAATTTATTCTGTGTCGTCGTCTGGAAGCCTGGACCTAAAGGAGCGACGAACAATAAAACGTATGGCGGACTCGGAAAGCCCATTTCATTGAAAACATTCAATGCTTTTAGCTCGATGGAGCTACGCGCTACTCGAAACTGGTTTCTCCCAGTCCACAAAGTTCCACCAGAAGTGATCTCATAAGAAACGATCACAACGATTGGGTATACCGACAAGCCGCTCTGGTGACACAGAATTGTGTGAAAGCGCGCCAGCTCACCAGAGTGATATATGTACGACCCTAGAGATGAGGCAACGGCAAGAATGAAAGGGGTGCGCCGCGCCGAGGACAGAATGGAGCTAATATGCAGTCCGCACTTTTTCCTGAGAACGACTCTCGGCCAGTGAGTCACTGTTGAGGTGGAGGAAAGACGGTGATAATGCTCCCGGCCGGACATGAGGTCCCTTTGGTTCGCGCTCTGAGGCGTCGTCGGATGGCACCCAGCGGCCACCACCCGCACTAGCGATGATGCTCGCCAGCTGCGTAAGGTCGGAAGCTCAGCTGATGCCGCACTGCTTGCGGCTCTTTACGCTCGCCCGGTCGTTGTGACTATCTGACTGGTCGTTCGTAGCGTTTTGCGCCATTAACTTTGAAGAAGAAGCTGCCGCCCCCGCTGCTGCTGCCTGTGAGAAGCTTTTTGCTTTGGTCCACTGTGTTATCTCCTTAGTCTCCTCATACTCACACGCAACCCGAAGGTGGCAGCGGCGGCAGCAGCAGCAGGAAGCCGGAGTGACGGCGGGCAGAGCACTGAAAACAGAAAGAGGAGATCCGTGCTAGGAGCGGTAAGCAGTTGTGAGCGAATCTGTTTTGCATATAAATGCGCCCGCGGCGTCTCTCGTTCTCTCCGCTTGCTCAGATCGGCTCCTACGAAGTCTGTCGATCTATCTGGACATCAGAGGGGTGTGAGAGCTTTGCTTCAAAGTGAGGGAAGGAGACCGAAAGCCAGGAGGAGAAGGAGATAGAGAACGAGGAAGCGGAAGACAATCGCATTTCAGTTCGATTCTTGTTGGTTTCGATTCATTAGTAAAAGGAAGCAATCGCACTAACGCGCAACGAACCAACCAGCTAGTTATACACACCCCGCCACGGTGCCAGCGACCGACAACGCCTCTCACGCAGTTAGTCTTGTCCACCCCGACGACACTTGCTTTGAGGGCACGAGAGGGGAGGGGGAGGGGACAGTCCTAGGAACCCGCAAACCTTGCGAGCTTCATCTCCGACGCTGAGTCATCATCGAATCGGAATCTCGGTCTTTCTTTCTTTTCTTCTGTCGATTGAGCTTGAAGCGTCGCGATTTCGAACTTGGAACCCCTGGATTGGTTCCTGTTGTCAAACGACACTCTGGAGTTTCATTCGTCCCACTTCTATTTTGTCCCTCCGAATCCAAGATCGTCTCTGCCCCCCGCCCCCCGGCTCCCTTCGTTATCCAAAATGGTATAGCATGGTGGTGCGCCGTGCTCGTTTCGCTCTTCTCGCAGTCTTCGCGAACGCTTCACTGGTCGACTAGATTCCTCGTCTTGAATTGCTGCTACGCTGCGCTGCTGAGGCCAATCTCCTTAATCAAACTGGGAAGAAGCTTCTCTCTGCTCAGCTTTTCGCTTTTTGCATACGAATTATACCGTGAATGTCTATAAATGAGATGAAAACGTATGAGGGAGCTTCGAAGCAGTTTCCAACAGCGCTCCCGAAAGTTTGCACCGGCCTCCGGCAAGAATCCTCAACTCGAATTCACACCGAGCACCACTCTCAATTCCGCATTTTATGACAACCGATGGCTTTTGTTGACCCCATTCGTTACCGATGTCGCCGTTTTCTCTGTTTGCGCCGCGTCCTTTCTCGATTCCTGTCGTTTGCTTCGCTCTCGATCTAATGATTGTCGGGATCGCACCCTGGAGACTTTGCAAAGCCAACAAACCGATAAAAAAAGGCATTTCGAGTGTCACGATGTCCCTGCCGGAAGGATTAGACTTGACTTCCGAGTGCGTGCGCGCGCGTGCGTGGGTTTTTGCATCCGAATCATCCGGCGACCTTGTCCTCTTCCGTGAGAGCTGAATCGAGGAATCGATTCAGGAATCTCCTCCGCCGATCTTCAAGTTGAATTTGCGACGTTATACCTATTTGGGAAATCGCTCATTATTCACTGAGTCACTTATTCATCGAGGTTTGGTGTTAGGTTTCAACTCCTCTTAATTTGTAACGAGTAGTGACAATATTTTACGAGTGAGGAGACCAACGAGCGGGTGACAGCGTTTGTATGCACAGTTAGACACGTCGTTCGATCGTGTTACATTGTACGAAGTTTCGCAATAAACCCTTCGCAAACGTTCAGTCGAAATCGGGTTACAAATCTGTGTTCGCGATATTCGAGCTTCCCATATCAGAGTGCAATGTTACCCACATCATCTGTTCCCTCTGTTACGAGAACGCAGTGAATTTCCTTTTGAGAGAAACACTTTTGCTTTGATTGATCGACAACAGGCATAGTCAAACGAGTTCGGTGGGCTTCATCACAACATTCCAGTCATTCAGCGGCCCCTCAACTCACCCATCGCGCATTGAGGGAGAACGGATCACAATTCGCGATAAACTGTTTCCGATTAGAAAGTTCCTCTCGAATACGAGAGGGAACGACCAGAGTTAGCTGCCTAACGGAAGCGAAGACCAATGAATAAGTTCCACTAATTATCCACAAAGAGAAGCGGCCCCAACTCGGAGATCCTGGGGAGACGAGATCCGCGTTGAAAAGCTCGATTGAGGCGAGGAGCCCACGAAGCTTTCCCATCATCGAGCAAGACCTCAAAACAACGTGGGGGAGCGATCCGGGAAAAGGATTGTTGTTATTTTCTTGTTTCGGAAACAGCCATACCTCGGAATGATCGCGCTTCAGCCATTCGATGTGAATTTGAAACGATTTCCAGCCGTTCGGGCCATTCCAACTTCCGGATACAACCGTCATTAGCCGTGTGGAGTTCGTCTACCTGGGGAATACGAGCGGAGGGTGTGCTACACTCTCTTTTTTCGTATTTGAAATGGCCCTGTGCATCCTGCCGTGACGGTGTGCATGAACCATGGATTTCGTGGAGGAACTTTCTCATAACAAGGCCCGAAAAGAGTCGGTTTCACAATAAAACGTTTACAGTCGAGCATGCGATGAGCTTTTATCAGATACTCAGCCGCAGAGCGCGGTAAGGAGCCACCTTTCTAGGATGGCAGGAACACTGTTTCAGAGTTGCGACTGATTCACAAGTCTCGAGAAAAACTCGAGGTTGTGGCCATAGGTAGTTTGTATGCACATCGTGAACCAGTTTGGTCCGACATCATGAAATAAAGTTCGTCGGAAACTTCCATGGTCTTACGCATGTCGTGAAAAAAGAACACCGATCGCTCCGAGCCAGGAGATGGCCTCCTTAGTCCGCTGTGCTCAGTTGGTCCGTTCCGTTTCTATACGTGGACTGCCTACGCAGGGGTTACGGGAGAACATCGCAAGCCTTGACCGTACGGACGGATCCCGTCGATACCACCCCGAGCTCGCTTCGCTCTCGAGCTGGCGAAAACGGCGCGGCGGCGAGACAGATCTCTGCAGAGAAACAAGATCGATGGAAGCCTCCGAGCAACGAGACGAGATAGACATCTGGAAGACTGCCATCCGGGTTTTTATACCTCGCGGAGCTTAAAGATGAGTCGCTGCTTAGGGACATCCAATGTCCTTTTCTTCATTCCAACTTCTCAGGACTCTACTACAAGAGCTCCAGACCGCCGGGGGCGACACGGAGGCGTCGCATGTGGAGAGTGTGCGTTTTGGTAACTCACCGCTGCTGAGCAGTGGGCGCTGTTCACTCCAAGCGTATCATATAATGGACGGAGGACATTAATCAGCTCTTTAACACCATTAGGCATGCAATGAATATCTTTGGTGAAAACGGGGACGTTGCCAATTCGATCTCACCGTGGAAAACTTGCTCAACTCGATGACCAGTTTCCAACGTAAGGTCTCATTGTTTCAATGACACAACTCGATCTTCTCGAAGATCGATAAACACCAAACGAACCAATGAACCTCCAGGACTCTAGGAAACTCCGAAACTTCAACGAACCAGCGGTTTTTTGACCCGGTTCGCTCAACGTTCTCTCTGCGTAGACTCAGCGAAAACAGATAGTATGGCAGAATAGTTGGGTTTGCATTGTGGCCGTATCGCTGACTAGGTCGAGTCCGAACGAACTTTTTTTTCACCACGGAAAACTTTCCCATCGCCATTCAGACGTTGCGGTCTGGAATTCTGGGCTCGGACGCGAGCAGACTAGCACATCAAAGAGGCATCCATGAGTGGAAAGAGAGGCACACAGTGGAATTTGATATGAAACAGCTTTATGGCACTTTTGCGTTCGAGTTCCGCAAGCCATGTATTCGAAACAGACCTTGTGCTCTCCTGCTCAGGACTACGAATTCATGTTTTTGAGCGTTATCGTTGATTGATCACAAACTAAGATTCCGATACTGGACTATTAGAAAGTTCATCCATGTCCTCGGCCGAAAAATATGTTTTTAAAGGAAAATCCCATAATTTAATCCAACATAGAAGCTTCAACTACCTCACTTTCATACAAGAATATTATGGTGGGGATCAATGCTCGTTTTCGCTTTCCATACCGTCGTCGATAAGGCTCGTGGCCGCTCAGGCTCCATCGTCACGACGTCCTTCAGCTGAAACGACTTCGAGAAACGTCGACAGCGGTGGATACTTCGGTGTCAACGCCGCAGCTCATCCGGATGGGGTGGCTGAGGATAAAAAGGTGACCATCAGAATCGAAGGACCAAAGCTTCACTTTCCGTCGTCCTTCCCGGGATCCGGCGCCTATTCAAAGTCAGGCTTTGCCGGAGGCCCGTTCCCCGTACCGAACGACCTTCCTGTCGAGTTGTTCTTTGTAAAACATTCGGGGAATCGCTCATTACGTCGTGATGACTTGCTGCCCCACTGCGGGCGTCGCTCTCAACGACCACTCGCTCTGTCGTAGTGCGCATTTAGGTCCTTCTTGGAACCCACTCCTCATTCGTCGAGTTCAGAACGACATAATTTCCTTATCGGCGACGGAAGCGTCTTCTCCCGTCACCTCATGTGTGGTTCTCGGACTCGTATTCTGCAACCGTACGATTTTGCGGCCAGCTTCAATCTCTTCGGTCTCCGACAGGAAATCAATGACGACCACAAAAGGATCGAGCCAGAACGAATTCAGGGCACTCCGATGCTTGGAAGTTCCGTCCGCGTGGTTTTAATTACGGAAGGCTCTCACGGTGAAGGGTTATTGAGCTCCTTACGCCGCCGCGGGACAGATCGCCGAACTCGAGACGGGACTGTATTTTATGCACGAGGACTTCGCGTACATATCCTGGAACTCGTTTCCTCAAACGTCTTCGCGGTGCTCATGGCATCATCTACTTCAGACGCTCCACGGCTCGCTGCGAAGCGGACGGTGAGACTCACGAAGCGCGAGACCGGCTTGTCTAACGTGGACGGATTCTGTGGCTTCTGATTGGAGTCTTTGATGTGAGCTATTTTGAAAAATGTTTTCATCGATCAAAGAATCAGCAAATCGAATCCGACGGTCTAACAGTCGAAAAACTCATCGTCCTGCTCCTCGTAGCTGCCGGCTTTCGTTTGCGCCCTCGTGGCGGTGCTGCAATTACGCCGCAGCGGAGCGTTTTCGAATTTTTTTCATGATGCCTCCATGCAAGCTATGATTACGACGACTCTAACAACAAGGGAGGAAGAGGGAGGGTGTTCAGAGCAGCAAAGCTACGGGGCGGTTCGTGAGATGGTGTTGGTGGACGTCGTTTCATTTCACCTCCCGTGGTCCCTCCGCGTCGTCCTTTTGGGGCCCTCCTGTCCGTTCCCTTCATCCTCCTCGGTCCGGAGATGTCCTCGGTCGTAGTCCTCGAGCCTTTCAGTGGACAGCGCGGTCCTTAGTTGAGGGTCGCGCCGTCCTGCTGCGCTTTTGGAGACGTCTGAAAAATTTCCCACTTGCTCTCTCTTGACAAACGGTCAAAGGAAGGCCAAGTCAACACCTGCGTTTTGTCAGAGTTTCCTCCTACTTCTCATCGTCTTCTCCTTCACTCACTTTTTTCTATAGTCCCCGCGGTGCTTCTCCTTTTCTTCCGTCTTCTGACTCTCGAACTAGCTGACCACATCTTGAAAAGAAAAAAAGGAGAAGCGTCTCGATTTTCTGTTTGCTGAAGAACCGCCGATCCTCTAGAGAGAGAGAGAAGGATATTGGAGACGTGATGTTCCTGAGTTGCTCCCTCCATTATTGCCTCTTCCCGCCAACAAGTTTCCGGGCGTTTTAATTATCGACCGCTCTCCGACCGGAATCGGTGTCATCTCTATTTTGAAACATTGCCTCCTTCCTCGAATCCTGTTCTCCTATCGACCTCCTCCGCTACGGTCCCCGATTCCGTATCGTTTCTCCGGTGCGGTATCGTCGTCTGACCTGATTCCTCGGATTTTCGTCGTTACCCCAAAAGTTTTCGCTCACTGGTCCCGCGTAGCTTCATCTGATTGCGCCTTCAACAGCTCCAATTTCATCGGCCGAGATGAAGCCACAAAGCCAAAAATCCTCCAAACTAAATTTCAGCGAAGCAAACGATTAGTTTAATCGTCAAGTAATGAAGACACTTGATGAAGAACCGGAGGCGCGGACTCCTGCAACGGCGCCGGCGGCTTCACCACAGGAGACGAGAACGACGAAGCGACATTCAATTAGCGCGGAATCGATCGCCTCGAATCTTCCGATATCTGAGGAAACGGCATCGTTGACGTTGGTGACAACGTCACTCAGCTGACTTGAACAACCTGTTAGAGCCTTTTCAAAGCTGATCTTTTGTCTCGTCGTGCGGTGGCGTCAAGAGGAAAACACCGATGAGAGAACGATCAAATCAACGGGGACGGCCTTCTGGCCGCCTGTTCGTGGACATTTTGTGCGGCTATGGTCATTGGGAGAATTCGTGGGACCGAAAAGCGGAATATGGGAACCTCCGGCTGGGAATTCCCCTCCAAGCAGTGACGAAGACGGAAGACATGGCTTACCCGCCGTGGGTTAATGTTTCTGCTCCTAACTGTCAATCATTGAGAAGTCGTGCTGAGTTTCCAGGTTGAGAAATCTTCGGATGCATCTGCCCTAGAAATCCGCATCTTCCGGAAGATCATCGCAATCCCGCGAAGTTTCCGAGGGTTCAACGAAATCGACAATAGTCTGTGCAAATTGCTCTGCGGCGTTCAACAAACGCAATTCCGTTTTCTGTCGATTTCAATTGAGTCAGAGACACTGTGTTTCGATTGAGAACTTTCTTTTAAAAGTCACGCGCGCTACACAACGCAGTTGGGCAGGTCTCTGGGGAATTCAGACTCCAAGAAGTTGTCATCGTATCGTTGGATTTGATGATTTCCATGATGAAATAACGGAACGCTGCACTCTCGAATAATCCCTCTTCGAAAAGTAAGTCGTCAATCAATTGGTGGCAATCACCTATTCTCTCATCTGAGACTATGTCGAAAGAGGCTAATATTCGGTAATAATAAAGTTATAATATTATCGATGTTGATGATATGTTACATAATAATAAAGGATTACCATATTATATTGAAGGAGAGGAAACATATTATTCTATGATTATGTGTTTTGTTAGGTGAAGGATCTCAATCATGGGACAGCGTGGGTTTCCTACTTTTGGAGAGGGAATTCAGGGAACGGCGATGTCATTGGATAAGTTCTGCGGCTACGGAATATCGGGTAGATGCGTGAACGATTCTTCAGCGATTTCCGTCAAAGTCCTACTATGGGACACTTGGCTGTCCGATCATGGGACACTGCAGAATGAGCCACACTCGAATGAAATGCTCGGACATTTGATATGTAACCACTTGGATCACCATGACAGCATGATACAATTCGCCAATTAATTGGTTTTGAATCCGAGCGGAAGCCGAAGCTTCTTTGAGCTCTGCTACAACATTTGTTCACTCGAACTCGACCGCAAGAGTGCATTGCGATGGTTGAATTTCTAGAGTTGAATCGAAATCGTTTCGGCTTCCAAGAAGTAGTTGGCATGAGTTTTTCGTCGAGGCTAGAGATGGAGAGCTCATTGCAGCCCTGGAAACGGGGTGTCCCACATTTGGCGACATTTTTTGAAACTAGCATTTTTCGATCCATTCAGGAATGTCGGTTCTTCCGGAGGATACGGGGGGGGATTCTAGGAGGTATGACAGGTTCAAGAATTGACCCACTGTGCGTTCACAGCATTGATTTGAAGGAAAAGTATCCCATAATTGGGTCCTTCTCCTATCAATATATTATGATATTATAACATGTTATATCATCATAATAATTATCATCGGAATATTGAATTATTGTTATTATAACATGTGATATCATATTATATGTCATATTATTATATCATGTAATATTATCTACGTATACATATTACACAAACTATGAAACGCATTCTGCCGTGATCGCATCTCCTCTTAACTCAGATACTTGTGAATAAATACTTGTTACTTTCTCCGGGACGCTCCGCAACATTGGCCCTCACGAGTGGTTTCAACAGGGGTCCTCATCTGTGTCATTCAGTCACTCAGTCTGTCCGTGAAACTCGGCGACGGCCGTCAACGTTCGGAACAGAAAAACCTCGCTGTTTTGCATCACAATGGGACAGCGGAGACAACATACTCAAAATCCGTCGAGTTTGTCCGAAGCTCAGCAGGCAACCGTCTTTACTTTGGGAAGGGTCGCGCGACGAAGATTTTGTGGGACAGCGTCGCCGGCTCAGCCATACAATCGGCTAGATTGGCGGGATTTGAATCGGATCCTTCCTGGATGGCGAGCATCCCCTGCGACAGCTATAGTGGAACACTGGTGTAAAAATACTCCATGCTCTCTTTTAACCCTGGCTTCCTCCGACCCTCTGAGTGAGCACTAGTGCTCCCCGGCGCCATGCCCCTCGCGCCTGCCGCTCATTCGACTCTGCCTACGTCCCTCTGCAAAACTCGCCCCCCGACCCGAGTTCCCCTGGATTGCTCCTTCCGTTGCCCCCAGCCCCTCCCCCCCACCCCCACTTCCCGGTCCCCCAGTTTGCAATGCTGTCGGGTGGTCGCCTTTTTGGTTGCGGGTCTATCCCATTTCTGCCCGAGAGTCGGGACAGCATCCAACACATCTTTACCCTCCGTTTCGCCCTCCCTCACAATGGAGCCACCCCACCCGTCGCCATTTTGTGTCGGGAAATTTTCACCGCGGTTCCTCTCCCTGCCGCCTCGAGTAACACCTCAAAGTGCGAAGTCACCTGCGACGATTTCTCGGAATCGTTCCCTAATTACTCTGAGAAAGAATACGAATGTCGGTCCGCCTGCGGCTCGGTTCTTCCGAAAGATCAATTCGTTCGTGGAATCGCGGGCTTTCCTTCCAGAGTTCGGTGGTCATGTTGAGTTCTGCACTCTCCCCCGGCTCCCTTTCCTCTGCTTGGGGCCCTTTCCTTCGGGTGGAGGTTGTTCAACTCCCTTCCGCGCCTCTCTCCTGACTCCTCAGATCCATCCCGCCAGCAAGCAAAGCTACGAGTAGAGTAAGCACTCGGAGTGAACAGAGAAATCGACAATCTGATCATAGTCATCATTGTGAATGACGGGTGAACGTTGCCGGATCAATCGGAGTTCCATCAGTTCGTGTTTGACCGACCGGCGGATGTGAGAGTGATCAAGTGCGTCCGGTTTCGTAGTTTGAAGTGGACGCCGGGAAGTTTCCATAGTCGAAAGTTTCGCTAGCATCGCTGCTCTCGGTGTTCGGGGCGGCCGGCTCAGCAGAACGAGAACGGGAAGCCGAGGAAAGTTGTGCTCTGGATGTGTTTGTGCACGAGGATGTAAAAGGGAATACGACGTTTTTGGAAACGTGACGCAGTTGTTAGTAGCTCATAGAGACAGGGAAAACAAGTTTTGTGGCTCGCCTGCAACCAAACAACTCGGAATACGTGATCTCGGACTACCCATTACACAGTAGGTTTGTGCTCTTCAATTTTTTCCCTGCCGTTCCGCTCCCAAGCTCCTTTTTTTTTTATTCCACCGCATCTCAACGAGCTCAGCTCGTGCTCGCGGATGCTCTTTCCGGCGATGCATAGTTGACGTTTGCACCGTATTCCTACCTCGTAGCAACGTTCGAGGTGTTCCTGATTCCAATCCGTGCTCGAAAATGGCGGAAAAAACTCGTTGAAACCGCTCGATGGGGACATTTCGAGATCCGGAAGTTTGAAGATAAGAAAAAAATTGAAAGGAAGAAAAGTTTCGAGATCACGAATGTGGAACAACTCCACCGCCGAGATCCATCGACGGCGGGTTCCGCATCGTAGAGCATTTGATTGAGTTTCAAACTTTATAATCTTTATAAAGCAGACACTTCAAACCGACTAGACCAACCAAGTAGCCGAGCGAGCGATCAGACACCGAGAAAGGCGGACGCAAAGACTGAGTGAGGGGAAGAGGCCGTCGACCGAACGGATTGACGGACGATCAAAACGTACCAGAGACGTAGCGGATTAAGGATACGACCGACTGAGCCCTAAGTAAAACCGCCGTCCAAGTGGAGGAATGCAAATCATGCATCGCAATCGAAACACGTTCTCTTTTGTCGCGACCCACTCGAGCCCCGACGCTTGACGGAATGCGTAATGGAAACACGGACATGACAAGAGTTCTCTGTATTTGCCCTTGACGACGAGTCTGGAAAAGTGTGAACGATCCTCAGCCGGTTTTTCGCTCTTGCGAAGACTCTCTGAGTTCGGGATCTTCTGCTTCCTCACCAAAAACACTCGAGCGAATCCGCTCGGAGTTCCTTTGATCAGTTATGAGATGTTCCCTCCTGTCGAACGAAATTGGACGGAGAGGAAGCTGCGCTCCGGTGTTTGGCTTTGGTTCGAGGCTCCTGAGTTAAGAAATTATTCACTACGACGATGTTTGCTTTGAACAGGGGCTCTATCGGACAACCGCTCGAAGTGGGAGAGAAATTTGCGATCGGAATGCCGTCGGGACAGAGAACGCTCGGTTACAAATCGTGAGTAACAATGAGCCAATATCTTCGCAGAAAACGCAAACAACGAGTACTTTCGAGCATCATAAATTATTCTGCGCTTGTGTGAACCTTGGAACACCGTTCCAACTCCCTCGGAACTAAGCCCTATGGAACCTTCGGGAATTCCCATCGACGTCGTCTTTGTCTCGGGCTGTTCCTAATCGGAAGATGACGGGAACTCTTCGCTCTTTTTTTCCTACGATCTGTTTAACGTGTGCCGAGTCGGAGCGCTGCCCAAGGCTCTCAAAGCAGCGAGAAGAAAACTACGCACGATCGTAAACATTCTCTTAGAAGATGTATGTATATATATAATAGAGTATCCTCGCGTCTCAACAGAAGAAGAGTTTTTGGCTTGATTCAAAAAAGTTATGCGTTTGCTTTTCGCTTCGGTCCGAGCTGCCACACCTGAACACAAGCTGAAAGCGCACTGAAATGATTACGTCCGCGCAGGCTTTTCATCATTCCCTCGAGGAGGTTACGCAATGCTGTTCCCATCGAGAGAAATGATTCCGTAAACAGGATCCGTTCTCCTTCGCGACCTGAAAGGTTGAACCTTTCCCTTCAATAATTCTCACACCGAAGTTCCTCAGATTTTCGTTCTGTTCGCTGATTACCACGGTGCTAGTGCGGGACTTCTGTTCGTTGGACGATCCCTTCGTGGTGTTTTCAGCTGAACTCAATTCTTCCTCGGCGCCGGCGCCGACACCTTTCTTCCCAAGGGGCGTTGATCCACTATCCATTCCATGGCCACCGACACTGTCTTCCAGCCGCGGGAGAGCCACGACTAAGAACGTGAAGGCCGTCCACCGTGGTAAAGAATCCACCAACCGACCAACCAACCGACCGAAGGGAGGACCTACAAAGGTCCCTCTCGAGTTCCCCCTGTTCCCTCTTTCGTCTTCCTTTCACAGCGGTCGTCGTCGTCAACGTTTCGGTTTCCCTCATTCTGTTTCTCTTGGTAACCGAAGTCTTTTGACTCCACTCACTTCCAGGGTGAAACCTTTCTCTCTTTAGCGAAAAGAGATCATTCCTCGGAATTTGAGTTCCGGAACTTCCGAGGAAAACATCCTCAGCCAGGTTCCGGACGGCGACCGATGATTGCCGGGAATAACAATCAGTCTCCGAGTGAATCACGAGTGGAGAAAAGTGAATCGCAGACGGAACGGTAACGAAAACGATACCAGCGAGAACCCTCCGTCAGGGAACTCCTTGTTCGTCCTTATCCGTCACCCTTATTCCGCGCTCTCTCACACCCCGCTGTCATCTCACTCAGCTTGAGCGATATGTTCGCCATAAAAAACGATGACGGCGGAACCGAAGACGCAGAGATTGAGGACCAAGGGCGGAGGAGGATGGAGCTCGTGGCGTTTTTTTCCTCTTCAAGAAGAACCCATCTGACCATGAAAGGTGTTCTCAAAGATTGTGAAGTGCTCCCTGCCTCCGTGCTTTCAATGTCTCCCGATCCGTCCTCGTTCTAAACAAACTTGATCTCTCTCTCTCTCTCTCTCTCTCTCTGTCCGCTGGTTATCTCTGATGGCACTGTTCTCCACTTAGTTTCGGTCCCTCGATTCCCCTCGGTCAGTGGATTAATGAGAGCTGTTGCCAGAAAGCCTCGAAGTTCGCAGAGCAACAGACCGGAAGAGGATTATGTTCGGATCGAGGCGTTGGGTAACTCGATTCGAACACGCATTTCCGTTTTCTTTTCAATTCCCCAGCTTGGCTGTCGCAACCTGTCAGGACTGAGATTTTCCGAGTCACGCAATCGTCGTGGAATCGGAAGTTATTCGAGGTGTTGGAATTAACGCGCGTCGGAGAGAGTTCGGAATTAACTTGAGAGGCTCATTGAAAGTTTCTAGAGGCTAGGAATACGAGCCTTCTGTTTTGAAGTTCCCCTGAAATGAAATGACAGAAAAATCAAAGCTCATGGAACGTTTCGATCCTGTCGGAGAGGGAGCTCGGTGGAAAATTTTGGTGGTTTCCATGTGGAATGAGGCACGAGCAATTGAAAACTTTACGATTCAGATCGGGAATCAAATCAGGGAGACTATGACGACGAAGAGAACGCAGCTGATAACGGCGGCGGCCGAGGACGAGCGCGCCAGAGATAGGGAGATTAATGTCGCTGTGACGAGCGCGCGTGCGCGCAGAAGATATGTTAAAAGAGAGTTCATAATGCGATTACCAGGACGACGAGATAAATCAATTATACACAAGAAGATCGAGATAACGAAGGGAAAAACGATGAACGCAAACTTTGCCAGAACCGACTTTGAATGACCGCGTGATTTTCGTTCGACATAATGAACAACTGCGGCAGAAAACAAGTTCACGATGAGGGAAAGATCACTGAAGGATAACGACACGCAAGCCGCTCGCCGAGGGACACGGAACAGAGCACGAAACAGACGAAAAAAAAAACAGGAGAGGGCGAGCGTTTTTTTTCTTCTTAAGGAAAAAAACAGAACACCGGAGGCTGCTTTTTGAAAGGCAAAACGCCGAGAGTGCCGCTAATGGTGTTGAATGAAGAAGCCAACACCGACGGAAGACTCGACCAGCAGGACGAGCTGTTTAGCTGTTTCGCTCGCCAGCTCGCACCTCACGACGGCAAAAAAGGCTGCTGTACAGTTCGTTAGCAGAGCCATTAGGTGATAGATGGTCGCCCCCTGCGCCCGCCCCCTCTTTCCCTTCCGCGTTCGTTCCCGCTTGCTTCCACATCTGCCGGACGCTCAGCTGCTGCCGCTCTCACTGTTTCTCCGATTCCCCGACTTCGACAGGCGCGCTCGGTGAAAGTCTATCGACGAAGCAGGCCGAGAAGTCTGGCCTTCAACTCGTTCGGAGGTGCGATGCTGCTATGCGGAGCGATCTCGAAGATAATATGTTCGTTGGCGCATTCCTCTCTCGACAACGCGGGTTATGTAGCTCGCTAGTCAGTCAGTCAGCCACCCGATGGCTTGCTTTGCTATCAGCCCCTTGCTCCGCAACTGCAGAAAATACCCACCAGACATGGAGGAAGATATTGCGTTCCCTCGTATTCTTGCTGCCTCTGCTTCTGCTCTAATGTAATTGCGTCGAAAGCCGTCACTCACTCATTCGCTCACTCATTCAGCCGAGCAAGCGAACGAACGAACGAACGAATCAACGGAGGAGAGCTGGAAGGGGGAGGGGAACAGGGACACTTGCCAACCCTATCCCCCATTCTTCATGTGGCCCCTCGATATCCCTCCGGCGTTCTCGAAAACCCCGTCCGGTTCTATGTTTCTCTAAAGATCCCATTTGCCTTTTGCCCCTCGAGGACTCTCTCTACATCTTCTCTCAAGAACCCCTGGAGGACCTTTCCTGAGGTTCCATTTCCCTCCCGGTCCCGTAGAGCCTGTTAGAGCGTCCTATAAGAGTACATTTGCCTTTTGCACTCGCGTTTTAGCTCCACTCCGTTCTGTCACGGGATCCGGGAAGTCGTCCTCGAGACCTTTATCCGAGAACCCCCGCACATGGAACCTTTTAGTCAACTATCCTTCACCCCAAGTCCCTCTCGGTTTCTTCCATCCCCTCCTTCAACTTAGTCTCCCTCGTCGGCTCGCTTTCTCGACCGACCGGCCGGCCGGCTCGGTCTGCTTCTGCTGGTGGGTCGTTGGCTCGCGGAGAGATTTAACTTGATGAAGGAACGGTCGTCACAGGGTTCGTCTTTCATTTGTCGGATGTCATGTATGGTCTCTTGCCGGCAGGCAGGATGGACCGACGCGACGGTCGGCTCCTCTGCCCTATCTCTCCATTCCACTCATATATCAGATAGGTCAACCATCTATCCAGCAGTCCGCTCGCCTGCCCAGTCAGGCAGAATTACAGACAGAGAGCGAAGCCGGCAAGAAGCCAGTCAGTGAGTTAGCAAACCAACTAGACTGCTTTCTTGCCAGCCACCGAGCTAGACTCTATGCCAACAGGCACTGCGAGACGGTTAGACAGCTACGGGAAAAGCGGAGCGGCAATACTGAGTACAATACTCGGGGATGGAAACAAAAAAGGTTGAGCAGCACAGCAGATGGAATCCAACCCGCGTGAAGTGAACTCGCGGAACCTCTCGCTCGCCTGTCATCGGATTTCACCCGTGTCCTTGACCACTTCAATTAACACTGAGAGACGATCGCAATCGTGTTCGGCCCCAATAAACAGCGACGTTGATGACTCTCTGATGAGCTGTCGCGCAATCAACTTACCTGATTCATTTGTTTCGCAGTGGTTGGCCCGACCCTTTGTGCGGGAGTGCGTGCATTCATGCATGCATGCATGCAGCAACCGGGCACGGTCATATCTCAATAGATCACCCATATCTACATGTGTGTGTGTGTGTGTGTGTTTCTCTCAGGGCATTCCCGTATGTATGCCTGGAGGGTAGGTTCAGGCCTGGCCTGTCGACAGATTTACTGCTGGCGCCAAGTAACCATAAAGGAAGGCTATCTGCGGAAGCATTTACGCAGCCGGTGAACGAGCTCGAGACTTGGTTCGAAAGCTGAGGAAACCGTCAGACAGACACGAGAGCTTGCGGACGCGAACCTGGTGTTCTTGATGTGTGTATGGATTCGCAAACGTGGTGAAAATCACGACATGGCTCCCTCGCCGACTTCCCGTGGATGCAATGGCGATGCTGTAGAGCAAGAGTGTGCCCGTCGTCACACTTTGGTGCTGCTGGACTTCTGTCAGATAAGCATTGCATCGATTTCCTTCCTCTCGACCTATAAAGGGTCGAGAAAGATGTTCATGAAGAGGGCAACGTGTACGAAGACTAAGTGGAAGAGGAAGAGAGGAAAGAAAGCTCTTAACGAAATGGACACTGAAAACGAAGAAGAGGGCGAGGAAGCAAGCCATTCACTGAGAACAATGGCGGACGACAACACGTTTAGTTATATACTAGTGTGCCACCGGCCACTCGACCGCCGACGGACAGGCCAGGCCAGCCAGCGGTACAAAAGCAAGACATCCAGCGAACGCGGAGGCGCTGCCCCTCTCACGTGTTGGCCTCCGCCACCCGGCCGGCGAGTTCACTGAATGACTGACGAAGGCGCGGAAGCTTTATCTGACTCGAGCTGAGCTTCATCACTCTTTCCTTTCCGAGACGAGCAAGTGAGTCCGCTAGTCCTCGAGTCTATAAACCATCCGTGGCGCCCTCCGCCTAGCTCGTAGCTGGCATTAGGACTCTGAGCCAGAATTTTGGTCTCAAAGTCCCGAGGAAGACCTCCTGACTGAGACGTCTCGGCCTCTCCCAGTTATCTCGCGATTCCTTGCATTTAATCCCGGTATTCCCACCTGGACTTTCCCTCTGTCAGGAGCGGAGGACTGGCTCCTTCTGTGTGGAGTCAAACATTCGCTGAGTTTTTAATGCACTCCAAGTTGGTGATACTGAAGATCAGCAGCCGGTTTCCCGCGAAGACAGTCGTTCGGCTAAAGGATTGACCGAAAAGCGAGCCGGTTGGAGTTTTTCCAGCCTTGCTCGCTCACACAGGGCCTACTGAGAACGCGGGAAGGACGGATAAGGGAGCTGGCAGACGTAGGAAACGCATCCATTTGGTTAGCCAGTCCGGCAGACGGCGAGCTGCCAGACATTGGTGATTAGCCTAAAGCTACCACTGGAACAGAGCGCAGAAGAAACAAGGAGAGTGAAAGGAAATACAAGAACCAGATGAAGATGATTATGATGAAGAACCCAGGGTCGATGGCAGAGTGGAGCTGAATCAACTCACCTCGAGATTAGCCTAACGGTTGTTGTTGTTGTTGTTGGCTCCGCTGTCCGTCTTCTGCGCTGCGTGTGTGTAGTTCTGTTCTATGCGTTCGTGTGGCCGGGTATGTGGAGGTTATCAAGCGGAATTAATTCGTCGGAGGCGGAAACGGAAGAAGCAATGGGAACCTTGGGTCTCGTTCCTACGTTTCGCCGAGCGTTCGTTTTCCCGCTGATTCCTTCATTCGTTTAGCCTTTCTATCAAAGAGGTTTCCAGCTTCCCGGTTCATTACAATCCCCACTCGCTCATCGAGGTAAAGAGCGGACGTGGAGCTACTATCGACAGGCATTGACTAAACAAGCGATTTCGCCGCTGACAGGCGGGAAAAAGCTGCTCGGTGTTCTTCACTCAGATTTCCCTAACTCTCTCGTCATGAAAAGTCCTCCCAATATTCTTGACGCGTCGTGGGGGTGCGCCAGTCGACAAACAATAAAATTAAATCTATGAATTCGAGTCCGATAATACAATGAGCTCCTCCATCCGCGAATGATCCTCCCACGTTGGAGGAGGGCAAGCTCCATGACCACCAGAAACAGTTCAAGTAGGAAAGAGCATCGTTGAACTTGTCGGATTCGCAGAAATACAAGTCAATCGACGCTCACTCATGCCATATTGACGTACACTCGTTTTCCCGTACACACCACATGGCGTGAACCGCTACTCGAGTTGATCTCATGAATATTCCATTCGGTCAACTGAAGATCCGTTCGCTCCGGGAATTCTTGGTTCATATACGTGAACGACTCCGCAGAATCCTGTTCTGAGCCGAGCTCTACATCCTTCGGACAGGATTCTTGGGCAAAGATCGAGGGATTGAAGGTTTCGAGAGTTCCGACCAAGATGTTGCCATCATCAAGGCATCCGTCACGCGGCTCGTTATGAGAATCTACCGGGTGTGCGGCGATGAAACTAGTCCACACGATTTCCACAATCCGCTGTCTATGGACTGAAGCAAGCACCTTACGACTTCCGCGCGTAATCATTTTCCAAAAGGAATTCTCTGTTACAACACCTCGCCTCGTTGAGCGGCTAGCGCACCAGATGACTGGTCGGATGAGGTACGACGTTGCATGATGCGGATTAGCACGGGGCGAGAGACACAGAACGACGAAGAGACAAACTAGAGCAGAACATGAAAGCGAACGGCCGTGCACGCAACTCAGCCTCATTACATTCATGTATGTATGCATGCATGCATGCATCACGCCGTCGTTACCGTCGCTGTCGTGAAGGCACCCGTATCCCTGCCTCCGTTGTCTCTCTGTTTACGTCCGTCGACGCGTCACTCGACTCTTTCACATGGACAGGCTGACGTACCTCCATAGGAAAAACAAAGACATCTGACTGTGCACGGCCTGGTCGAACATTTTCCTTATCCGTAGCCTCGGGGAGAGGAGGGTGAGACCCAGAGCAGATTGGACCATCTTGCTGCTTGTCGCTCGGCAATTCGTGCGGGAAGCTTCTGCTGCTCACTGACGAACAGGGACAAGCCGTTCCGTGTTTACTAGCCGGAGCCTCTAGGCGGGGTGGTCAGACTCCGCTTTGCTTAATAAGTGCTACAGGGTGGTAAAGCACGCTGCTGAGAGGCTGATGGCGGTCTTTGGTGAGTGCCAAGTGCGACCAAGAGCGCTGGCGTGAAGACGTTTTTACCTCGGTTGCCCTCTTTGCTCGTCGTCTTTCTTTTCGTATGCACGCCTTGGAACCGAGTGCGAGTGCATGAACTTTCATGTAATTGGCTCATTTGCAAACGTGCGAAACGAGGAAACCTTCGACTGCGCGAAGATTATCGGAGGAGGAGGAGGATTCCCCCTGAGAGAGAAGACGCCAGAAATGCTCGGCCTCCGCGGTCGACCCCGGGGCCAATTGCACGTTGGGTCGTTTCGGGCAAGCTCGGCATTTGCGGTGACGGGCGGTGGCGGCGTCTATTTGTTCGCGGGCGCATCTGCGATCCCGCATACCGACAGCTTACGGATGGAAATTATATCTCCAGTCTTCGTTGCTAATGACTGAGCCTAATTACTTAGTGTGGCCATGCGTACGTGCACGAATAAACGTGCTTGTCTACGTAAGTGCACCGGCGTCGGTGAATGTAAACGTTGGTATATAATAACAAGGCTACAGTCTCAGGTGCGCTAAGCACTAATAGGCTCGCTCGTGCGCTCACTCCCGGGTTCCCGTTGGCCAACATTCGCTATAAGCCTCCTGGCTTCTCGTCGTCGCCCGAGCTGCATTTTTCTTCTCGGATACCACTCGCTCGCCCCGTTGGTCGCTCGGTCGGTCTGTCGGTCGGGTATCGACTTTCCCACCAGTACATAGACAAAGAGGACCAGAGGAAAGAGCCAAATCCTTATTTAGGCTCCGTCCTACAGAATATACTGCGTCTTATTGTCCGATATGTATCCCGAGAGGAATAAGCTTTGACAGTCAAGTGATCAACGAGTTCCTTCTCGGATTATTGCAGCATGAAAACGTCCTTAGCGGATTATTGCGTCCGGAACGAGCAACTTGAATTCCTTGCATAAGATATCGGGCATGGTCATCTTCCCCTCACCTGACGTTCTGATAGTTTCTCATCCTGCATCTCACTACATCGGCCTGATTTCCATCGAGCGAGATTCTGCAAGTCATAGGTTACCGGACACAAAATCGTTCTCAAGTTGTTGTTTTCTCTTCGTTCCAGGTATGCCGACAGAATGTTTGTGACGACGTCGACGACAACCAACCCCACGACTTCTAGGACCAAGACCAGGGGTTCGACGAGGACGACGAAACCGATCCTAATGTGGAGGATGACAAGCTAAAACGTACAACCTGGAGAAAGGAACAAGATGGCGACACAGAAATTCTGTGCGCTGGCAGTCGCCCTCTGGACCATCTTGCTGGCTGTGGGCCTCAGTCGAGCTCAAAACGCCAGCCGGCTAACTAGCGGCTGCGTAGGCCCCGACGTGGACATCACGCCCTGTCTCTGCTACGACTTCGAGGACGCGTTGTTCCTCGAGTGCGCCGACGTCAGCGAACAACGGCTCCGTAACGCCTTGTCGAAGATCAGCGGGCCGCTGAAACAGCTGACGTTGGTCAAAGTTGACGTCGCGGGCAATGTGTTCCCCAAGGGGATGTTTGTCGGCAAAAAGATCTCGACGCTGCACATCTCGAACAGTGCTCTGCATCGACTGGACGACGGCGCGTTCCTCGGTCTCGAGAACTCGCTGCTCTCGTTGACGATTTCCAACTGCGATTTGAAGGAGCTGCCTCGCGGAGCCATCAAAAACGTTAAAACGTTGCGCACGCTCGAGTTGGACTCGAACTCGATCGTCGACGTTGAAAGCTACTCATTCTACGGCCTGCAGCTCAAGTCGTTGATGCTACAAAACAACCAGATAACACAGTTAGCCGAATTCGCGTTCGGTGGACTCGAGTCGTCCTTGGAGGATCTCAATCTGAGCAACAACCGCCTGCCGCTGTTTCCGTTCATGGCATTGCGGCGGCTGCAGGCTCTCAAAGTGTTGAAGCTCGTCGGCAATCTAATCGTCGGCATCATCGACGACGGATTGACTCGATTCATCAATCTGCAGACGGTCGACCTCAGTCAAAACCGGCTCACATCGCTGACGAACCGTAGTCTGGCCTCGATGCCGCGACTGCGCTCGCTGTCCCTGTTCCAGAACGAGATCAGTCAGGTGATGAACGGAACGTTCGAGCACAGCCGCGAGATCGAATCGCTCGACCTGGGTCAAAATTTCGTTCAGTTACTGCAACCGGCGGTGTTGCGTCCTTTGACCCGACTGCGCACCATCGAGTTGGGTTTCAACCATTTGCATGGCGTCGACGACGGCCCCTTCCAAAACATGGCACAGCTGCGCGAGGTGCTGCTATCGAATAACAATATCCTCCGGCTGCGAAATGACACCTTCACAAACTGCCAGAACGTATCGATTTTGTTTGTGCCAAACAACGCCATCGAGCACATTGAGCTGGGCGCTTTTCAAAGCCTCGAACACCTCAGCCAACTGCAGCTGTCATTCAATCGACTGCGGTCCGTGTCACCAGTTCTGTTTCGGGCGAACACCGAACTCAGGTCGCTGTCGCTGGATAACAACCTCCTGACCGAGCTCGAAGTCGGCACTTTCCGACAGCTCGACGAGTTGCGAGACCTTCGTTTGCAGCACAATTACCTGAAAAAGGTCCGCCGCGGAGTGTTTTTCCCGCTGGCGAATCTCGAGGAGCTTCATCTGCAAAACAATCGCATCGAATCAATTGAGCCCGAGGCGCTGGCCGGACTCGCCGCCCTCCAACACCTCAACTTGCAAGGCAACAAACTGCTTGAAATCCACGACATCCTCATCCGGGTAGGCTCAAATCTCCGCTCGCTGTTCCTCAGTTTGAATCAACTCAGCGATCTGAGCAGTTTGAGCACGCCGCTGAGTCGGCAAACGAAACTCGAAATGCTCGAAATTCGTTCGAACAAGCTCCGACGGCTCCGAGTCGACATGTTCCGAGATCTGACATCAACAACTCGTCTCTACCTCGACGGTAACAACGTCGCCGATATTGAAGACGGCGCCTTTGAGAGTCTCGCCGAATGTACATTCCTAGATCTGAGCGGCAACCAGCTGAAATCGCTTCGAGTATCGACTTTCCGGGGTCTCAAAAGCCTCGAGGAGCTCCTGCTCGAACGAAACAACCTGACCACTGTGGCAAAAGGTTCATTCACTTATTTGGGCCGACTCCGAGTGCTCAACTTGGCCCACAACCAACTCGGCGCGGTCGGGCCGGACACGTTCGGCACACTACCCGGCCTGCAGGCATTGAATTTATCCAACGCGGGATTGAACTCGATCGAGAACGGGGCGTTCGACGGCTTGACAGGTCTCGAGGTGCTCGATCTTTCGGGGAACCCCATCAAGGTGTTGCGTCTTTCGGGCCTAAGCCAGCTGCGACTCTTACGGCTGGCTTCTACGACTCCCTCGAAGCTGGTCGAGGGTTTGTTTGACAAAATGACCTCCCTCGAGGAGCTCGACTTGTCCGCGTCACACATCAACCTAAATCGGGTGGGCTTATTCGAACGACTGAGCTCATTGCACACGCTGCGCGCCGGGCACAACAACATTTCATCTCTCCGGCAGGGGCTTCTGAATGGTTTGCCTTTGCGCGAACTTTCTCTCGAAGGCAATTCACTTACAGCTATTCCGGCAGACTCAATTAACGCTCAGGTGGAAACGCTTCGTCTGGCCGGAAACAACATAACCATTCTCCGGAGCGGATGCCTCAAAGGCCTCCACGCCCTTGAACGGTTGGACTTGTCGAATAATTTGATCGGTTCAATCAACAATGACGTTTTCGACGAGTCGGGACTGCGTTTTCTCGACCTTAGCTCGAACCGTTTGCGCACGTTGCCCTACCACCTATTCAGGAACACCACCGGCTTGGAACAGCTCGATTTGGACGGCAACGACTTCTCCTACATACCGAACGCCATCGTCGACGGCGCCGTTCAGATGGCGAAGCTTCGGATTCTGAGATTGTCCCGCAACCCGATGACCCGGGTGCGGGAAGACTTCGCCAGCGGCGGACTGCTGCCAGCGCTCGAAGAGCTTGATCTGTCGTTCGGGAATGTGTCAATTCTCGCGACGAATGACATGCACAGCTTTCCCGAGCTGACTCTTCTGTCGTTTGCTCACAACCGCATCAATAAGGTTTCTCCCGGAGCGTTGCGGCCACTCCGGAGACTGGTCTCGCTTGACCTAAGCGAAAACCACATCGAGGTGCTTCCGACTGAACGGCTTCAAGGACTATTTGCTCTGAAGTACCTCAACCTTTCTCAGAACAAATTGACAGAACTACAGGCGTTTCCAGTCGATTTGGCCCAACTCGAATCGTTGGATATCGCAAACAACAAACTAGTTAAAATTCAAGAGATTGTTCTCGATACTCTGGTGGGTCTGAAACGACTCGACTTGAGCAACAACAACATCCGATGGGCTGCCGCGGATGCTTTCAACAATTTGATCGTGCTGGAAGAGCTCAATCTAGGCAGTAATAATCTCATGTACTTCAGCCAAAGTATGTTTCACATCATCGAACGACGTCTCAGCAAACTGCTGGTTACAGGTAAGCAGTGTTTAGATCGTTCCCTTCCAATACTTCGTCGTTCTGTGCCCGCTTATTTTCCTCCGTTCTCCCAGTTCTCCCTCTTCATCCTTTTCCCGCATGCATACGTATCCTGAATATTTTTCTTGAACCTCACATCCCCTCACCGTTTCCTGAGCTTCCCTTACCCTCTGTCTCGTTTCTCAAAATGCGTATATTTTCGTATCCCTTTTCCCCTTGTTTCAGTTTCAAGTTCCTTGTCTTCCCCTCGATTTTCTCCCTTTGTTTTTCCCTTCTTTACGGTTGAGCCGCTGGAATCAACTTCATTCCCTCGGGAATTTCAACTAGTCCCCCTATTGCTGTTATTCCCCGCGTCCTGGGTTTTCCCATATCCTTCCCCTTCGCTTATTCACCTCGTTCTCCCCTTCCTTTCATCCACCTTATGCATACTTGATTCGCTCTTCGGTCTTCTCCACCCGTTCTCCTTCACACTCATTCTATTTCCAACGAAAAACCTGATTTTTCTCCTCATACTTCCTTCCATTTTCGGTTTTCTCCATCGCTCTCATCCAAGAAAAACTTCTCAATAGCAAGTCCCTGCTGCTCGAGCTACTCTGTTATGCTATGTCCGATTCAGAAGTGTTACGTACTTCTCTAATGCCTCCTTCTTCCGGCGCCTTTGTTGAAAAACACTCATACACTATTGGCTATCATCATTGGGCTCATCATTGTGTAGAAATAAGCTGCCAAGTAGGAATGAGGTTGTCCGATCGTTGCAGTTGGAAAGAGAGAGAGAGAGAGAGAGAGAGACCGAAGTCGAAGAGACTCCTGAATCGGAATGGCTCCTCGAGAAGAGTTGGTTGGTTGCGTTGTTCCCGAGTCGCGAGTTTTTTTTTTTCGTCCTTTTCTATGTCAATGAGCCATCTGCAGCTACTGCCGCTTCAGCTGCAGCAGCAGCAACAATGCCCGTGAACCCCGTAGACTCGTAACAAAAGGCAGACTTATCTTGAAACTTCTTTTTCCTCCGACGTCATTGTTGAAGTCAGCTTGTGAGTGCCGGTGCCGCCGTCACTGAGACTGACTGACTGACTGGCTGGCTGGTTGGTTGGTTGCTGAAGCAGTGAGTGACACTTGGCCTTATTTTTGTTGGCAACGTTGTCGTCAGTGGTGCAGAATGTCGTCCACCAATACCAACTGTCTGGCTAGCTGGCTCAGCGATGTCGCGATGCGCGATCAAGAGTCCACCCATTCATGAACATAATTCGATAAGCGCTTTCCAAATCAGATGCCAGAATCAGAGACCTTGTAAATATGCAAATACGCCTCGTTCGGCAGAATTGCTCTCAGATAACCAAACACCGTTTGATGTGCCGATCGCGATTAGCATGATTGTGACTTGGGAATCCCAGTCAGACTCTAACGATACGGCGCGGCTGCTCGAGGAAAGTTTGTTTTGAGGATTCGCAAATAAAACTTCGGGGACATTAACGTCCGGAAGGAAGGGAAGCAGAAAAAAAGGAGATATCGTCCAAATATTGACTCTCATGAAAGCCCCCGAGAGGGTGAAATATTGCGTCACAACTTCTCCTGACGCTGTCGAAAGGAGCCCCTCGACGCGCATCCCAGCGAGCGAGGACACTGACAAACTACGAGGATTCGTTTTATTTCAGGCAATCCCCTCAAATGCGACTGCCGAATGCTGGGCTTTTGGGAGTGGCTCAAAGACCATCCTCAACTGCAGATGACGGACAGCTCATCCAACCCGTTTTGCACCTATCCCGAACGATTGTCCGGACAGGACGTCAACGTTCTCCATCCAGTGGATTTCTGCCCCGCGCCAGTTATCGGCTCGCTCACCGCCACCGAGGTTGGTCACAGCAGTGTGAGCCTGTCGTGGCAAGCGGACAACTCGACGTTGGTCGACCAATTTGTATTATCATTCCATCCCACATCGCCGTGTCCTGTGGCAACTTGCTCCGAGAACAACGATTCGTTCCCCCTGCCAGCGATGAAGAGAGCTTTCGTTTTAACGGGACTCTCAGCTGAACGGGAGTATCTGTTGTGTGTGACAGCTGCAGGACGCTACTTGAGACCGCTGGGGAAGCCGACAGCCTACGCCAACATTCCCTACGACAGCGACCTGGAGAGCAGTGGACGAAAATGTCTACACGTCAAAACAAGTCCGCGGATCCACAAGCGTCTGATGAGCATGCCCGAGCTCGGCGTTGCGTTGGGCGTCGCACTGGGCTTGGGTTTGATCGTGTTCACCTCGGTGATCGTTACGGCCGTCCGGCTAAAACGTTCCCGCAGAAAGAAGCGACGACCCATCCACGAAGAAGACGTTCCACCGGAGTACATCTCTTACCGACATTTCTCCATTCCGGGCGGGGACCCCGGCGAAACGCTTCCCTAGCAGGACCGGGGGGACGAAGAGCTGCAGCACACCCCTGTCTACCAAGGAGGTATGTCCGACTACACGGACGTCGTTGGACAATACCCTCAAGTCCGACGAGCTTCCCTGGTACAGCAGCAGCCGCCGCAGCACCCAATGGTCCCCCCGTTTCTGTATTAGTAATGAACGAATCGAAGACACTCAACGATCCCCTCTCCTAAATGACGCTCCAAACTTCCCTCCAATTTCTCTGACGCCGCCATGGCTTCTCAAAATTTTCCACATTGCTCCTCTAACCCCCGCCAAACCCTTTCCAAATCCTCGAAACTTCGCTATCGAGACACGTCTCGATCACCCTCCGGATCTTCTAAGCGTTCCCATCGATTGCTCCCCACTTCATTTCCACCCGGCCTCGGCTACTCAACGCTCCTATCACAACATCGAGAGAATACCCCGAAACGAGAAGAGAACGATGGGTACGAAAGGAGAAAAAATAATACAGGAGCAAACTCAGTAGCCGACCAGCCAGCCAGCCAGACTACCCACCCGCTCGCCGTCCAGCAGGACTTTTTTCCGCCACCGAAGTGAGAGTCTCCCAAGAGAGAGGAACGAGGAGATATAGAGAGAGAGAGGTCTGGACCTTGAAGCAATAGACGTCGTCGTTGTTGTATAATAAGGAGGAAAAGCAAGGAAGCAAAAGTCTCTTCTACACTTATTCGTTCTCTCTTCCCGCTCGGACGGACGTTCGTATATTCGGTTCGTGTGCTCATCAACCGTCAGCAGCTCCTCGACGAGTTCCTCTTGTTATCGATCAGTCGAACGTTTTCGTCGTGTTCGACTTTTCTTCTCGCCTTTCCTAACGATCGCCAGATACCGAAGCTCGAATCTTCAGCTTCGATGGATTGATGGACGAAAGGGCGACGAGCCAAGTCGCGCCACCTCACGTGCCTCCACTCCCGAGTTGGCTTCCCTTCCAAAATCCTGCTCATCGAAAATGCAGATTCGCACGAATTCCTGACTACGTCGACAAATTCAGTAGCGACCAGCTTGGACTTCCCTTGGATAGGGATCGGCGCCATGGTGAGGTAGGTGTAGTGGTGCTTGTGAATGTGCATGTGTTCATGTGTGCATGTGTGGGATTTACATTCTCTGTGTGGGATTTACATTCTCTGTGTGGGATACGACATCCGCTGCTGGGCGCGATTATGTAAATCGAAGACGCCTGGTCGGAAAAAACGCGATAGAATGTCAGCGATCCACGAGTCTTAGTTGGCTTCCTGGTGTCAGTCACAAGTTTGCTCGCCGGCCATCCTGCTCGCTTTCCGTGCAGTCCCCAAAATGCCCCCCTTGTTTGGGTTCTCCCTCTGCGCTGAACCAGAGATGCGACCAGCTGGACGATGCTACGTCACTAGGCCCGCTGAAGATTGAATTCCTCTTTCCGGGAAGATGTTACACCCACTATCTATCTCTCGCAATTTTTCCTCTCGGAACGAGACAGGGCGGCTCATCGGGCCATCCGAGAAGCAGACATCCTACAAACCACGCGACCAAAGGCCTCAGCCAAGCGGTGGCAACGACGACGGCGACAACGAAACGACCAACAAGCAGTCCGTCAGGACGAACGAGGAAGCGCCGAGAACACGCCTCCCGTACATGGCCTCGCTTGTGAAGGCGGTGGTAGTGGTCGTCATCATCGTCGACTACGACGGCGCAGCGTCTACGTCCTAGTCTGTTGTCGTGGTGTCGGACGTTGAAGCGACCATTCATCCATTCATTCATCCATCCATCCATTCACTCACTCGTCGCCTGTTTTTCAACACGCCGCCTCGACCGCTTCTGCCTGACATTGGCTATTTGTTAGCTCCACCACCAGTGGCAGAAAACGGAGACTTTAGAGACCTCATAACAATGAGTCGTGGAAAAAAAAATCCGGATCTCGCTTTCGCCGAATCTTGCGCGGATCTCCGGCGTGCCGACGGAACGGAACTTTTTCTGAAGCTTTCTCGGTTCGCTCTACGATCTCCTCGAGGATTCTTCGTCTGTCTGGGGTGGAATGCGTTCCTTCGAGAATGTCAACACTTCTTCCCGCGAGATCGAGGCTCGTGAGCGTTCTCGGATTCCGTGGACGAGTAGAGCAGAGTTTCAAACGCCCGCACCCTCAAGGACGGCGGCGCCACTCGAACAGACGAGCGAAATCGCTGACGATCTGTGAACCGACCGACTGAGAGAATTGTGTCCAGACCTCTTTGCGACCCCCACAATGTGGACCCTACGCTTCTCGGAGATCTCTGCATTATTGTCGAGTCTTGTCCAGAGCTCATTCAGATGAGGGTTTAGCATTGAATTTGTTAACTTGCTGCATATTAGTCCGAAGGCTCGTTGCTTGCATGATCGTTTTCGAATCGGTATTAACTTCGAAGACTTGATGACTGTTTTCGAGACGAGAGCCGTAATTTCCATAAGACTTTTCCGAGGCGAGGCGTATTGAATTCGATAGCTTTCATAATCGCTCCAGACGGCAATTGAATGCGTTGGCGGCTGCCGACCGCTGCGGAAACACGCGGAGACTCGTTTACGTAGTCGACCACGGCTTCTCGAATCGACGGTGCCATATTTCCACAAGACAAACAAGCCTCTCCTGGAAGGAATCCAAACTCGTAAGGAACGACAGCTTGAGACGTCTCCATCCTTGAATTTATTTCTACGAACCTTGATATGATCGTGGCGTGGACAATACTTTTCCTTCGTTTTCTCTTCGTTGTACTTTTACTAAACTCGTGACGTTTCGCCCTGTGACGATTGTTCTTTCAAAGCGTCGGTGACTGTCCTGTCGGACGACTTCATCAGCACGATCCTCTGTGGGATTTTTTGTGCTGTCTCTTTATCCACCCCATCCCCTAGCGACGAATTCATTCGTTTTTTAACTCGATTCCCGTCCGTTGAGCGGGCGTTTTGTTGAAATTCCCCGCCTATTTTTCCTTTGCCTCAACTTTCGCTCCTCTCATCCGTCGTTCGGTGCCGGCTGCAGCGCGCACGGTAAGAGAAGGAAACGCAAAGCAAAGCGGACGGGGAAAAGTAGTAGTCCTCACATCGGCGACCAAGCAGCCGGGTGAGCGACGCCTGTTGGGAAGGAGCTTTCCACTTGAGGTTCTTCCATCCATTCGTGTCGAGCCACAAAAAACTTCCCCCTACGCTTAGCGAGCAGGCTGGTTGGGTGGCCGGCCGGCCCGACGAAGAATGTCGTTTGGGAAGCGGTCTAACTGCCAGCCAGCGAATCGGGTGGGTAAAAGGCAAGCCGCCAGCTCTGGAGGAAGGGAGGAAAAGGGAAGATGCGGGCAGCCGCCGCCGCGCCGTCGTCACGGTGAAGGGAACATATCGATTATTCCGCAAAGGGGCGCCAACAACGTTGTTGTCTTTTTGTTTCTCGACAAAATCCTCGCGCAGTCAGTCGACCACACGTCGACCCGACAGAAGCGCAAAAAAACACGGTCTCGCACCTGAACTTTCGAAGAGAGGGTTCAAAGCTGCGATATCTGAGTGTCCTCCCGGGAGAGAGGCTCTTCTTACTTGTTTTGGGGAGTTTACTTTTTTGTGCTTCTGTTCTTTCGTTTTTTCGTTCGTTCAAACCGGACAAGAGGAGCTGTTCTCTTCAAAAGTTCGATTCTGGAACTTACTATTATGGCGGGAGAACTTTTGATCGAGAGCCGGTGGTAATGGGTGACTTGGTAACTTGCCATCCTACTGGGTAACAACTCACAAGAGGTATTGAGTTCGTTTTGCATAAGAGAACCTTCGTCATCACGTTGAACCTTGATAGCGCAACGCCTACTGTTCGTTCGAAGCTTTCGTTGGTAACAAGACACTTAATTATCTGAAGTCCTCGTTTTTGTGTTGAGGATATTTCCACTGCCGGCCGGTGAAGACGAGGCCGGAAAAGCAAGAGAAGCTTCCGAGCTTGTGATGTACACTGAATTTGGAACGAGAAGAAAATCGACCTCTACCGACGTCTGCCTAAAAACCTTCGATGTAAACTCGAAAGACGGCGGAGGGATGAAAACAGGACGACAATGAGGGGATGAGCGGGACGACAAACGCGTCAGCGGCGGCGATGGGGAAGTTGACCTATATCAGACGGGATGGGGCGATGAAAGGTCGAAAAAATTTCCTCTATTTTCCACCAAACGCGATTCGGTGGTCAGACATTATCATTTCGCTCCTAGTCACTCTCCTGCTCCTTATCCTCTCCCTGGTCACTTTTTTTTACACAATTCCTCCCCGCTATCTCCCCTCGAGCTTCTCTGCTGCGCTTCCCGGTGGGTTGTCTTCCGCTGGTTATCCAGCCACTTTTCCCGTTACCCTGATTTTCTCTCGGCTCCCTATCTCGCCGCGCTCCTCCTTCTCCTCTCGCTCCTGCTCCACCTCATCATCATACAGTAGACCACAGTGGAGCTTTAACCCTTTTTTTTCTATTTTTCCACTCCTTTCTCTTCTTTCCCGAACTTCCACCGCCCACAAGCTGACCGCGAACTCCAAATTCTCCGTTGGTTCTGTGCGGGAAGGCTTCCGCTCCGAAGCTTGGCGAAAAGGGAGGAGAAAAAACACGACAACAACGATGGCTACGTCCAAAAGCGGAATCACAAAATAAATTGCTATGCTCGGAGAGTAATCCTTTTGTTGACGGGTCTTGTTTGACGTACACTCTATCATCTTGTGCCAGTGTAGATTGGTGGGTGGGTGGGTCGGTTTGCACCCTGTCTGCCCTCAAACCGATTCTCCCCTGTCCCTAGAAGTAGAGCATGCTCTTGTGCCGTACATAGCCGCCCTCCCCATGGGGTGTCTCCTCGGCTCGGTCGATGGATGGCCTGCAGATAACGAGCCCTTCTATTCATACTTGAAAGAGTTTAATCCTTCTCCTCTTGCAGCCGCGGCGGCACCAGCACCTCACCTCTGAACGCTGCTGCTGCTGCTTCTTCTCCTCATACTGAAGACTTCTTTTCAACGAACACCTTCAATTCAAGCAAGCAAGCCGGTCGGTCGGAAGAACGGACGCACGACCAGCCATCTACCTAGGGAAGAAGGGCGCCGACCAGTGAGGCGAAGAGCTATTTGCCAAGGCCCGGAGGCTCTTGTCGAGCTATCGGTTGTTTTTTGTTTGATTTCTGCTTAAATGAGAGCCGGCGAGGAGGAGGAGAACCGGCAGCGAACAAAAATCATTTTGTGCAGCTCATCGGAGACGAAGGCTTCGAGCAGAAGAGAACGAATGCGGAACGAGCGGGGAACACCCATAACAAGTTTTCCAGAACGGCCCCCTTGTACAGAATTGCCTTGATGCTCGTTGTGAGATGATGTCGACGGAGGAGGACGACGACCTAGCTCGAGGCTGAAGCGAGCGGAGAAAGGAACAAAGACAACGCGAATCGAAACCAAACGTGCAATACTGGAGAACAGGCTGAAAGAGTTTTTTTGCTATTACTCGATTTGTTGTACATGTTTGTGAATATCGAACACTTAGATACTAGAACCGGAAACGATATCATCATAACTGAACCCCTGCAGTCACAAACGAAGAAATATATAAATATTTATAAATAAACCAATTGATAAATATATCAGCGATGCAGGTCGATGACGAAAAAATATAATTTGTCGTGAAGATCGGTACTGTAAATGACGACGATGGATCGATGACTCCGAAGAAGTCGGGGAAGATGGTGGGAAAGTTTTTTTTTCCTGAGGACTGATGAGAATTGTGGCCAAAGTCAAAGGTTTTGACGTGGCGGATAACCGCTCAACAAATCGATTTCGTTTCAACACTTTCAACGAGACGGAAGAGAACAACTGTCAGGGATGACAGTTTTTGACAGCGATCCACCGCGCTTGACGGCCAATCCTGATGTTTGAGAGACTTTTAGGAGGCAGAGATAGAAGAAACGACGAAAAGATCCAGCGGGGAAAGTGTCGGCAAAATGCTCAAGGATCGGCTTGTAATGGCTTTGAGTGGTTTCGATCTTTCCGCTCAGGTCAGATAAGGGAAGTCAGTCGCGATCATCGCGGTGGGTCGCCGTCGAAGCTTTGCAACAAAATGAAACTACTCGGAACGATGTAAATAAGGTGAAACGAACTAAAGCGAAGTATGAGAAATACAGAACTTTGGTTGAAAGGATCTCGAGGATTTTCAATATTTGGGTATCTCGTTATTTTTCAGTTGAGAATCATGACCTTCATCGTTCGAAAGAGATTGAGTCGTGATGGTTGAGAACAGAAACACCAACATATGTTGCGACCGATTGGTGAAGAAAACATATGTCATCGGAGAATGAAAGAGAAACGAGTTGCCGTTGGCCGATCAAGGAGAACATTTCAAGATTTTCAGATCGGGAGAAAACTCGCGTTGTTATCCTTCCAGGGAGCAGTCTCTTGATTTCATCGATTCGATCGAAAATAGTGAAGATTTCATCGTCCCCAGGTTCTCCCTCCGCCGATGTCGATGACTTCGGTTTGATTCTCCGACGCCAATTGCCAGACCAAACTCCATTCCTGCTGCCGCGAGGATTCCGATTGCGACGCAAATGCGCGGAGACGGCTCGTTAGACAAGGTCGCGCTTTCCGAAACAATCAGGAACTCATTCGAAAACCACTTTAGGATCTGCATTAGGAGGGATCCTGTCCACATCCGAGCATGTCTTACAGTGCAGGACGAAGGCGAAATCTGCAGGAGACGCTGATCTGATGTTCTCGGCAATTTGGACAGATTCGAACGTGTTCGGGTCGGCAAACATACTCTGACGATTCTGGGTCAGCGAACTATTCCGGCGTCCAGTTCCGCAAACATATTCCGAACACATTCGTTTCGGCGAGTTTTCTAGCATTTGCCAGATGGACTTCGCGAATTGAAGGAGGCCATTCATGTCATGCGTCTGTAATTCTACGATAACGGACGGAAGATGTTGACTTTGAGTGGATTGACCCACGGCTCAGCTGATCCACCGCTCGAACCAATTCCTCCGCGCGGATTTCGACTTCGATCAGCTTTAGCGACAAGAGAAACACCGTGTTTTGTCCGGGTTGGGGCTGAGTGCAAGAAAACATCAAAAACCGTAGTGACGCGAACGTTTTCGAATCGAGCCGAACAGGAAAAGGAGTAAAGTAGAACCACCGTCTCTTCTCGCCAACGACTGCGCGAGTCGGAGAGACATCGGAATGAAGTGGCGCGCAGGCGATCGGTACGACTTCTAAAAATCAGTCGATCTAGTCTTTGAACGTGTCCGTGGCGAAAAATTCCGGAGCGTCGGAGGAAAAAGTCGAGCGGAAGACTCGGAAGAAGACGATCGGAGAAGGTCGAATTGGTTGGAATGAGGCCATGCATTGCTTTCGGCTCATTAGGCTATTTCAGGAGAAAGAGGACGAGAACATTTTTAGCTCCAACAACTGCGCTGCATGTATGCGATGACGATCATTGTCGCCGTTTGCATACTTGCACCCGCTGCGGCGATCACTGGAGCACACTACGAGAATGACAATGACGACGTTGATGAAGACAACCACAATAACGGGAACTCTTATTTGGCCCCGCAGTCAATGGGATTCACCGAATTTTCCCTCCCAGAATCGAGAACTCGTTTCTCCGAGGCTTCTTTCAACTTTGTTCAGTTTTATTCAAATTATCCAAGAGGTCGAAAGATCTTCAGGATTGCGGAGTATCGACGGAACTATGATTTCTCTCGATACAATATGTCGAACGAGAAAGATCTGTTCACCGGAGGTGCGATTATCTGCTCGATTCCCTCAGGCAGGAACTTGTCTGCTCCAGCGCATTCCTCGAGCTCTCTCATCCGGTGTCGTTCCACTTGTTCCACGGAAGTCTTCCGTGGTCAAGGCCTCTTGGGACTCGTAATCCTCGAAATAATTTTCCTCGCATCGTAACGGCACATGCATCGCGCTGAATAATTTGTTGCAGCCATAGCTCTCTGTTAGGAAGAGTCCTTTATCTTTAGGGAATGAATTTTCCATAGTCGACCAGGATGGCGCGCTCTTTTCAGATAAAGCTTCCCGAAGTCTGTCCGCTCAGCCGCTGCTTCTAATCCCTATCGCTTTCTCTGGAAGCTCTAGCCCTGCTCCTGCTTCTAGCCGAACCCAACACGATGCAGGTCATTCTATATCGGCGTTTGAACCTCGAGCTCTCTCGTTAAGCCGCTCCACAGATGTGACGATTGTCGCGCAGTGAAACAATTCTTCGATGTACAGTTCGGCCGCAGAGAGCACTCGTCTCTGCTGACACATGATACAAAGCCGCTAAACCCAATCCGCTCGGAACAAAACTTGTGATCGGGAGTGTGATCCGAGTGTGTTATCATCTGTGTGTTGGTGTTCGTACGCCTCCATTTGCGCTGGTGTGAAATACAACACTTTCCGTAAGAGTCGGCGGCCAAGAACACGGAAGAAGAAAAGCTACGTTGCTCTGCTGATGTCGTTGTGCCTCCGTTCCCGGGCGCCGCGCCGGCTAGCTCATCCCGCTCATGATAAACAACGGAAGGGATTTGTCGGGAATTATCATCGCTTTGTTGATACAGTTTCATATCAACAAACATACTCGCTCGTTCTCTATCGCGAACTGCCACTAGATCATCTGCCCAGCTTTCGCCGACGACACGGCTCTCACGATCATTCGCGGAGGCTCACACGATCAAGGAACAACAGAGAGCGACTGCTCAGAGAAAAATCGCTCTCGGCCTCTTGTTGGATTAAGGCTTGTTTGTAGCACGAAAACACTTCCTCCAAGTTTCGATTCAGCGACATCGAAAGGTTCAGCCCTCGTAAGTTGGCATTCCATCGAAATCCAGCGCTCGAGGATCTGGAATGACACAGCACGAGCATCGTTCCGGCTTTGGAAGACTCGTTTGCTTCCAGAACGCCGTCCAAACATGCATCGATAGAGTTTTGAGCATCCTCTTGTCCGATCTCGAAATTTCGCGCTCTCGCCGTCCTTCTAGAGATTTTGGCGATTCTGGTACTGAAAGTACCATGTGGTCATGAGATTCCATGAGTTTCGACGCATCATACGCGAAGGAAGGCCTGCATCACACACGAACAGAGGCCAGATGTGACGACAGGAGGTTGTACCGACTGGATTTCGCGTCCGGAGAGCATTCCGATTCATTTGTGAGGCTACGATAGTCCGTTGCGTCCTGTTTACTTTGTCCTACATGAAGGTCTGAGAGAGAACAGTAATCGGAAGGGATCGTTCCGTTGTTTGTGACATCATTCTTCGTGTCATTTGCAGCGCAGATTCCTCGCTGTAATAACCCGTGTTTTGCTCTCTTCCTGTCCGAATTGATATTGCGAAACCAGCGTGGTTTCCAGGTGCGATAGAGGGTCGCCGACACCGATCCAGGATCACCAGGTACATCCATGATGCAGTTATTCGATGTGCATTGGTTTCCGACGAGTCCTCATATTTCCGATTGGTGCGCGTACTTCGAGTTGAACTCCGGAATTAGGTGAAGTCGATGAATGAAACTTCGATTCAGAAGAATCGAAAATTGCTCGGAGTCAACGTTCAGAAGGAATTCCGAATCGTCCAAAATTCAAACGGCCTTCAGGTCGGCTTTATGCACAGGATGACCTTTCATGATGTTTTGATCCCGAGCTGAATGTGAATCGTACAGGGACCGGCCTCGAGCCCCAACGGATCCGCACAACCCGGTCTGCCGTGCATCACCGACAACGTCAACAAGTGACATTTGATTTGATTTCTACGACATCGCTGTTGCAAGATGAATTTATGGAGAACGACGGATAGACAAGTAGATCGTTTGAAGAAAATTCGATCCGCTGTTCCGTGACGCGTGGCCTTCTATCGGATTCCAAGCTACACAAACACACACACACACACACACACAAAACCAGACAGGCACGCTCCCACCAGCGGTATGTGCCCTGGCAAACCGACTTTTTTTTCCCTCTTCCTCCCGTCGCCGCTCTTGCTTATGTCACGTTTTTTAGCGGTGTTCGATTTCATGTCGCGCGCGGAAACTCAACACCGTCCGCTTCCGCACAGCTTCGAGTCAGAGTCCCGACTCCACGGTGAAAGAGTTGACTCTATCAAAGTATTCGCTCGAACTATGGAAACTCGTGGTGACTCTTTCGACATGATTCTCGAAAGTCCTCCGACGTGTTTGATGCATTCTGGCGACTGGCGTGACGAAACGAATCAACAACGAGCATCGACACCGTCGTTTGGCTCGACGTAGTCATCAGCTTTATGATGATGATGATCGCATCATCAGCCTCGTGACGAGCAACTGTAACTGAGTTTTGGGGGACCAACATTGTTGCTGAGGACAAATGGGAGTTTGTCGGCCGCGCCCAGTCTAGCTAGTCCATCTGCATGACACGAAAGGAGAACGACTCCTTCCGCCTGAGTGGTCTTCTGTGAGGTGAGGGAGGAACAAGAGAAGAAGAGAGAGGCAATGACCACAGTCATGAACAGCTGGAATAGATGCAGAACCAAACTTCCAGAGAGCTCAGATCCCTTGTGAATTGTCTCCGGCCAATGATTCCAGAGAGAGGAGGACGAGCTCAACAGTTCGAAGACCGGAAAATTTTGCAAATTCTATGTAGAAACTGTGGAGAGCGGACCAATTAGCTATTGAACGGAATAGGGAGGGACAGAGGATGGGGAAAACGAAAACGTTTCCGGAGCGCTCTCTATTTTCCGATTGAATACAGCTGCTTCTGGCCTTATTTCGATTCCGGTACCGAATGACGGGAGGAGCGAGCAAAAAGAAGCCTCCGAGTGAACGGAAGGGAATGGGAGAAGGAGGAATGCATAAAACCACCGCAACCACCACCACCACCACCACTACTACCATTCCGAAGTGGACCAGCTGGTTCTTGGACCGCGTCTGGGGCTCCGGCCATTTTTCCAACATTTTCACTCCGACGTCGGTTTCGGAGCCCGTCGATCGCCCAAAAATCGCGGCCGACAAGGAACATCTGATAAAGAATTAGGTAGCCATGACAGGCGCTTCATCGAAACCGACACGATACTGTGCCGCGAAGAGAAAAAAATATTCTCATGTTAATTATTCGTCACGTCGATCTCCCGGTGCGGACAAGGTTCTCGTATCGGCTTTGTATTCGATCCCGAAACGGCGATCGACTCCGTCAGTGATTCTCAGAGCGGCCTTCGACGAATTCGACGATTCGCTTCGAGGGAAAAGAAGCCGTTCCGGAACTGGAGACTTGAGGCTCGCGTGATGCATAAACGTAGAGCCGGAGCGAACAGTAGACAGAGCGATGATGCAGTGGAGGAAGGCAATACTAATTCGTGTTACGCCGGTTCGCTCATCGAAATCATCAATGTGTGTTTGCTCTGACGTTGAGAGATCCACAACAGTTGATGATATGACGAACGATGCCGTCTTGTCGGAAGTTGCTCTTCTCGGATCACACGTCAGGATAGATTACGAGATATAGGTACACCGTCACTTGAAGAACGACTGTTGGTGTCGTCGTGCTCTCATAGAGCACGATCGGTGCTCGAGGAACTGCAACGGCGCACGAGCGTTGAGACAAAACGCTCGCGCGCGTGGCTCGCATTGAAACGGGAGCTATTCTGAACTAGAAGTGAGCAACGATATGTCGATCTTGCCATTGTTCATCCTCTCGATTTAACTTTCAGGCTGATATATGCGGGGAACGGACAAACGGAGACGATCGCGACACTTCGGTTTTTGTCGAGTGAAAACATGTGCATGAATCCAGAAGTGGAAACTCATTTTCATTCAAATATGTCAACTTTGTGAGACAATTGCTATCTCCGGGAATCAAATCCGTGACCTCGACATCCTGCTACAGCTACCAGGTGGCGAACTTGACCTCTTTACAACGCTCCCGTTGATGGCCTGCGGTTCTCACTCGCTCAGTGACGAGACAATGTCAGTGAATATAAACTGCGAAGTGCCAAGTTGAACAGTGTAAACTGAGAGCATTGTCTTGTGGCGGGCTGCGTGATGGCGGACGTCCGTGCAAACACTCCTCGCCTGCCTGCCAGGCTGTATGCATGCATTTGATGGATGAGCTGTAAAAAATGGTTTCCTCTCAAGTTGCTGCTCAGCCTCCCTTTCTGCCCTCCTGGCTGTCTGCTGCCCCGTCACCGGTCTGCCTGATTGACTGCCTGCAAGGATGGCTGTAACCCTGTTTGCTCCTGTGTCCGCTTGTTTACATCCCGAGCCGTGGAAGGGCAGGCAGTCAGGCAGGTGCTTCCTCACAACCGTTCATCCTCCGCTCGTCCCCACCGCCGCCCATTGCGTGTAGACAAATGCTAACGCACGTAAGATTCGTAGATTTCATCGGATACTGATGCTGCCAGGTCGCCTGTCGGGGTCGCGGTGCGAGTGCGGTTGGAGCTCGGGTTGGGTGCGGCGGCAAGCGGGGAGGTGGGCAGACAAGTAGCCGTAGCAAATGCATCACCACAACCGCTACGCAAGCAAAGACACGAAATCCCGATGCAGGAAAGTTAGACTAGGAGCGTGGTTATTCACGCGGGCTCTTCATGTAGCCCATGTTGCCAGTTTCGTGTTCTTCTGGTCTTCCGCCGGGCGAAAGTTCAACGAAGGAACGGAAATTTACATATGTATTTCACAGGATTCTCCACTCAGCAGATGGTTTGAGCTCAAACTCATCCCTCGCTCGTTCTGGGGAAGAACGTGACTCTCCGATTTCCGGAGTTCACATCTGGTGGATGGCGTTGAAGCATACGCGGTGAGGATATTGCAAGGCATCCGCACCGATATATCGGATCGATTCCCCAAACTTCCAAGGTTTCCATCTTTGTATATATTCGGCTGTTTGTGCGCTCTCTTCCGTCGCTCGTCATTCAAGCATTCCACCGGAGGGCCTACCGAGAGGAATCCCGGCAGATGTGTCCGGAATGTTAGGATCAAGTTCGGCCGAATGTGAACTAGCGTCTGAATCTGCCATACGACTGCACCATGGTCGGTGTTCAAAATAGAAGCATGGAAATACATCCTCGATTGTACCTCGTCGATTGTGTGTGTACAGTCATTTCACTGGAAAGAAGCAGGCTGAAAGTTCAAGCCCGTCTGGCCATAGAGCACGAACAGCTTCTGGTATCCAAGATCCGTCATCAAGAGTGAAAGACATCGCGGGGGAGCAAGACCGGGGGCAGAACTTCTGGAAACCTTGAGAGTTGTGATTGATTTTGAAACTTCACGAAAACCAACGCAGCAGTCCCAAGCCGTGTCCGATTCCTGGGAGAAAAATGAACTTTCCAGTTTTCCGCATGTTCCGCTCTCTGTCAGTCTTCTGTTTTCGCGCAAACCGTCCATTACTAAACAAAAGTTTCCCTTCCTACCCTCGTTTCTTTGTTTGGAGAAATATTGGCTCGGCTTGTCACGCGATATTAAATTACGCAAGTGAGGAACACGTTTGCGGAGCGGTCTCTCACTGTGTTTCCGACTGCGACAAACGACGTCCGTGGCTGAGGTGATGAACTTCGCCTGTCACAATTATGGGCATCCAACCATTGAAATTGCTTCTCGAGCTCACGAAGCAGTTGACGTAGAACCGGAAATCTCGCTCTCGCAGACTGCCGGCTGAGGATGAATCTGTTCACGATCTGAGCTGACGATACAAAGTATCTAGAGCGTGATTGACAACTAGTGGAGAGAATCCGAAAGAGAAGATCAGCGCCGGATGATGACATTATCAACATTACCACTTTTTTTCATTGTCGTCATTATTAACATGATGAGTGATGTTGTGCGCTATCGTTAATGGACCGCCTTTGGTTTCTCTTTTTCCTCTCTCGGTGTACGGCAGGCCTGAATAGATTGACGGATGGACGAACGGATCGAGGAATGAGTCCGTGGAAGCCAGGGCGCCTCTCCGTGCCCCGAACATAGCGGCCGGCGGTACAGACGACGAAAATGACAGATCCGTCGGTGTTTGTGTAAAGAGAGGCCCTCGGAGCTGCTCACTCGATCGCTTGCCGGCGCGGTGAGCTCCCGAGGTTTATTTGTGCGCGCGCGCGCGCGTCAGAAAGACGCAGTGATCGAGGGAGGCTGTTGTTACATTATCGAATTAGCAGACACAACCCGACGGAGAAGGACGAACCCATTGGCTTGCTGGCCAGCATGACTGTCTGGCACTCAGGCGGGCAATCGGGCAGGATAGCTGGTGGCGGGCAAACAGGCGCGCAGGCAGGCAGCGGCAACTAACCACATTACAGGAAAGAGTCGACGAGTTTGTCGCTTCGTCCATAGTCACAAGCGTGATCGACGTGTACACTAAATTAAGAGATTCTCTGGCACTTCTTTGGCCCCGACGTCGTCATCCTTCCCGGCCTGAGTTTTTCCTGCTCGCTTCCTCCGAGTCGCCACGAACTCAAGTCGTCGCAACAGGCTGTCAAACAAAAACGACAGCCGAGCTTGCAGCAGTCACCTAAGTGAATCAGCAAAGGCGGAAGAGGCACCACCTCCCTTTCGGGTTATTCAACTCATCGAGGTATTGACAACGAATTAGCCGGTACGAGTCCATTCGTTGAAGTTCATGAGATTTGATGTTTCCCTTTATCGAACACCAAAGTTGGTTTGCACATTCTGTCTCAAACCGTTGATAACTATTTGCAACATCTACCATTCAAACGTTCCGATGAGTCGAGCGACACTCGAGATCGAACCCACGGCGATACGAACGATCTCCACCGAAAGGAAGCCACCGATTTGGCCTCCGATCCATGCTGTAGATCTAGCGTGACTGCACGAATGAAACCGGTCACGCTCATTTTCATCAATGAGAAATGGAATCATTCGTAGCGCGGACGACGACACCGCAAAAAGATGTCTCGCTCAGAGCCGATCCGGAGGAGAGACGCCGCAATCGTTTCTGGGAGGGATTAGATCATCAAAAAATGATCGTCTCCGAATCGGATATTCTTTCGTTCCCGAAAGGCTCTTCCTTTCACGGGATTTGAACACGCCACCGGTAATTCGATTCTCCGATTCCGAAATTCCGGAAGTTGTACTGAGCGAATTTAAAGGTGACGATAAGCAAACGTTGTCAAAGCCGAATTCTAGCAAGAGAAGCTTTTTTCGATCGTTGAGTGGTGGCGAAGCATTTTCGGTGAGGCGCCAGGTCGCTTAAAGAGGTACCAGATGTCAGATGACCTATTCAGGAGAGGGTTTCCGCCAAAAACGTATAAGAGTCCCGGAGAACGACTCCCTTGACAATTAACGATCTCAGCTTTATAGCTGAAGCCATTCTTTCGGACAAACCAACAAGGGACGCGAGCGCGGACGACGAATTTCGGGAAGAACTCTCGGGCGAAGGGATTCTCGCATGAGGCGCCGCAGCGGTAAAACGGGACACCGCGGAGGGAAAGTTCCGATGATAGAGAATTCATAGAATACTTGACGACATCAATCGACGAGCCGGCGTTCGTTGACAAACAACGAGGGAGTCCGTACACGGGCATAGGAGATCGGGTGGGAAGCGAAGCTACGCACGAACAATGACGAGTCTGACTTCGATTGACAGGACGCAGATTAGGAAACGATGAAAGTTTCCTAAATTCTCGCGACGATACTCACGCGTATTTTTCTGAAGTCAGAGAGCCGCGAAAGTGGAGGTGGAACGAGCTGTACGCACTTCTGGTATGATAGTTGTCGCTCGCAGACTCCAACAACGGATCCATGACCAGACACTGGAACTCTATTTCTGATTTGGAGAGAATCATTTTCGTGGTCTGCTCTACAATTTCGAAAATTTTATGAGACCGCGGTTAGTTCTCGTGTTTGATATTGGTCGCCATGAAATCAAATCAGAAAGCCCGCGACGCCAGAGACTTCTGCTTCGGTGGAAGTTCTCTCACATCTATTTGAAATGAGTGAATGAGTGCTGTCTTGGGCACAGATGGAATTGCGTTTCTTCAAAGTCCCAATCTTTGGTTTCAAGTTCTAGGTCTCGCCTCGAAACCCCTACAACAAGGATGGAATATTTGACAATTTGGATTATGAGATTTTCACTTCCTCTATCGATCGGATTCCGATCGATGACCCCTTCAAATCACGCAATATTCCGTCAGCGTCTTTACGGTGGCCTCGGAAACCGCGTTTTTTTACCCGAACGACAGATGAAATATTTTGAAGATTAAAGTATCAGGCTATATCGACTGTTCTGACATTTTCAACCTCTTTCATTCGTCCACTTTCATCGGATTCTAGTCGACCATTGAATTTCGAACTTTGGGAACCGGATTTTCCGATTTCAAAAGATCTCTTTGAGATCTTCGGCTTTTTGACGGATTCCAGAAGATCGCCGAGAATTCTTGGGGACTTTCATCATTTTCACGAGTTTTTCATAGAATCGAGGCCTCTATCATTTCTGTCGGTGCTTAACTATCTCAACGTATCCGAAAGGAATCAACGATCGGTTTAGTACCGCGTCTTCGAGTTTGAATCTGCACTCGACGGAATTTCGATTCTCGATCTCGAAACAATTCCAATCGGAACTCCGCGATTCCCTCGTTCGGATAATAAAAGTATGAAGATGAGTTTTTCATTCCAGTTTCGAGAACAGCAAAACTTTCCAAACCCGAAATTCCTAAAACTCTAGAATCGAGCTACCAGCCGTATTGAAATCTGCGATCGGAGTTCTCGACATACCCTGCACATTAATTTCTCATATCCAATACTCTTCGTAATTGTTCCGTGGTTTTTGTTCTGAATGTTTTTCACTTCTTATCAAAATGAATATTTACAACAATCGATGTTCGAATACCCACCGTAACCGGAGTATGCAGTCGTGCAAATTTCAACCATGATCTGTGGAATCCCATGAGAGACGAATTCTCTTTGATCGAATTTCCTTGAAACCGGAGTCTCCAGAGACTGAAATGAACACTGCTGAGATCAAAATGAAAATCAAAGAGCGGAATCGGATAAGGTCACCTAAGATCCGAGCTACCGAAGAAAAAGTTCCGTCATCGCAGGCGGTTGGGATCTAATATTCACTTCAATCCGAGTGGAGCTGATCGGCTCCCAAGCATAATGACTGTGATTGCAGAAATGTCATCCGACACGGGAAGAAACAGAAATAAACTGAAAATGATACTCCGGCATTGGTCGGCGGTGCAAATAGACAGGGATTCTTCGAGGCTCTGTTTGCCAAGTGCTTCCCAATATCGGAATCTGATGAATTCCGTAGCGAAAACGAACCGCTCATCGGTCTCGATACGTCGCCCGTCCGTCACTGATCGTAGTATTTACTTCCGTGAACGCATCTCTCCAAACGCAGTGACGAAAAACTCCAAGAATCGGGAAACACGGTCTTTTTTGCGCGAGCAGGACAATTGTTCCTGGTGTACGTCATACTTCCCCGATATTCGAGAAGTTTGCGTAACTGTGAATGCATCCGCGACTATTACAGAGGAAGATCTATTGCGTCAATTCACCTAATTTGTTTTCCTCAATTTCGTTATCGCGAACAGAAGTTTCGAGCGTCAGCGTCCACGGCTTCCAATTTTGTGAGCGTGGACGTTGTTGTTTTATTGGGCGCGGGATTCTGTTTCAAGACGAAAACATCACAAGGTCTCGTTGACGGATTTGCAAAACGGAATTCGACGGAAGAGAAGGCCACCGAACGGGTCGAACCGCGCAGCGGGACAGGAAACGCCGAAGAGCTCCGTTAAACGGGTTTTTCGTCTCCCGCAGCTTAGGATGAGGCTTTCGAGATCACCTCGTGCACTCAACACGACTTGTCCATGAAATATCTCGGGCCCCCGACACGGCCTCAGCCAAGCTGTTTTTAATGAAGCTAAACCTTCCTCAACCCTTTGTGGAATCAACCTGAGCGAACTTGCGCATTGGCGCGCGAGAGGATTACGCAGGTTGAATCCGACAAGTCTTCACTTGCGTCTAGACGCCGGTAATGGTAATGGTAATGGTATGGTGTTCTCTGCCCGGAAATTGTGTCCGGCTCGTGACGACTCTGTCTTTAACTTCTGTCTCGCTCGAAACATGAACGTCCAGAAATTCGTCATCGTTTCTCACGCAAATCAGAAGGAATCAATATCGAACGACGGGGAATTTAGGTCGCATTTCTGGAGGAACTTATTTGAGGAAAGACGAGTTCTCGAAGAGAAAGAATGAGACGACATCACGGGATCGGCGAAAATTCCAAGCGGAAGTCCCAAAGCCGTCGCTCGTTGAGGTGAATGCCTTCTTTCAGTCACAGGAAAACTCGCGTGATGTAATGATCGGTAAGGCGGCATCCTTCTGTGGAATTTTGTATCGAGATTCGGCGCTTCGAATGAGATATAATCGGTCCGTTTTTTGAATGATCGTCCTGAACTCATGGTGATCCCAAAGAGGCATTAAGGAGAAGTCGGCTTCTCCGCCAAAATATCACTTGCCTGAGTTGATTCGAGGCATCTCACGTTGGATTGACTTATCTCGAGCGAAAACTTGATGACAAAACTCTTGAAAATCTCCACTTCTTACGTTCCATCCCTTACCGCAGCGGATCCTTGCTCAGCCGCAGCTTACGGTCTCTCTCTCTCTATGTTTGAATAGCTTCACGGTACACACTAGAGCTCCAAGCGCTCGAATTTAGGGAGACTTTGCGGCTTCCCGTAGACCGGCTTTCTCCCGTCGTAATGTGTATACGTAGCCGGCAGCCACCGAACGCTTAGGCCGTAGAAGTACGAGCCGAAGCTCCCTCCTTTGCTTGCTGGGTTGTTGCTTGGCTGCTCGGCTGGACAGCTAGTGGGTTGGCTGGCGCGATGGCTCGAATAGCTGCCGGTTCTACAAGGTCACATCTGCAACGCCAAACGGTCTTGTAACGGTCACCCGACGAGCGAGCGAGCGCCCGGCCGGCCGGCCGGTTTGTCGATCCATCGAGTCAACGTGGCAGTCGATCGTTATGTAATGAACCACCAGGCGACAGGTTGCAAGGAACTCGCCGTTTGTAATTTTTTTGATGTCTTCAAACGTTTTGCTCAGTGGCTCATTGCGCTATCTTCGTCATTGCGGCTCCATCTTTTCAAGTTCTTCTCCCGTTTTCAGTCCATCGATTCGTTCGGTCGGCATTCACAGATATTTTGCCATATTTCGATGACGCCGGAGTCCGCGATCGACTCGATTTCCTCGAAAATCAGGCTGACTCGACCGGGTATCGCGTATTCGAGGTAACTGATTGAACACGTCGAGGATCCAGAGAGCTACTGCGAATCGAACCACTTTGGAAGGTTCCAGGGATTTCAACCTTCGAGTCTGTCTGCGGACTGGTATACAGTGTTGATCTACGGCTTTTCGGACTTTTCTCGAGATTCGTTTATCCCACTTTTCCTGTGCTTCGTGGAACTCGGAACAATTAGCAGAAAAATGAATATCACGCCCTGTCGGGCATTAATCTTCCTTCTTTGCTTCTCTCTCTCTCTCTCTGAACTAAAAAATTGACACCGTATCTGTCATCGATTGAAACTTTTCCCTTGGGAAGGAATCTTAAAGTCAAAATAGAGATCCTCACACCCGCGCCCGCTCTGCTCCTATGTGATATTATCCGAAGCATTAGCATAATGAGATCGGCATAGCGCCATCAACTGGAAATTTGCATTTGGTAGATGTTAGAACATCGAGATTAAGGCTACTCTTCCTCTACTTGAATTTTACGAATGAGTGCGCTCACAATTTCTCGTACTTACGCGCGTCGCTCTCAAGTTTCCCCTTGTTCGCAAATCTTCTCTCGTGATCGTGCTCTGCTCGTTGAAATCACAAGTGAGCGATGTCGACGTCTCTTCGAAGGTCGTTATTGTTTGACACATTTGCAAATTTTTCGTAAAACATCGAAAACGCTTAAAATCTGTCTAAGCGTGAAATCACCGGAATTTACAGAAAATTCTGAAATTTCATTTTTTATCTACTTAATATTCGATTGTTGGACTTCGATTGCCGGCGACTTCTCTTTTTGAGTCAAGGTCAAGGGTTCCAGCTATGAACTGTGGTCCTTCACTTTGAATTGACTCAACTGTTTCGATTTTTGACACAATATCATGTCGATGTCGAGAGATCACTTTGTGAAATGTAGCGAGAAATTTTCGGAAAAAAAGGATAGTAACGAGAGGAGGTGGTGGGGTCAACGCATCCTAGGTGTTCTATATTTCTCTTCTCAACCCTTCCAGATATCAGTATCATATTTACACATCCAGATTCACGCGTCTCAAGAATACGGGCGTTGATATCAAACAACGACACGCACTGTTGGCTGGCGACACATCGATACTTCACGGTGATGCAGCACACCCGAGGTGTGGGATCGTCCCTTGAACAATGAATTATGGTGGATGGTGGATGATGATGATTCATGAATATTGAACGATGAATAATGTTATTCACAAAGGTTTCCCAAGAACTCGTCGAGGCTCGGGTCTTCTAACGCACGAATCCAGCTCGTGCGGTGATGGCTGCTGATGGCAGGTGTCCAGAGTTGAGGAGAACGAAAACTTTTTTTTCGTTTTTTCTCGCAGGCTTTGGGTATTTGGTATCACAACTTGATGGTCACCATGTCGTCCTTCACCGGAGGCATGAACACCGGCTGAACTTGGGTCGTGATACTTGGCACAGGGATTTTCTTTTTCTTTGAGTTCGAGGTAGCCGTCGAGTACGATAAGGCACCGTTGTCGACTTCTGTTGCACACAAAAACCTGAAGCACTCGTCGATGCAGAAGAACTGAGTCTTGGTGTACACTGTCCAGGCGGTGAGAAGCAGAGCACCGAGTATCATCGGCAGAAGTGACAGCCAGTGGAACGGCGTCAGCACCGATGGGAACGTGAGACCGTCGGCATACGTGAAATCGTACACTTCGGTTGTTATCGGATCGAGCGGGACTTCGGTCGACATCGTGTTCTGTCGAGCGGTTCTGGTTGTAAGCTCTCTGGCGTCGATCGGGCGTTCTGCGCTGGTCCCTGTCTGACCCTGAAGTGAGCGCACCTCCTCTCCAGGGGCAGAAAAATCGCCGTCGAACGAAGCGTTCACCGCAAGCAAAGAGCTATGGCGGCGGGCAAAAAAAAACTTTCACGAATTTCACAAGTAGAAATCTGAGGGTCATTGAAAGGAGAAGAACACGAAATTTGCGTAACGCAACGTGACAACCCTCAGAAAAAGGGAGGAGTCGCTGCTAAACACATGAAAGACGGATGAGTGATTCACTCGATCCCAATCAGATCTGGATTGGGCGCGGAGACACAATGTTCCCTGATTCCACGTCCGCTGAGTACCAGACTTGAAATGAATATCATCTCTCTTTCTTCAGGAACTCATCAAACGTCGAAATATTCTATTCAACGTTCAACTGCAGCTGACATCGAAGACTGGCGTCGGGTTCTCAGAAGTTTTATTACAACCGAATCGTATCACCGGGTCGGATCAAACCGACGACTAGATAGCGGAGTTTCTCAACGTCTTTCTGATCCGATTGGGAAACTAATTCTCAACGTTTTGAGCTGGGTGAAATGGTGTCGTTGAGCAGCATCATCCGACACGCGAAGCGTGCTGATCATTCGATGCGATGTCCTCGAAACTGAATCCGCGCCAAACAGATGAAGCTTCGTTTGAAATTCCACGCATCTCCAACGACGAATTCTTTCGGATCCCCGTGAAACTTCAATGAATTCGGAAGCGATCGCTGAGCACTTGCGAAGCCATTCGACTGCTCAGATTCCGAAGTAATCGAATCCGAAGTCGGGGCCCTAGCCACTACAAGTCTAAGATGACAGCATCTTGGAAAATATAGAGGAGCACGCGACAGAACTATGAGAATTCAATCCAAGCAAGCCACGGAAAAGTGACCAAGTTGTATTCTTAGACCGGCAAGTCGGTCCAGCGGCCTCGAAACTGAGAACATCGTCTGCTGAGCTTCTCCTACTGCCCGTCTGGGGATCCGGACAGGTAGTAGGAGAATAGATCGCCGCAAGGATAATGCGTAAAACCTGGAATTCGGAAGCTTTTCCACAGATCGAATCAATCGCTGAGCCGAGGACGAGTTTCCAATATCGGACTCAAGCCTTCCATATCAGCACAAGGGAGTGCTTCGAATTTCATACTTGACCGCGGCTCCTGAAATATGAGTGACTGCAACTTTTCCAAATATAAACAGTGAAGCTGATGCGGACAAAGTTCGAAAGAAAGCGATTTGACTCAATGTCGGGGTTGAGCTTGACAGCCGCGCGCCAGAACTCGCTGACGATGTTGCACAACACGCTTTTCTGCCCGATTCCGTCGGGTTCTGACTGCTGCTACGGGAGGCAGCGGTGCGGCGGCGTTGAGCAACGCTCAATCGACGGACGCGGGTCCAGTGTGACCGTTGTTTGATTTTATCTTTCAGTTTCAGGAAAGTTTCCGAAAGGAAACTTTGAAAAGAACGGAAAGAGTTCCGCAATCGTTTGCTGAACTTCGTATGTTTTCTAAACGGAGCCTCCGCATCGGAAACTGTTTCTGGGTTTCCAGGCGGTCTCCGTTGGAAAGTGAATATATTCATTCATTATGAACTTCTCTCCGCCGTTGATTGTTTCAGATGGAGCAAGCTTTAATGAAAAACGTTGATGCTGACTTCTCGAATTGATTTTCGTCGCCGAGTTATGGTTCACTGTCCAACAGAACAACCGACGGCCGAGCTTTGCGAATTGAAAACATTGCTGGAGGACTTGCCAACTGAGTGTGTGAAATTTCGGTCTAGAAACTTCAGGCGCTCACGTTGACCGTCGGCCAAGGTTGCCGCGATGCCTTCTAATGTAAGTATTAGGACAACGAGTAGATAGCAACGCTTACGAGATTCCCAGAGAGGCATTCCTGTTCAATTATCGGTCCCTCAAAGGATACCTGCCTCATCCTCACTCAGGAGAGTCATGTAATCCCACACTGCTGCCAGATGGTGTCTTGCGAAGCTGTAAATTTAGGATCTCGGAGCTCTCATCTTTTCACAGGAAAAGTTCGATCCTCCACAGCCTTCCATCCATTCAATACTTTGTGGTGACAGCTGGTATCGGCGGCTAGCAGAGAAGAATCCGCTCCGGGTTAGAGGTGCAGGGTGCAATTATCAGTTCGGTTCAGAAAGATGCGCCTTATCGGGTGGTCGAACATCGCTGTCTCCAGATTCGGGTGAAGGTTGCGGTCGCTCGAATCGATTAGCTTGCTCTGTGACGGCGGCGGCCCGTTCGCCCCGAACTCAATGAAGCTGTTAAACGACAGCGTTGGCCAATTGTCGCCAAATAGGCCAAGCTGAGGGTAAACTAGATTCCCATTAGGCACCGGCAACCACGGGAAACAATTCAACTGAGCAGCGGGGCTCCCGCCGGCGAACGACGGGGCCGACAGGCGAACCATGGGAGCGGCCGATGGAGGGCTCGAAACCTAAAACCAATCTGCGCGTGGCTCATCATCGTTTGGCCGAAGCGTTCGTATGCAAATTCCACGATAGCATCAACTCGTTCCATTTGCTCGATTTGAGCTCCGGCTCACGTTCCCGAAACGAGTGGTCGTACGCGAGCACATGGGCACGAACGAACTGGAAGCGATTGTTTCGACTCAGTCGTTCGAGCGCCGCACCGTTTCAACGAGTGGTTGACTCTGTTCGGGCTTTTGTACGCTGAGCGGCGAACCCTAACGTTTCCGGCTAGCCCTAACGGACAGAGATCAGGGGCCTAAAAAATGGCTCAACTGGCAAGCTTGACAAAAGGCGAGACATATTGCCAACGTGGGAGAACGCGTTGCCTCTGCGTGAGACATCTAACCGCAGTTGTATAACGAAGCGGTCCAAAGGCGACGCAATAAATATTCATGTGCGGCTCTTGATGCTCTCGACCAGACTCCTTCCTTCAGCGCTCTCCCGGGCTTCGGGAAGAAAAGAACTCCCGCTCAGCTGACTCTCCAAAGAGCTGAGGAAACTCCAGAAAACAGCTCTCTGAACGACAACGTACCCTCGACGAGCAGCGAGACACATTCCATATTGGAGTGCACTCCAACTAATCAAGCGCCATCGACGTTTCTCGTGTTTCGTTCACGAGATTCGCTCGGCCATGCATTCATAGTTCTGCAGACACCGATACACATTTCGAATTCTGGAGGGATCGAAATGTCCATGAAGTATGAACACAGAGGGGAACTAAAGTTGTGGGAGATGGAACCGATCGAATCACGCGAGGAAACCTCAGCAGTGAGATGCAGATGACAGGAAAGAGATGGTGGTTGCGTAAAAGCCCGGCTGGCTGTGAATTTCGACCGCGAAGACAGTTTGCAGGTTATAAAAGGAGCAGCAAAATAACAGCCGAGCAGAGAAAAGCGACGTGACGTGGGATCCTCCTTTGAAGGTCAAAAGCCCGAGTTTTTCTCGTACTGGTTCTCAGTGGAGTGGAGGAAGACAGAAATGAATACAATGCGCGTCAGAGAGCGGTCGGAGTGGTTCTCTTGGCATGGGGTCTGAGCCTGAAGGCTCGAGACCTTGGAGCAACAGCGATCGGCTTCGATTCCCAAATGCGGAAACGAAGATAGTTCTCGAAAAACCCTCCGATAAATAATTAGAAAAGGAAAGGCGTCCTAGACAGCACGAAGAAAGAATTTTATTTGGCGAACGCCAGACGGTATCGAGTGATACATTTATGTTCTCTTTTGTGTGTCATATACGATACATCGGGACCGAACCGTTGTCGTCGAAAAGGAGAAATCAGAGCGGAGCCGTGACGTTTTTTCCTTGCAGTCATAAACTGGTCGCATAAAGTTCCATATTTCCTCGGTCCGTGCAATGGGAACAGTTTGTTTCCTCCCATCGCAGGAAATCGAGATCGTCTCTTGCATGCTTTGTCTGATGTTGTCGACTTCGAATTCTTCCGTGCTCTCATCGGCTGCTTCCTGATACACCTCATGATCGATTTTGCATCTTCTTCTCTCCGACATTGTTTCCGCTTTTGATTTTCCTGATTCTCCCGACCTGTTCATTTGTCTTCAACCTACTCGAAGCAAAAAGAAAATCCGAACCTTCGAAAACACAGAAACAGATGAAAATGAACAAGTCGTAGCATGTGTTGCCCGACAAAACTGTTCCCTCAGAGGAGTTTTCCGGATCGTCAACAGATCCCCGCAGTATCGTACGAAATTGTGGCGATCCGTTCTATGTCCCGTTCGCCGGCTAACAAGCTATAAAATTGAGAACATGACCTTACTCCTTGCAACAACATCTTTGTGTGAATCCTCGCAAGGGGCTTGCTGCTCATCTTCTGCCATGATGGGATTTGCGATCGATGCGGCCCTCGACCAGAAAGTCAGAATAATTGCCGGAAGTGGCGTGAAGTTACCCCATTATATGCCAGAAGCCACTTTTGCATCTAGCAGCCAGACGCCACACTATGATGGAGTATACAAACGAGTTCGTGTTCCCGCGCAATTATTCGTTCTATCAACTTTACCACAACGCCAGACCAGTGTGCAGTAACTAAGTTGATTTCGTCGCGGTTCCTATCTACTAGAAATCTATCTTTACACAGCGGCAGCTGGCAACAGCTGTCCGAACAGCAGAACATGCGGTTGATTCATTGACCGTACAAAGCGATCATAAAAATTGCCACCAGACCATTCGATGTAAACAAAGAAAAACCACCGAGGGAACGTCACCGGAATCGCCGAAAAACCACTGACCGCGGTTGACACGAGGCTTCCGCTGTTGGAGAAAAAACCGTGCTATCGACCTAGGGAGAGCTTTGATAAGAATTTCTAGAAATCGATGTCGGAGTCGATAACAGTCGGCGGACCGTTCCATCGAACGAGAGCGCTGCCGGTGGATGAATTCGCGATCATTTCGTTCCCGGTGATCGATCCTAGGTTGAATGTTTCGTCTGTGTTTGTCATCCGTCCTCGACGTACGTCGTCGCACAACCGCCACTCGAATGCAAGACATTGTTCGTTTTATCATGAGGGATCTCATGCTTTTGGAACAACAAACACAGCTCGAGTATGTCGAACGACGACCTCCTCATATGCTCTGGGGAAACGACCGCTGACCAAGCGCTGAATCAACAGAGACTCAAATACAGGGAATGGAAAAAAGCGGAGGAAAAACAAGAGCATATTCGCCAAAGTGCCTTATGGAGGCTGTTTGTCTGGTCTGTGTATGCGCTGTTCCCTTTGTCTGTCGTGCCCTCTCAACCTCTTTCTACTTCCACCAATTCTCTCTTGCACTCTGTTTGTCTGCTTTTCGTTTCCTACCTTTTTCGTCGTCTCTCCGGCGATCCTTCATTTCTCAAAGTCGCTTTTTTCCGCGCACGCTTTTAACCTCGAATTCTTCTTCGAAGTTCCCCGTCGCTCGCCGTTTCAGACCCATCTCATCTCTAATCGAACGTCGCTTCCTCTTTGGTCATTTGAGCCGGAGTTTCTCTCAGGTCTCTCGCGGCCATCGCTTGGGGCAGATGGAGAACAAAAGACTCCTAAATCTGATCTTGGTTTCCCGCCAAAACCAGAAATGGTGTTTTGCTGACGTCCAGCTTGGCTCGTTGTTACCGATCACGGCAAGTGAACGGTCTGCGGATGTTCGGTTAATTCCCTCGAAACGAATTATCTCTCTTAATAGTAATACAATAACTACGACGGAAACGACCATCTCGGCGACGGTCGTTGATTACGATGACAAGGACATCGACGGAAACGTACAAATCGAAATCCAAGGTCGAGGAATTACGATCGAATGAAGGATGTCACTCGGGTTGTGGACGAGGAACGAGTAACCGACGCGACGTCGGATTTTCGGTCAGCCCCGTCCCTAACATTCGATCAAGAGTTTATCGCATTCTCCACAAACTTGGGGAGCGCGCACTCAGAGCCTCAATCTACTCACAGGTGCGGGGATTACTCTTCCCTCAGCTTCGGGCAATCACTAACCTACGGCGCCGTGCTCCGTTCTTGATGCACCTTGCTAGAAATCTCGCAATGTAGACTGCGAACACATTCTCACAATGTTATCGCAGTTTTCAAGCGGAAGAACCAACGTAACAATCGAGTGTTTGCGGTAGTTTTCCCCAAGGAGGCAGAGGCTCTTCGGCGGAAATCTTAAGTTTACGTAATTTTCCGTAACAGTTTCTATCGCACATTCTTCACCTGTTAGGATTCCAGCAAAGCAGTTCCCAGGTTCAAGTTTATTTTGAGATTAGAGAGTCCATCTGGAAAACCCAAATCTCCTCCGATTATTTTGAATGGTTCTTCCATCAGACACGCTCAAAAGAACGAGGTCATTCCGGAAGCATCACGGAGTTCTTCATATTTCAATATGTTCACAAATACCGAGCGCCGCCGAGCGTAAATCCGCCGAGACCAAGAGATTCGAAAAGATCACCTGCACATGCTCGCTCAGATCCATTACTCATCTCCGTGGTTCTGAGGAAGAAATTCGGAGGAAGCGAAAAAATCTCGGGTTCCTCCGAGTGGCAGGAAAGTGATCGCTGGAAAAGAGATAGATAGACAGACAGAGGAAACTCGTGGCTGGAATAGCGATGGATTCTCCCGAGCGAAAAAGTAAACATTGATTCTCAACGGCTCTCGGAACGGCTGGAGCGAGGTGTTCCCGACAGCTTTCCGTTCAACGAAAAATATTCACCTCGGTGTGGTTTCCCCTCGCCGCTCCGGAACTTCTCGAATCTCATCAACTACCATCAACGCCTCATACTACGGAGACGCGAGGATGAGATGGCTGGAATGAGCTCGTTCCCTCAACAGCTGGCTGATATCATGAAGAGCCATAAAGTTGACATTCTTCACGATTTTCGGAGTTTTTTTTCCTTTCCTCTTCGAAGAATCTTCCTCGAACCTGGCCGTTTTAGACCGAGACCAGATTTCACCTCAAGCGCGGAGATAGCAGAACAACGAACATCGTGTACCGCTTCACTGATTCCTGGTTCGCAATTCTAATTTCTTCTCCTTCGAGCGCCCTGCACAAACGATCTGCTTTCGGTCGAGCGCCGCGCCGTCCGTCTGTAGCTTTCAGATAGAAGATACAATCGAACGTTTTTCAAACGATTCAACGTTCACCATTGAGGGTCGTCCTCGACAGCTCAGATAACGTCGCTGAGAGAACGAGTCCGAGCCTCGTTTGCAGGGCAGCCATCTGTTAGACGTGGTCGCCATCAGAAGCAGACAGAGAATTTACAAGATCGTCGGGAAGGCATTTCTGGCGCGCGATTCGAGAGAAGGCGTCCTGACCGCATGGCTGGTCATCCAGAAGCCAAATCGAATTAGAAGACAGACCTGCTTGCAGCCATCGACTCATGAGCGTTCCGAGCCCATCATCTCCTAGAGCCCATCCACAAAACTCATTCTTCTGTAACCGAGCCAAGCGCCCAGATCCCGTGCTATCGGGACTAACCTACGGCAACAACAGCGTCTCTATCGCGGCACTTGAAGCAGCACTATCTCGTTTCGAGTGTAGAGAAGATTTCGTGCTCCTCAATCAATCTAATGAATGGAGATATGAGAGCGACCGGCGCTGGCATTCCATCTTCGAGTCTCGAGGGCTCGTATTTAGACTTTGGCAGACGGGAGTTCGCGCTTGTGGCGTTGTTTCTAAGAATTACTTGCACCGGAAAACATTGAAGGTCGAGTTGGACTTCAAATCGTTGATGTACGCATGATTTTCCAAATCAACCAATGGCGTTCCTTGGAACCTTGAAAGCGACCTCGAACTTGTGGCGAATTTGAGCGCTTCTGGTTCGGTAATTTGAGGAATCGAAGGTCCTCCATGAAAGGATGCTCACGAGCGATGAGCAGCATCGGAAATTCCTCCCATGCACTGCATCGATCGATTCGGGCGTCAATCGGAGTATGTTCAAAAGAGCTGCTTCCTCAGCACCTCGGGTTTCCGTAGCATCGGTGAGCAGCTGAGCTTTGCCGAATGTAAAATCAAAGAACCGCACGTGGCACACACATGGATGGAAGCGCGAAAATGCGGATACTCTTAGATTTGGAGCAGTTTCCATGATTCCGGAACCGGTCCCGAAATACCAGAGCCAGCTATCAGAAGATTCTCCCCGAACATTTAGTGAGGACCGGGAGTCAGGCCGGTTCCATTTTTGGGAGGGAGAATGCAAGGCAACATCTTCGCTCCATGGTTAGACTCCTCCAGACTGAAGAATATCATCGGGGCAGCGATCGAAAGTTTGAAGTTTGCCATCCGGATAGAGGATTCGCTTGGAGGAAGTATTCAGTCTTATCACCGATCATAATCGCAAGCTCGCGGAAATTCGTTCCAGAACCTTCAACATGAATGCCTGCATTTTGGTTTATAGTTGGAACATTGAAACTCAAGAAGCAAACTAATTGTGAGTGCGCGTGAATGAAGAGACTCTACACTCGAGCTGTCGCAGAGTGCAAACCACACCTTTAGCAGACGCTCGCTAGTCTAGGCGAAAATGCCACTGAATCCCAGTTTCAGATGTCTCCGGGAAACCTTGAATCGCCTCATGTTGTTTTCTTGGTATGGGCTGGGAAAACACTCTCCGTTGTCTTCCCCGGAAGTGTTCCCCGAACTCACTCCCACGGGGAGTAGCCAGAGGAGGAATAAAAGACCTTCGAAACGGGAGCTGGAGAGATCAAAATGAGTTCGAAGACAAGAATAATCCTTCACTCCGGTTCTCAAGCCGACTGTAAGAGAGCAACTTGAATAGTTTTTCGGATTTTTCTGTAACGACCACGTCTGAAATGAAACGATTCCTAGGAGACGCTATTATTAAGTTGTCCACGCGCTACCAGTTTGCCCGTGAGCAGGTCGAGCTGTTGTCGAGGAAACTGTTTTTATCTGAGATGCTCAATTGTCTTCGCTTCTTGCGTTCCCGAGAGAATGATCGGGAAAACGGACAATCGTGCGCATCCACAGAGAAGGAGAATGAAAGAACAATTCGTTCTCAAGTAGGCTTAAGAACCCTCGAGAAGGTGAACACTTATTGGGATAGAAGAGTCTGAGTCGCGAGCGGTCATGCACTCGCGCTGTAATCCTCAATATTTCTACCACATGCAGTTTGAATATTCGCCAATATTGTTTTGACCGTTGAAGCGAAATCAGGATTTCAGCGAAACTTCGTGAATTCTGTGTCGGAGTCTGGAGCCAGCTCCCGCAGCTGTCAATTTCTGGGTTTACATTATCTGATTCATTCTCCGTCATTCGTTGGTTGCGGGAGGTTCGGTCGACGAGGATTTCCGAGAACAGCCGATCCTTCTCCAGCCGATGATATGAAATCATATCTTTCTACCGCGAATAGAATCCCTCAATCGATCGAGCGCAATGCGAGAGATCAGACGAGTATCTTTGGAAAAAATTCCGATAATGGAACAAATCTCTGAGATTCCGAGGTCTTTGACCGTTCTGGCGTTATCCTCAAGGTCTGAATTTGATTTTCCATAAGAATCGAGGAAAAGTGAGACTATTTATAGCGATCATCATGTGTGCTCTGCCAATGAAGCCGAGAAGACAGAGTGTCTGCAGGATTCGAGGCAAAGTCAATCCGTTGTCTCTCCATTGCTTGAATCAAAGCAAATCACATTTAGAACACATTTGAAAGAAGATGAGCCACGCTCTCCTAATTTTCCAGACAGTTTTCATTAATATGAATAATATCTGAGGCTTTAATGGTAAAAATCTGCGCACCCAACAGAACAACAACAAACTTAATGATATTGCTTAAAGTAAAATCGGCAACTCATCAAAATACCGACATCGAACATCAATTTGCTCAAAATTTTTCTAAAAAGATCATGAATTCTTCAGAAACTACATTGTGCTCGAATTGCATCGGAGCTCGAATTTTCTCAAGTAAGCAGAATGAAAAAAAGAGCGCTAGGCTCTTCGAGATCAGAGGACGATAAACGTAGTAAAGTTTCTCTCATGCTTGGATGGGATTCGAGAGATGCCTGCAGGACGGAAGGTCTTCGTTAAAGTCAGCGACTCCCAAGTCCTGAGTCAAAGAGAGGATGTCCTCGAGGTGTTTTCAACATTCATCCGCACAGAGGAACAAACGGGAGTGCATTTGAAGATCTGCGACATTCGAGGCCCAGTGACATCATTTCACAAAGACTTGAACTGGGACGGGAAGGGTTAAGAACGTTGTTGATTCCGGGTGAAAGTTCCCGCCACAAGGATCAATTTCTGAAAGCGTTGTAGAACTCGTTCGCTGTGGGACGTTTCTCAGGATCTCTAGCCACTGCATTCACGATCGTACGTTTCCAAATCCCTCTTTCGAACATCTTTCCACTCAAACCTCCATTCCGGATTTCGGCTCCGAGCGTTGCCCTTGTGACTTGCTTCCTGTCTTCGAATATTTGGAAAGCCACAAGCGCCAGAAGGTAAACGTCGCTTTTTGGGGTGCTCGCATTTTCTGGCACGATCCCGATATTCGAGAGTACGGGAACGCCAGCAGCGTAGTCTTGGGCCATCGCAAAATCCGCGATGGCCACTTGGTGGGGGTTTTTGAAGAGAATGTTCCCAGGGTTGATGTCTCCGTGCACAATACCCTTGGAGTGGATGTGTTCGAGTCCGAAAGCAATCTGCCGGACCAACGATACTTTCTCCGCTGAAGAAAACTTGCGTAATCCCAGTAGATCCTGAAGGTTTCCCTGGGCGAGTTCCATCAGCAGATAACATTGGTTCTCGAATTCGATCAAACCTTTGTACTTGATAACGTTCGGGTGATGACAAAGCTTCAGGAAGTGGGCTTCTCTGAACAGCAGGCCCCTGTCGACGTTTCTTTTAGCGGCGATCGATTCAGAGTCCAGCGTCCCGTGGAAAATCTTCGCGAAAATTCCTTGTCCTAGGATGATTTTCTCGTCCAGGACAAACTTCATGTTCGCTGCAGACACGGGGCGGCGCTATGGATGAACACTTGGCCCTCGGGCGAACCACCAGCAGCCGAATCGGGTAATCGAAGTCACTTGAGGATTGCTGGCATCCAGGTCACACAGTTTGCCGGTCCCAGTTAAGAACGAAAACGGAGGAACTCATCATCAGGGCACAGAAGCGTTGTGAATTCGTGTTGAACTGAGGCTGAAATGCGTGTTTTCCATCAGCAAACAATGGAAAACGTGCTCTTGCTGATTTTGGATTGCTGATCCGGACAAGCACGTTTCACGAGATGTGCGCGTCCATGCGTTATCATCGAGAGATGTTCGAACTCAACCGCTCTTACTGAGTTTTTTCGGAAGCTGTCTACAAGTCATTGCGTCCGTTCCGAAATGCAAAATGACTCCGAACTGAGGGCGGGATGCTCTTCTCTTTTGAATATCGGATGAGAAGTCCATCTTTCTATGATTGCTGATGAGAGTTGATTGTCTTTGAGTGCACGGCGGGGATATTGACCGGACTTTGGTTTCGAGAGAAACATTTCCATGATACAAACATGGAGTATGCGATTGAAAAGGTAACCCATGTTGCACTTTGAAACAACTTGTGCATTCAGATGGTTAATCGAACGCACGGGGAGCTAGATCGGAATCCCAGGTATGAATAATCATTCAGCAGTCATAGATGCATAATGTTCAATAACTATGGGGGACTGGAAAATGAGACGAAATCAAGCAATCTATCCTCGAATCCCCACCAATAGATGGAAACTGAGTTGTTTTTCATGATCCATGCCTGGACTTCCAGGCTCTGATGATAAGTTTTCCAGTTCATGCTCGACGTACCTTCTGTCTGTGAAGGAGAACGCATTGATTCGGGTACAAAGCCTGTATAATTTTTATTGAGATCGCGAAAAAACTCAAGGAGTTCATCTCAAACAACGTAGAGCTATATAATGTAGGTTCGAAATCTTCCTAAAAACATGTGATAGTATCAAAACCATAACATTCTGATTGGGTGGTCTTCTTACTATCACGAAGGTAAAATAAATAACTAACCCAACCTCAAACTCCGTAAAATCTTCAAGATTTGGCACCAAGTTCCAATTTAACGTAGACTACAATTTGGCTCGGAAAAAAAAACACCGCAGCTCAGCCAACAGGCTCAGAAACAGGAATATTGTCGACTCTAACGCGTTCTCCAATTCAACTTTCGTTCGTGTGGTATCTGGATGGTTGCACTAGCTGAACGCGTTGCCGAATTGGGCCGCTGTGGGTCGTACGTCTGGATTGCAATTAAATGAGTTCATGATTGTGTCCCGCCATCTCGCTTCCGTGAATGTTTCCACTTCCAAGCCCTCTTCTCCGGTTCGCTCCGCTAACCCTAATCGGCTGGCGAGTGCATCATCTCGAAAAATCTGGATTGTCACAAGCGCCAGGAGATAAACATCGCTCTTGAAGGAATAAATACTATCAAAAACAACGTCGTGGTCATTTGGTAGTGATTTACATTTGTCAGCAAACCTGGCTTGCCCAAAATCTCCGATGACTACGTGAAGAGGCGTCAGGCTCTTGAAAAACACGTTTTGATCCTGGATGTCTCGATGCACGATGAACTTGGCATGGATGTGGTCTAGACCCCGACAGATCTGTTGAACGAGTTGTTGCTTCGCTTTCGTAGAAAAAACATCCTGTCCTAGATGTTTTGAAAGGTCCCCTGCCTCTGCGAGTTCCATCACCAAATAGGGTTGACCTTTGAACGTTCTCACGCCGTAGGTTTCCACAACGTTTGTGTGACTACAAAGTTTCAGAAGTCGAGCTTCTGTGCGCAAATTGGAGCTGCTCAAACACCTCTTGGCCGCGACTTTTCGAGACCAGAGCTTACCACTGTAGACTGTACCGTACATGCCTCTGCCAAGTACATGCTTCTCGTCGACGAAGAGCTCCATGCTGGATGGAACCGCAGCAGACATGAACGCCGTCTCGTCGCCAATGACTCGGAGGATCAGACTCGAGAGGCGATTCCGAGCTAATAAGCAATCGAAATTCCGATTTTTTCGGCGGGCACGATCGCTCTACGTGAATCTCGAGCGTGGCTGCAGGGGTTGAACTGTTAGACGGTACGACTAGGGTTTTTGACACCGAGCGATCCACAAGAACGGCACAAGCGGGATCAGCATCCGTGCATCGTCGTTATCCGAGGCTCATGCGCCGAAGAGCGCCAACGGTAACGGTAAACAAAGGATGAAAAAACGTGCATCACATGAGGTGCTTTCCCGCTTTCGGTGTCAGGGTGCACCTTAACGATAACATTCCGACAGAGGAATGTTCTGGGAGGACTTCAAATCTTTCTACCACATCAATAACTGCTATTCGAGAGATCAGTCGTCGTCGGCGTGGTCAACTGTGGGAGTTTTCCAAAGATCATCCCGACCATAATGCCATTTTGTATCAGTCCCTTTCGAAGACACGAATGGAGGAATGCTAGCATGGTAACCTCGCCGACTCCATATCGACCCATGATCAACCCTGTGAAGCATTCACACGAGCGCAGACTCGCCAGGGGATCTATGTCACCGAACCGAAGAATACCATGAAATATATTAACCAAATTGTCTCGTGAGTGCCACGATAATGGAGAAGCAGGGTTTCCGTTGTGATATCCGTGTGGACGATGTTCTGGGAATGAATTCCTCTCGAGTTCTCATCTCACTTCCTGTTCTTTGTTGAATCTCTCGAAATCATTGATTCGCCTCCTACAGCATGCTCGGATTCTATCGAATGGCATATCCGAGTCTTTTTTCGAACGTTCCAATCGACGAGACTGTTGAAGCCATACGAAATCACTTTCAGAACATGTTCGTGCTTTTTCATCCTATTTTGTGCACAGTGGGCGATATAGGAAAGCTTGAGAATGAATCTGTATGCAAGAGGGATCTGATGTTGGTCAACACTCTTCCGTTGCTGTGCGATTGTCGAACCGAGCAGAATTCAGCCGCAGTGTAATTCTACCGAGCTCCGTGAAGCTTTCCAAAGAGGACTCGATTATATTTCGCGGAGGTTTTAGCAACGCCCCGTAGGTATCTGAAGGCAAGCCTCTGCACTTCAACACTGTCCGCTAGTTCTGAGCATCTCGAAGATATAGAATTCTCGATGACTCGTATCAACAGAAGAATTCTCTCAACTCGTTCTCGGTTCTTCCTTTATTTAAGAGTCAGAAATGATTCAGTTCGCTGATTTACAGTGTGGGAATCAAACTACCTATGTAATGTAAAATACGAATTGTTGCGCATCGATACACGATGACAATCTACCAAGATCTAGATTTCTAGCGAAGTAGTTGAGAAATTCAAGAATGAAGTCGACCCAAATCTCAAAAACGCTTCCGAATCCACGATGAGCGTATTCGGGTGTCTCGCCATTCTCAATGATTAGTTATCCTCTCATCAGAAGTCATCCTCACAAAATCGAAAACGATATTCAGACTTCTCACTCTCACAACGCTTACTCTCCGAAATACATTTCAAAATGGGACTTGGTCGTCTTGTTATAATCTCTGGCATTAAAATCTCCGGTTTGCAGGAGTTCGTTATAAATTTTAAATAAAAAAACAGCAAAGATTGAGCTGTTTCGGTTCATCCCTCCGGGATCGGTGTTGCATCAGAAGAGAATGAGAATATCTTCTACCTTCGGATGTTCTTGGATAAGAGTTGTCTTCCAGGAATTGAGGATCAGTCGCTGAGAGCCTCGCGGAATTCGGCTGCTGTTGGTCGAATTTCCGGATTTCCATCGAGAGAATCCATGATGATCTGCCGCCATTTCTCTTTTGTGAAGAAGTTCTTGTTCAGGCCTCTCTCCGGGATGTCTTCGAACGATGTTATCATACTGAAATCTTTTCGGTCCTCAAACACTTGTAGAGCCACCAGTCCTACATCGTAAATGTCACTCTTGAACAAATGAATACGATACATGGAAGAATCGTGGTTCTTGACTGCGATTTGGGCGCTCCCGAAATCCGCAATGACCAGGTGTGGCTGCGTAGCATTCTTGAGTAGAAGATTTCCCGCCTTTATATCTCGGTGTACAATGTCTCGCTCGTGGAGGTGCTCGAGACCGCGGCAGAACTGTCGAAGTAGACGGCTTTTCGCTTGTAGAGGAAACGAATTCCTTCCCAGATGGTCTTCAAGAGTTCCTGCCTCTGCAAGTTCTGTGATCAAATAGGGGTCCTTCTTGAAGACAATCACGCCCTTGCATTTCACAACATTCGTGTGATCACAGAGTTCCAGAAGGTGAGCTTCTCTTAGCAATGAGGAGATGGAGAAACACGTTTTTGCAGCTACCGGTTGGAAATCGAGCGTCCCGTAGTAAACTGTTCCAAAAGAGCCGCGACCGAGGAGACGGTTTTCATGAAGATTAAAATTCATTTCCAAGAGATCACAAATGGCGGGCGCGGGTTGCGGTTGGACTTTCTCCTCAGAGAGACGAAGCCGTGCGATGTATCTCAGTTTAAGGAAGACATCACCGAAGAGAGCAATAAACCGGAACTTACGGGGATTTCAGCACCGAACAACCCTCAATCAAAACACAAACACGATCCACAGCCGAACACTATCGGCTTCGAGGTTGACAAAACCTGCTGGTGTCAACAAACGAAGAAAACGTGCACTACATGATCGTATATTTCTACTCTGGGGAACGAGTCTATATGCGAGTCGCAAGCAGGTTCCTCGCCTCTCATCGCCCACGGAGGAACTGTATCAACTTCGAGTGAAAACAAAACATCGTCGACATGGATTGCGCGTTGCGCTCTCTCCGGAGAATCATCTCGAACTTACAGTTTTATAAAACATCTACGATCACATGTCAACCAATCTGAGGCATGGATTCTGGAGGAATCGAAATTAACTTCTTTAATCCTTCCTCATCCGAGCCGCACAAATTGTCCAAAGTTTGAGCCCAGTTCAACGATGACCTTTCATGACAATGCCCGCACAAAAATTATGCATGGAAAGACTTAAAACAGATCTTCTGTCACTTATCCTTCACATTTTCTTTTTATTAAATGATTGAGGAGGAAACTCTATGTATTCAACTCTTTACAGCACAATTATATGATGATGAGGTCAAGCTATCTCCCTCAGAGTTGTTCCTCTGGATTCATGATTCCTGCTCGTCAAATTACGACAAAAATTCAAGCTAACGAAACTTACGAACCAGTATAGATTATGGTAGATGTAGACGAGGAACCAGGTTGCAGGGAAACTCGAAATCGCTCCCAGCTAACCGGTATAGATGTTAAAATAAGATTTTCTTTTGATCAGAAAAACCTCATTACATACATATTTGAAAACATGTTCGCAACTGCTCAATATCACAATACAAGGCTTCATGGAATCAAGTAAAATAAAGGTTGAACGTGTGACTGCTACTTTTGATTTTAAGTATACAATAGATTAGCTAATAAGGAATCTTGGTCAAGAGATGGAGAGAGAAATCAGTCGCTGAAAGCGTCGTGGAATTCGATCGCTGTGGGACGAGCCTCCGGGTTTTGATTGAGTGAATCCATGATAGCTCGCTGCCAACGCCCGTCTGTGAAAACGTCACCATTCAACCCTCGCGTCAGGATGTCATCCGCTAATATTTCTCTGCGGACAGCCGCTAAGTCTTCAAAGATCTGAAATGCCACCAATCCAACAAGGAAAATGTCGCTCCTGAATGAATATACACTGTCTCTCACGATGTCGTGGTCACTGGGCTTTAGACTGCCCTCAACGTAGTCCTGGGCAGCCCCGAAATCAGAGATGACGAGGTGTGGCTGTGTGACGTTTTTGAGAAGAAGGTTTGCCGCCCTGATGTCTCGGTGCACGATATTTAGGCCGTGGAGGTAACTGAGACCCCGGCAAAGGTGCTGCAGGAGAGCTTTTTTCGCATGAGTCGAAAACAAATTTATGCCCAGATTCTCTTCGAGAGCTCCAGCCTCTGCGAGCTCCATGATAAAGTAGGGTTCGCCTTGGTAATCGATCACGTCATAGCATTTGATGATGTTCTCATGATCGCACAGTTGCAGAAGGCGGGCTTCTTCGTGCACAGAGGAAATGCAAAAACATTTTTTGGCAGCTATAGGAACCGAATCGAGCGTTCCATAGTAGACTGATCCGAAGTAACCTTTACCGAGGAGGACGTTTGAGTAAAGATCGAGCTCCATCTAGAGAAGTACAGCGGGTTTTGTGCGTTACCGTTGGAATTGACTTTTTCCTCCGGGAGTTGGAGTGACGCGATGTATCCGAGCTCGCCGATCTTGAATTAAAGTTATGGCAAGAATTATGTTCCGCGAACCGCGCAACTCAACACGAATGCGACCTGCCTCCTAGCACCGGAACCTCAAGCTGACGATGACTTGACTCTGTCGGCAAACAGAGCTTTGTTGACGTTCAACACATGCGAACGTGCATCGAAAATGCGACTTGAGGAATGCGCGTCCGCGTATTGAACGTAGTGTCTGGATCTTACTCCTTGGACTTTATGAAACCACCGTGAACTTTCTCCGGATCTTCCAAGAGTGCATTTCAAGTCATCTGAGCTCCTTCAGAAAATACGCAGTCAGAAACATCTGAAGTTTGAAGCATGCTACTAATCTTAGAACGAGTACAAGCCATTACCCCCTCCTCTTTGAACTTATCGAACTAAAATTTAAGGCATGATAAGCCGTGTTGATTTACTCCGCGTCGGTACAGCCCACACGAGTCCCGTCACAGGTGGTCCGATTCTCGTGGGCGAATAACGAGGTGCTTATGTTTCAATAGTATGCTGCAATCATCAGCGGAGGGTGGCAGAACTTCGAAACCGAGAACTGGGAGTGTTTTCGGCAGTAAGCTGAAAAGCGGCAAAAAGGATCTAGAGAGATCCACAGTCAAGTTCGTCGCACACGTCGGTGGGTTGAATGTTATCGTAGCATCAATGTCTTCGGATCGCTCCTGCGGATCCCGCGAGACTTTCTCCCGAATTTAGTGGCGACCGGAGACAATATCGAATTTCCGCACGTAGGAACGGAGGTCAGGAACTTCGAAAGAGATATCAGACCGTTGGGCTCCCAAGGAGAATTACGATCGGACAGAAGTTTCTTCCAGATGTTCAGGAGTATTCTCAAAGTGAATTCAAGCTCGACTCCTCTTCAAATAAGCAGTACCAACAGGAACGACAGAGGGTTTTTGAAATAATAGAAAAACATTATCCCGAGTAAGTTCACAAACCGTTCGCGAAGACGAATGTCATGACGAAACCCGGGTTGATGAAGGGTGTATACTGCGGCATTTCGAAATTGTTCCCGAGTCGCAATGGGAAAAACTGTTCCCTCATGGGGAAACGCAGAATAATTTCGAATCTGCATCCGCAATCTCGACACGAAGTCAAATCTTCTGCGATAGGCTCCCGAGAGCGATCCTGAATCGCTTTCGATCTGACCACGCGGCGATGTCGATGGTCTCTTCGAAACCTTAGACTCGAACTCGATCCACACCTTCTTGCAGAGAACTGAAAGCGCTGAAATCATATCTACAAGTGGAGCTTACCGAGTACCGAAAAAGATCTTCAGATTTCAAATACCCATTCACAATACATCCAGCAGCGTCCTACTTTCTGCATCAGTATATTCTCTGCTGCACGGAACTCGTTTTGCGTCTGGAGAGGAAAAAGATTTCCTACCGGAATTTCAGAGATGTCGCTGCGAACCTGTCGGTTCTGTACGAGCACATGGTTGCACGGGCACGCATTAACGACGAGTTCGTCGGCGTAGCAATGGTGAGGACAACAGAGGACGGATCGTTGTGAATCAAAAAATTGAAAAGCTTTCTGAGAATTAAAAGCAGATCATCTCCTTCCCATCACCGCAGCTAATGGCTTGGACTCTGTGGAAGCTGTTCGAGGCCTGGGACAGCGTGGCTATGATATTCGAAGACGTGCACCATAAACAGATGACTGATTGGATAGCGATCGGGATTCGCATTCGCAATGTTTTCGATACCTTGGACAGAAAGCCTAACATAAAAGTCGTCTCTAAACCTCCTGTGGATTTGAGCGTCTTGACCGCACCGTACATCATTGGAAGCTGTAATTTTGGAACGCTGTACTTCAGTCAGCTGGGACGAGTTCCTCTGCTCATCCGAGCCACATCGAGCAAGCAAGACCCGCACGGTTTGCGCAAAGGTCAAATGCGGGTTTTCGCTCAGAGTGCCTGTCAACTACGGCATCCGCTAACTGAGCGGTATCTGGCCACAGCTGTAATTAACGAAACTTACATTGCGTGCTCCGATGCGCTCTATGGCATAAGCGTCCATCAGCTGGTGCGAAAAGTTTTCCCACGACACGGATGCCCTCTCGAACTCACGCGGATAGTGGTCGCACAGGTCGGCTTGGCTCTATTCTACCTTCATTTCAACGGTTACATCCACCTAGATGTTCAGGTTAATTCCGTTTTGTTATATTCCAAAGAAAATTATCAATCATCTCTGAATTTAGGGTTTCATATTTCGGACAGAAGTGCTTTCGGATGAGCCAGCTTCGCTCTCGCATCACAGGCAACGAATATCATGGTGTCGTCAACATGTCGCGTGAAGTTGATTGGTCAAGAATCAGCGAAACTGTGTATAGGAATGTATAACATCGGCAGAAAACGTGAATTCTTCCGGAGAACAGCGCGGGAGTTGATCGGAAAAGAGAATTTCCCAGATCTGCAATTTTGTCCACCCGAAATCCTCAAGAATTGCCCGTACGGCAGAGCGGTGGATTGGTAAAGTTGCCCGGGAGCAAGCCTTGTCACACTGTAGTCGATTTTACAAAATGAAATCGTCGATCTGAAATACGAGTCGGCTAAAATTTCAAGGTGGTATCTCGGAGCGCTGGCTTTCTTCATGTACTACAACAAGAAACCTTTTCAAGGGAGAGACGAGGGTGAAACTGTCGGACAGATCTTGAGAGGTCGTCTTCGCATGAAAAAAACTCTTGTCAAGGGTTTCAAGCATTTCAAGTCCTTCATCCACGACACACTCAATCCTAAATCAAAAAGTGGGTTTCCTGCTTGACTCCTTCGTGAAGACCTTCAGTCACAACGAAATATCTGCCAACTGGGACGAATCCTCGCCACCCAACTATGAAGATCTTTGCCGAATCGCTGTTCTCCTTTCAGATCGTCTGTGTTCAAAATCATACTCTCAGTTCTTGAAGCATCGATTCTTCCGCGGGATGCTTTGGGAAGTTTTGGAGAAATCGAATGCGATAATTGAGCTGTTTGAGATCGAGGACCACATGGAACCTCACGAGGACTATTGGATTCCACCGCGGTTAGAAACGAAAAGGTCCCGGGCAGAGTGGAATGATGCTCGCTATCCTCTCAACCTGATTAACAAAAAGGTTAAGATGTCTCTCAAGCATCATTTAGTTAAGCTTTATCGCGACAATCTTAAATTAGAACGCTTTTTGCGATTAACTAAAATTCTTTTCTGATCAGTCGGGAAGTGCGACGACGAATTTGTCCTACGTGACAGCAGCCATGACGAAAAGCCTTGAACGCTACAATCGCGATTGGTTCTTGGAAGAGATCTTGTGGGAAGAGAATGAGGTAGAATGGTTATCGCTGAAAGACGTCCGGAGAAAAGACGCTCCCTACAAATTCCGAGACTACTTCAAGAAGACGCGGGTTCCGAGAGAGCTTGAACATTGACTCCGCGAATGCTTTCTCACTATTATATATTCCCTAAAGACGGTTTGTGTTGCTGGCATTTCAGATTTCAGCAAAACGCTGTACATTGTTGTGTTACGAAGTATACTAGTGGCCTCTTCAATTTAAGAATTCCGAATATTCCTTATTGTGTTGCTGTTCCTACTTTCCGGGAACTCGTTCATTCCACGTGATGTCAACGGGCGGGAAAATAGAAGCGCTGAGCAAACGTGCCGAATGTTTTTATCGGGTGCGTGTGCTGATGTCACGCGCTTCCGTCGGACAGGTGGAAACATTGCTGGCAGCGCGGAGTTCTGGAGTCGATTTCAGATTTTATTTTTCCGTTTGTGTGTTGTGTGTCGAGGGGTGATGGAAACTCCGAAATCGCGAAGGAGCTGTTGCTTCGGGTCCTCAAGCACCAAGCTCCATGATTCGACTCCGACAACAGACTCCACCGGCGCTCGCGCGACAGTGAGTAGAAGCCTTACTTCCTCCGTCGAATCCATAGATCCGGAGTCTTTCTTCGATTCCGCACTCTCAGCGCAGGAGTTTCAGTCTCGAGAAACATCAATGGTCGTCTTAATTTTCAGTTCAGCGCGAAAGTTACTCCCAGCGTGAAACCGAAAAGACGGAGGGCTTCGACGTTGGAAACCGTCCACTACACGCAACACAGTGACCACCATTCAAAGGTACCAGAATAAAGTGCTTGTATTATAAGGTTCCATGCTGAAACCCGATCGTCAGAAGAGATCGTTGAGGTTTTGCCTAATTCTACGGACTCAGCGGAAAGAAAGGCACCGTAACTTCGGTGGAGCGAGGCAGTACGGATGATTCGGCTGGAAATTGAGGGAGCTCTACAGCCAACCCTCGACCAAAGAGTTTCTAAGGCTCGCTGTGTGTCGCGAATCGCGGTGTGAAATACAATCTCCGTAGAAAAAAGAACGTTATCTTCATGGTCGAAAAGATGAACGTCAGTTGATCTACTTCTCTCAGTGGATATCAATACTTCATCTACGTTTGCAGTCCACCCCTAGCTCGAAAGCGAACAGTGCCCTCAATTCTCCGGTCAGTCATACACCAGGCCGTCGAGTTCTGAAGCGATCGACAATCATTCCATCTTCAACGAGTGAGACACTAGAGGTAAATTGAATTCTTCTCTCACATCATTCACAATCTCGAATCTCAAATGGCAGGCCACTGATTCTGCAAATATACGACGTACGCCGTTTCGTTCTAGCGTCGCTCCCCAACGAGATCGGTCGAGGACTTGGGATTCGGCAAAACTGTTCTCACATCACCGGTGAGGTCCTGTTGTTCACGGAATCAAGCTCGAGGCAACTGCGCCCGAAGTTTCGAGGATGCAGTAAGTCGAAATGAGCGCATGAATTTGAGATTCCATCGCACCCTTCCAGACGACTGCGCCCACGACCACAAGAGCAACACCGCGAAGAATTTTCCGCAGTTCCAGCCGGGCTCTAGAGACGAGAAAACTCTCAAAGGAAGAAGAGTTCAAGGATTGGTATGATCTCCTCGACAAAATCAAGGTGAGCTTCTGGATTTTCTTCGAGTATGGCTACGGCATCTTATGAGACCAAAAATTCACAAAAAGTATTTAAAGGGCGCTGAAAGTAGATAATATGGCGAATCACAGCGATTATCGAGTCAAAAGACCAGCAGTGGCGGCCATGATTACATTTCAGGAATCCGTGGGAGTCCAAGAAGCCTCAACCTGAAGCTATAACCTCGTCAGAAGGTTAAATTATTGATGGAAATCTCGAGCTTCGCTCAGATGGACTCGCGAGTCGGTCTCTCTATAAGCTGTGCGGTACTTCTTCCGATTTATTGATTTATTGATTCACTGACTAATCATTTTCGCTTGTAATGGCACTGACATCGAAGGAGCCGACTCTTAGGGGGACCTAATGCGTGACTTGACCTTCTGGGATTTCCTTCATAGACTACGTGGAAGATCCAACGCGAAGTGAGATATGTCAATTAATGTGGACCGACGATTCTGAGCGAAACAGCCGATTCAAGTGCAATACCATCATGAACGAGATCAATTAGAACTTTTCAGAAAATCGACTGAAGCAATTCTTAGTCATGGAAATGAACTTATGTAATTCTCAATGACGACAACTTTCTAATAAGCAACTTGACCTTTATTCTCAGTGAAAACCCCTATGACTCGCTAAACCTATGCCCATGTCACAAATTGAGTGATAGATTCTTATCTGTCAGTAGGGAGCGTTTTGAGGAACGCAAGGCACAGAAGAGTGCTGACACCCAAGAGTTCACGACTGAGGCCACTCACCTTTTCGTATTGCAATGCAAGCTTGGAAGGAAGCACGATCTCTTTTTTCTCCATGAGCTCACGAAATACATTCTCACACGACACCCGGTCCGCGCCCATTAGCAAATCGTAGTAGCTCGCTAGGGCGCGCGGTGGTACCAGGACTACTTTCGGCTGCATGGGCTCTCCAAAACTCAGCATCGTGTAGAGGACGGTTTGCAATGATTGCCTCTCGGGAATGGAGGTGTCGCTCGGCCGTCCTTGCACCGTTTGCATGATGAATATATCAGCGAAAGGTAACTTCGGGTATAACGAACTGGCCAGCTGGTAGGTTTCGCTGAGAGTCATTTTAGTTTTTTTCGATTCCTCTGACCTGTACGCGACACGCAGCCATTCCTTGACCTCCCGATTCTGATCCATTTTCACATAGGTCAGGAAAGCCGGTTCTAAACTTATCGAGGCGACGTTCATTATTGTCTGGAAAGAGGCCCAATCGGAGTTCCTTGTTGATCTTCCGTTAACATGAACGCAGTTCCAGGATCCGCGCATCACTTCTCCATGTGATTATTCAGAAATCGATTGCATAAGACTTACCTCGATGCGTTCTTCCGTCAGAGGTGGTGTGATGGACTTCACGAAAGCCGATTGTTTGCTGTTTCTAGCTGGAGTCTTTTTAGAAGAACGACGAATTTTGTCTGGAATCGATGCATCCACCGAGAGTATGCTTTCGAACGTGTCAAAGTTACCGTGTTGCTCCCGGTGTTTCATGAGCCTCCGGGAAGACGCGGCTCCGACGTACTTTGTCAGCTCTTTGTCTCTTTGAGTGTTGAGAGCCGTTAGAATCTGCAAGCAGGTATTTCAGAGGTCGGGATTGATTCACAGTCAAGAGCAGAGAAAGAGTTTGGGAAAGTTTCCTGGACGGGACACCATACCTGGCTTTTCTGCTCATCAGTGAGACGCGACTCCGCAGTTTTCGAAACGTTACGTGAGATAAACGAGTTCCGGCAGACAATGGAGTTTCGGAGAACGATGCTGGTCCGCTGAAGAAGCATTTCCATAACTGAAGTAATTTAAAACGCTCGGCTTTAGTCCAGCGGTGCGCGATGCATCCGCCTCGATGAGCCTTCTCTGTCGACCATCGAGTAACTCCATCAAACACCATCAAGCGCGCGGTGGAGCTTCTGTTGGAGAAGTGGAGCGACCGCGTGGAGGGTCTCATTCGGCCGCGCGGAGGACTCTGAGTCGAAGTTATATTTTGGAGCTCGTCCAATATACTCCTCGCACCCTACGGAATTGTAATATGGAGTCGTTGCCCCACTCATGTGCGATCGCTTGATTCCGATTCTCTCCTGTCGGCTTCACCTGTTCGGACACTGAACGGTCTATTCTCACGCGATTTGCAATTTCCTCCAGATTTTCTCTGGTTTGCGTGAGGGAAATTGAATCTGGCATCGGTATCGCACTTTGCGAAGAAGAATCATTCGAGACCAAAATTGGGAAGCGAGATGTTTTGAACGAAAGTTTCTGTATCGAAAATTCGAGTTATCATGATCAACGACATGAATGTTCACATTCCTGGATTCGAATACGGAAATCAGTCATGCCCACTCCGGAGCTGAACCACTGACCGTGGGAACTATTTTGGAAAATGCTCATCCCAGGGCTACATATTCGGCGCGCGAAGTTAATAGAGACTCACAAGAGCGCAATGCGGTGGAATCGAATATTTTCTTAAATGTATAGATGGTAATTGAAAATTATTAATTATTCGTTTAATGTTCAATGAGCGGCAGTCAAGAATGATAACTGCCTCCTATGACGTCCGTAATGCCAGCTCTGCCTCTATCGTGAGATGATATCTTTGTCGAGCGGCAAAGGAATTTGGTCGGAGAGTAAGGGCTCGGTGTTCAAGACTTTTGCCGAACCTCTGGCAGCATTAACGACCTAGCGTAGATTTTTCGAGAACCGCGAGTAATCCGCGAAATCTTCGCGGCATTTATCAGTGCTCCATAAGAGATCAACGGGAGTCGCGAACTTCCACGATTTTTGCTCAATGCGACGATTCAACGATGCGTTCAATTCACGTGCGCTCTAATTGACGACTGTAAAATGCATATTTCGGTTACAGAGACACTACTGATCTTGAGACTTTTCGTAGCAGAAGCGCTGTGAGCTCGTTGGTGTTTCCTCTGGACCTTCTTAGAACTTTGAAAGCCGGAGCGCCCCAAAAAAATCCTGTCAGAAGTGGGATTCGAACCCACGCCCGGAAGACCGGACTGCGACCTGAACGCAGCGCCTTAGACCACTCGGCCATCCTGACTGTTGGGCGGATGGGAGTCGAATTCGGTGCGGCTGTGATTCCCGTGGCTATGCGGATATACAACAATGGTCACCGACAACTTTTGCCCCTGAGAGAGATCTCTGTCTCGGGTCGTTGAACCCGAAACATGGTATTGGAGACCGAGATCACAATTTCTAATCTCGCGTGACTTGCTGGGCTAACGTTGAAGCAGAAAGTACGGGATCTCATGGGAGACATTCATCTCCATGCCGTTTGACTTCAAGAAAACCGATTCGAGGGAACTTGGATTCTTCTCGACGAGGTAAACTATCGTTCTCACGGTCTTGGTGGAGTGCAGAGCCGATTTTATCACTGTTAGTATATTCGATACGGCTCGAAAACCTAGGAACGAACAATCGACAAAATAAAAGGCAAAACAACGTCCCAGGAATGCTGGCTGTTCCCACCCGTCTGTAGTTCCGTGGGGTCGGAGCTTCGGAATACGAACGTCTCGGAATTCAAACATCCACATATATTGCACGCAGCAGACCATGCAGATGGAGGCCAAGGAGGAAATGCTTCAGCAAATGTCTTGAATGGAATCGGAAACTCTGGACGCGGAACACGACTCGAACGCAGTAGTCGACTGAAACCTCCAAGTCAAGGGAACCCGCTACCAGGATCCCAGCCGAACAAGCGTTTCATTCATAGGGGCTGAATGTATTGTATCTCAGTAGAACCGCGAACGTGATTATTCTCGGCTTTGTTTCGTTCCACAATCTCCTCAGTCGGAGAGCTTTGGACTGCAGTCACAGATATGCTGCTGACTCTCTCCCGGACGGTTTTCCCGAAGATTAGACTCTCGGCATGTTTAGCAAACGCTTGGTCGAATCGTATACGTTGACTTGAGGTCATCTGTGATTCATACGAAGGATCGCTGTGCAAGGAGGAGGAGACGGCTTTTCGAAGTTTCCCGCCTGCCAGGAGAACAGCCAGGTCGAGCTCAGTTAGCTCCTCCTCCGTTGTCGCCACCATCGCCCGAGGACTGTCAAGTTTCGGGACGCACTTTCGATCCCAACTTGTTTGCGCTTAGGCTAAGCAAACCCTGAACTGTCGACGACGCTGACAACTTCATTTCGAAGGAAATTCGAGTCGACATTTTCTGTAATCTACTCGACAGCGACAAAAACGACTTCAACACAAAGGAACCTCGGAACAAGTGTGCTTGCACAGCTCGCAGGAGCCTGTTGCGACAACTACCTGTTTCGACATCCCGGAAGTGCCAGACCCGGGAACGATTCAGTCGACCTGTTCGACCTGTTCCTGAGAGAGTATCGTGATTTCGAAGTCAACCCACAATATGGAGGCGGGAAACCACATTGCGAAACCGTCGCTATCCGCCAAAAACGTGAAGTTCGTGCTCGAGGACCAGTTTGGCTTTCCACCGAAGAGTATTAAAAGCATCAAAGAGCTTGCTAGCTACGACGATCAAAACTTTTGTGTCAAGGTGAGGCTAGAGACCAAGAAATCGAGATCGGTTTAGCGCTGTTTTCTAATTTTTGCAAGGATCTCCTCTGAAGAAAGGTGTCGGACGAGCGATCTCGAACAGAGGATGCTTCACGAACAGATGTCATCATCCTACCTGGCATGATGTTTTGGGAAAAAACTTGAGGACAGCCTTGAATGCTCGAGTCTGGAAGTTGTCACCGTGTTTAGTTTCTCTTCTTGAAATCTTCATCGCTCCACAATTGAATCAAATTCATCTTCCAGTTGAAGCCCAACGGTCGAAAGATTGTTTTGAAGATCACGAACCCCAAGGACAGCGAGAACAAGCAATTGATAAGTGAGTTTTTTCAGAAAGATTTGGAAGCGATATAGATTCGGCGAGAAAGCTTTGTATGTGTCTAACACACTTGAACCTTCAGAGGAACTCACGGTCATGATGTCGGAGCTGGCGAAGAAAGTGCCCTGCTCGGTTCCCGTCAAAACCAAGAAAGGAGAGCTACTCGGACACTACTCATACGATTCCGGTGCGGGACACAAAGACTGCATCGTCAGGGTGCTCGATTACATACCCGGTAAGGAGACATATCACAACAGAATATGGTCTGTCGCAGTTCCCCTGCTTGCTCGATTCGAGTTCTTCCTTCATTTTGTTCTCATTTTTCCCTCAAACGCGCAGGGAAAACCGTCCAGAAAGGTCATTTGAAGGCGAAGCAAGCATTCCAATGGGGCTCCCTACTTGCGAGAATGCATCGAGCCATGCAGGACCTGAGTTTTCCGCTGATCGAGGAGCGCAGTTTCCTCTGGTCGTGGGAAGGAGTTCTGAAAGTGCGGCAGTTCATTGGAGTTCACAAAGACGAGAAGAGGAGAGCTCTCATCGATACCGCCCTGGAGAAGTACGAGACCATAGCGTACGCTCAACTAGCTATGGAAGAACGAGGTTGGTTCTAGACCAGAACTATTGTTTCGGTCGGTGTCCTTGGCAATCTCTCTGACTCGCTTCATTACCTCTGGAAGCTATCATGAATCATATCGGAATGCGGCGAGCTTGGAACCAAAACGTCGGAGAGAATCGAATTCCCCTCAATATCGGAAATCCTGTGGGTTTTGAAATATATTTCGCTTGGAACATCCTACATTCCGATTCAGAAACATGGACCGATATTTTTCTCCGGGATCGAAGATTTGGTCCAATGCACAGTTTTGTCGTGGTATTCTCGGGATGTTGAAATGTGGAGTTCTAAGCTCTCCAATTGATCCTTTTCATTCCGTGAAGTCCATTTTTATGAGTTTTATTCTCTTCCTTTGAAGTTATCATCCACGGCGACTTGAATGAACACAACGTTTTGGTGAACAACTGCGGAGAACTCTACGCCGCTCTGGATTTCGGTGACTGCCACGGGGGTCCCGCGATCTGGGATCTTGCCGTAGTTCTAGCCTACATCGGAGTTGTTGTCAAGGACCTAGAACAGGACCTGTTGGCTTATTGCGGGCAAGCGCTTCTCGGATACTATCAGCACTTCCCAGCAGCGATGTATATGGACGCAGACGTGGAAACCATAAGAGTAAGTGAGGCGATTCTGGAATTGGCGTCGTGACTCATTAAGTTAGTTAAGATCATGTTCATGAACAAGGTGCTGAATTTTTCAGATCATGATTTGCGCTCGGCTGGCGCAGTCGTTGACATTGGGACTCGTGACATATGAGCGTACCAAAGACCCCTACGTCTTAGACTCCCAAGGAGCCTGGGCCTGCCTCCAGAAATTCCTCCTTGAACCACGAGAGAACATTCTCATTTCCTGGAAAAAATATCTCGATCCTCTAGGATTCGTTATCACGTGAAGAATTCCACACTCATCACTTCATAACTGCAACCCAGTTCTATCACACCAGCGTGTTTGTCCAGTGGTCGATTCGAAGATGATACGATGTACCTCTTGACTTTGTTCCATGTCGAAATGTCAATATTTCATAGAGGAATCGTTCCTCACCTGTAGAGCCGTAATACTCGTTGCAACCCCTCCGAACATTCAGCGTATCAGATCGAACCAGAATTTCTTTCTCGGGCGTTCATGAATGCGCGGTCGAGGATCTTCCTGTTTCTGATATTCTCGAGGAACACCATCAGGCAAGGATATCGCGGAACTCGAAACGGCTGGCATCGGGTTGAGGCAACCAAATACAGTTAAGATTCATATAATCGTGCGCGTAGATGAGTGTTGATCGTGCCAAATTTTAAGTGTTGTTCTCAATCCTCGTTGATGTCAAGTTATCGCGTGCGTTGTGGTTACTTCCGACAAAGTCAGCTGGAAATTCAAAGCTGGACGTCACCGTAAATATCAGGTAGTTGAGGAAAAAAGGACTCAAGTTGCGAGCTGAGAAATATTCGAAGTCGGCAGAACGATGAGATGCTGTTTGAGGTGGAAAAAGAGACTTCTAGGTAAACACTTGGAAAAAGGTTGTGTGTGCACCCTGCCATTTGATTACTCGGAGGAGAAGCGGCGTCAGTTTCATATTCGGAGCGAAATTTGTATGTACTGATTGTTACGAACCGCGGTCAATGTAAGAAGTTACGTTGTCATGACATGTCGCGCATGTGCGGATTTCCTCAATATCTATGTGAGTCTTTCAATAAATGGTTCGCATGATGAAGTTATGAATCCTCAGTTGCCTTGTCGTTTGTCGTTATTCGGCCGGGCCTTACTCGAAGGCCCGGAAGGGTATGGGTCCAGTGCTCAAGGCTCGAGAAGGCTGTTCTAGAGAAACGTTGTGAAACTCTGCGATGGCGGCTGCTTGTAACCCCCTCCCCCTCGGTGAATTTGGAGGAATCAGCAACTTTCTCCAACACACGCCCCGGTCTCGCTCGACTGAGCCAAGGGACGGAAGGACTGACGGAATTTTTGAGGCATTCATTGTTGATTTCGTACAACTCTTCTCGCAGTTGTCCTGCTGACCCCACAAGAAGATGCTTCGCCACTCGTTGCGCTTTATTCATGCGTTTGAGAACATCCCACAGCACTTCAGCCCTGTCGCATTTGCCATGTTCTCTGCTCGCTACCGAAATTCGTCAAATAGAATTCATGAAGCGTCTCTTGGCGACTGTCGAACCGAGATCCTTGCGGAATCGTGACGACGATGCCACGGTGTCTGACTTCTATTCCCAATTTCGTCGAGACATTTTCCCGCAAAACACTGCCGCCTATTTACCCTGAATGTGTCCCCCCTTGTTACCCCGAGATGGTTGGCTCCTCAATCTCGCGATGAATTGTTTCGTTTCAATTCTTTGTCATGGAAATGTTGTTGGCTGTAACAATTATGCCTTCAAAGGCTATAGACATTCGGCAGAGATCGATGATTGCCCAGGATTCGAAGTCACAAATATGGGTCGGACCGCCCCTACGGGAATTGCGTTCATACCGCATGACTGAAGAGATTAACATATTTAGTGGATCACATCGGAAGACTGGAATCTATGATCGCGAGACTCAGCGACCTCGGGGAAAAATGAGATGAGTGAGCTGGATGCGATCAATGACTCCGTTTCTTCTCAGCTAGATTCGATCTTGTCATTAGACCCCACGATAACAAGATATCAGGGGACCAAAGAGAGTGAGTCGGCGCAAAAATGCTCCTCGTATACGAAAACTTGTCACCAAATAATTTAGTGTCGAAGATTTCAGCAAGGACGACCTGAAGGCCGCAATGAGCGATCAGTCGTCAATGTCTTTCGATCGGAAAATTGCATCTGCCTCGATCCCAAGTCAGACACACCGTAATTTCTCAACCGTTGCATTCGGAACGGATCGGACAACGAGATAAAATGATCAATTCTAATCACAGGATTGGAAATCCTCTGATTCTTCCATTCATGCTGAAACGGCCGAACATCCTCGCAGAGAATTCACTTGAAATCGAGAGATGAAGTCTCCTGGTCTCCAATTTCAAGCTGTGAAGGAGGGAACACCCATCGAAGTATCGGATTTGTCAGTTTTCCTCAGTCTATTTTCAAAAGTAGACGTTCCTCCCTGGCTAAGATTTCGCAGACTCTTTCTGATCGCGCGTTATGTGGCCGAAGTTTTCGGGAATCCTCTGAAATGCGGGCCGAAACTTCTCTCTCACTCTACGATTAGACGGTGGTTCTGATTTGGGATTTGTTTTGAAACTTTAATTCAGCCAAGGCGCAAGAGCTTGACAGAAATGGCTCTCTTGTACCGTGTCATCAACATTCCCCTGTTCGCCTTCTACCACAATCGACGGCAACTGCAACACAACGATACTATATGTGGTCAGCGTAACCAGCAAGGAGAAAGTCAATGATCGTCTAAACCTGACAATATCATGGAAAGAAAACTGAATCGGTCTCTCGGACATTTCAGTGCTAAGTTGGATGTACGTTGCGTGCACCGTCACTCCGTGAGAGCTCGGTCTATCGAGCTGTTTCCGATAGCGGATCGTGTTGGGGTCATCTAAACCGTAATAGTATCCACCGGAATGGCAGTGTGTCCTGTGGACGCGCAGCTGCAATTTCATGAGGCGTCTGCGGAGTAAATCCATGGATCCGGCAACGCGGTCCCCGATCCAGGTTATCGTTTCGATGAAAACGAGATTGGATATCTGGTTCATGATCGTAGAAGCGATTTCGATCCGCGAGAGATACTCGGTGTGGATCCACATGACGAAAGTTCCCAATTCTAGACAAGCGCTGACCGCCACCCCGAACAGCCAGACGACCACAACGAAACTCCATTGCCGGTTGTGATTCCAAGACATAGTTTCAACTTCCAAGTATCGAACACGAGTTTTGTCGATGTTCGTCACCCGCACCCGTTCCAAGCTGGCGAGAACGTTCCTCTGCTCTCGCACGTATTGACAGACTAAGCAAGGCAACAGGAGATGATTGATGCTCAAAGTTATCACTTCGGCGAAGGTCACCCACTCCATTGAGACCAGCAAGGCGAAGGGTTCGTCGCCGACTTCGGGATCGCACAGTAGGAAGAAGACGTTGGACGCACAGGCTAGGAAGAAGTTCGCGATGGAAACGTAGAGATAAGGTTCGCTGAACACGAATCGCGAGAGCTTCCGCACAGTCAAAACGAAAGTCAGAGTCCGGAGAACGTAACTGCCGTAAAAGCAGGACATCGAAGGGTATGCTGTCACCGTCAATCTGAACGTTCCGTAGATGATACTGTGTACAGAAGCAACATAGAGCAAGCCTCGTAAAGTGTTCATTGCTCGAACAGATGGCATCATGTCAACGTATCACATGGAAACTCCATTAAAGCCAAACTTGAGTGAGCTCGCTTTTGATCGATGAAGGGAATGTACATTGCACCGTACGAGGTCACAGCGACAGTTCCGCAGTCTCTTGTTGCCAACCTTCTATGGCGAAGCTTTAATCCCCGTCGCCTAGAAAACAAAGACGTCAGAAGCCTCCGTGTCACTAGTTCGCATCGAGGGCGGAGCAGCGGCGACCATGGTTCTGGACATGAGAACTTCAAAAAATAGTTTCAATTCGTCAGATTGCAAGCTGTCGTGACTCGGTCGAGGGAGGAATTCGGTCAATTCGCGAGGCACCGAACGAGCAGACTTCCCACATCAACTTCATACTTCCAGCAGACTGAATGGACCTGCGATGTGGAATAAAGGAGGTCCAGAGTTGAAGATTTTCGTTTAGGTGTTGCTTGGTATTCGCGCGTAGAAATGAGCCGCGCTTTAAAGTTCGAACGAGGGCGTGGGCGAAGGCTGCTGCTTATAAAATGGTTGCTAACAAGGTCTGCTTTGACTATTCAAGTTTTCCAGACTAAGTTGCTGAAGTAATCATGCTCTGACCTCGTTCGCGCTGAAGTTGTGATGATGTTTTGCTCATTTTCAGCGAACTACCTCTACTCAAATTGCTTCAACGTCTCGCCGAAAAACTGTTTTTGACGCGAGCGGGTGTTCCATCAAACAAACAGAGACGTATCCGCTCAGGTGAAGGGAAAAAAAGCGAGCCACCCAGCTTAACGCATCACAAGCCGCAATCAGGAACGAGGTCTATCTTCTCTGGATTTCCTTCGTTGCGAAAGTCACCAAACACACGGGGCTACTCTCGTGACAGTCGAAAGGCCTCGGATTCGTTCGAATTTCTGTTGCGACTTGTCCTTCCGGCGGAGTAACGAACAGCGTTGTTCGATGATCCTTTCCTGCGTTTGAAGTCGACACAGATGCTCTCTCTCACGTGGGGCCTCGCGTTGTTCAGAAATAACAACGGGTTCGACGGAATAATCGATCCGAACTGAACCTAGAAATCATGCGCGTAGTGTTGTTCTGCGTTCCTTATTCCCTGGTGGAGGATTCCTCTTCTCGGGAATTCACCGAACACGGGAATAATTTCTCGAGGAATGCGAGCAGGACGCAGGACACGGCCGATGGACCCTGGAAAAACACTCAGAGGTCTTTTTCTATGCTCGTGTTTTATCTACGATAAGGGACGAATCCCGTCGAGCCACGGGCAAGAATCGAATGTTCATTCAAGTAGGTGCAACGTTGACGCTGCTTATCCCTCTGCAAGTCCTGATAAGGAGTTCTTCTCCTTGTTTCTGTGCGGCGTTCTCTCGAGCACTGTCTATCACTTGTACAAACAGTTGTCGACGATTGCACATGAAGAGATCGTCTATCTGTCCGGATGCTTGTTTACTCATTCGCCAATCCATCCGCTTCTGTCTCCTCTGTAGCAGCAGAGGCAATCGAGCTAGGTCGGTTCCGAGCTAAGCGCTTGATGGCTACGTTGTTAATGAGGAAAATAAATACCGATGAATGTATCGATATCTTGTATCGATATTCGGTTTCCAGAGAAGTCGTGCTACTCTCTAAATTTCGGATTCTGCTTCAGACCGACACCATCGAGGCTGGAAGCCAGATCAAACCCTGCAGCATCGCGAGGTGCAGAGCTTCCCGCCACAACCGTGTTCCTACAAAGAAATAGGAGAACCTCTTGAACAAAAGGTTCTCAGTTGGTTCTCGATGGGTCGAAATCGGGAATGATTTTTGTTGTTTGGAAATTCCGTTTCGAGACCAGGAACATCTCCTACTCCACCGATTACGATATGACGGCAACGAGACGCAAACTTCAAATCTGTGGAATAATAATTTCCTTTAGTTTCCATGAGATGGAACTGAATCCGGGGGCACGCAACTTCCGATCACGAACCTTGGCAACGATCGCGCAGGGGAGCATCACAACTATCAGATTCTGGCGGAGCTTGATAAACGAATCTCTACCAAAGCCTTTGCAAATCTCAAGTATTGTCTCTCGATCTACCTTTTTCTGATATCTGGGAGAAGAGTTCAAAATCGGGGGAGGGGCGGCAGTTCCGAAAGCAAAAGCGTATCGCGAAGTGGGATGCGACAGGAGCCTATTCTAGAACCTCAGTTCCATTGGAAGGGCATTCATATTTTTCTTCTTTCCCGAGAGGAGGTTCTGGGTAAGATTCCCACAGACACAATCAGAGGTTGATAAGATAAAGTCTCTCATTAATATCATGAATTATTCCGAAAATTCGGAACATGAGAAGAGAAAAATAATTTGACGACTTCGTCATCGGTCGTTTGACGTCCTTCTGTCAGAGATTGCCCATGTTTCGGAGAGTGTACATCTATCAAAGGACTTACGGTACAATCCAGATGTTCGGAAATAAGTTGAGCGATCTCTTGCCTCCAATTTCTTTTTCCGATGGAGGAGCAGTGGGCTCGATAAACCTGGTCTCATTCTCCATTGGTCGTCGACCTTTTCGACACAAAATGTCACATTCGAGACAGTTCCAAGCTGAGATATCCTCGTCAGCTGTCTTCGAGTGTCCCGACGGCTCCAGATGTGGGCTTTTCTCGAGTGGCGAAGAATACAGGTCGGAAAGACTCAATCCATTGGAAAAGTGGACGACTGAAGTTCGACTCCAAAACCAATGTTCCAATTAAGGTTTTACTGAAGCATCGGAAAGGACGTTTGGTCCACTCCGAGGAGTCGTCGTTGGCGCAGGTGCCGAGACAGTGAAATTTCGAGGTTTGCCATTTTGATATGGTTATAGAGTTCTCCTCACAAATCCAACTGCTGGTGGAGCTCGTCCTGGGTATTCATGGAGGCGTGACCTTGGTCAGGGCTGTTGTATTATAACCATGGGCCATAACGGTTCGGCATACATTTTATTCGCACACAATTTATTGAACAGGAACAAACTCACGGATTAGTTCAGCGAGTTTGATATGCCCTCGGACCCGAGTTTGCCGGTCGAGGTTCGTCGCCAGATTTCCACTTTTCTACTCCCTCAGCTACCGCATCGAAGGAGTTTCAAATATTCCTCGTCTTTTCTTTCTGGTAAATAAACCCATGGTCGACATCCGTGATTCGTTTCTTCTCTTTTCGTGAATAGAGTTTGTCTTCCTCGCGCAATCGCTACCGTCGTTTACGTGGCCGAGTGGATGCTTGCGGTTCTGTCAGACTCATCCGTGCGTTTTTGCTTGACTCTCGAAACCTTGTTGTTTCGGCCGCCGCTCCAGTGTTTATTGCTGTGGTTGACCAGCGAGCAGTGAAGGGGAACAAAGAATATGCCGCGTTTGCTTTAACCACTGTGAACGACGAGGCTCGCGAGTGGGTCCGTTGGTTGAGTCTCGGTGGACGATGTTTTCCACGAGGGAAAACACTCCACAATAAGAACTCGTGTCATCCACAGAGAAGGCTGACGGCCGAAAAGAACGTCGGAATTCCCTCTGTCAACCCGACTTCAGCTTTTGTTCGGGCCGAGCTCCATCTTCCGCTCAAGCTGCACCGAGGACGCTCGGACTGCGATACGGTACCGAGTCGACAGAGAAACAACTCCAAAGCCTGCTCTGCACTCCAATAATAATCAGCGGTTTCTGATGAGGTCCGCAAAATCTCACCTGAGGCGTTAGTTCATCGTGTCGCCTCTCGTGAGATTAGAAACTGCGATCCAACTGTCCGGGTGAAGTTTCTGCGTAACACATCTCCGAGCCCGGCTGCGTTTTGGGCTGATGCCAAAATTATTATCGTTGCTCTGGAACTTTCCTCAAAATCTCAATCTGCGGACAAGCTTAGCTTCGCGCCGAATCTCCAAACAGTGTCCTCAGCAAATTTTGTCGACGGAGTATTTTCATGGAAAACACTCCAGATGTGGACAGAAAAGATTCCCATTGAGTGCTCGGAACGGGCAGCTGTCCACGGAGAGTAGAAGATCTAATCCGTGTTTTCTCCCATCGCTTTTTTTGAGAATTTGAGATGTCCTAAACGACCTCATGTCGAAAATGAACTCCGACCACGCGAGCTTGAGACCTCTCATGAATGAAGAAAGCCCGCCCTCGTGGCCTTCTGATAGCGGTTGCGAATGGGAAACGTGGCTCAGGAGGTTGAGATCAGTGTCTCGGATGGTCACACTAGGTCCTGTGGCTTTTTTCGCAACTCCTTGCAGCACCGGAGTAATATTTTTTCGTCTTGCAGTTTTCTTCACTCGCTAGAATTATCGCAACTTTTTCGTTCAGTTCTATTTGCCCCTCGGCGGCCTCTTGCAGTCATCTTTCTCACAAATATCGGTCAGAGTGTTTTGAGAGGTTCAGAACTCTGGTTCGCGTAGCACGGGCGCAATAGTTCCGCGGATCACGTGCGAAAGACCGTGTTGTACTTAAGCAATGGAGGACTTTGTCGAAAAGAGGACGAATCTGAACTCCCGATTGAATATCTGAATCTTTTATTGTGATTGAGGAGAATGCCCAATGAATCTCGATATATGTATTTTAGGCGATGAAGGGTCATCGCGGTAGAAAGGCAGACTGTTCTCTCATCAGATCAGACATATGCATGACCAGCACGCGAAGGTCAACGTGAAGAACTCTTGTCTATGCGTGCAGGCACGTCTGCCTCCTTCAATCAGTGCCGGATTTCCAAACAATCTCGCGGCATGTGTGTGCGAGCTTACAGGCTCATCGGTTTAAAGTAGATTGAGGATTCACCTCGAAGTCTCGCTCAGGCCAAAGGACGCTTGATTGAACGAAAGTGACCTCTAAGGTCCGTTTGAACGGTCGAAATACCGACGCATTCGCAAATCCCAGCGAGATAATTGAAGCTAACCTGGGAATCAGGATTTCTGTGAGATAGCCCTGTGATCACGAGCTCGATCTCAAGGAGGGCCTTTTGGTCGCGCCGACTTCAGCTCATTGTCAGTTCCTGCAGAGAAACTCGTACAGGCTAGTGTCTGACATGATTCACAAACCAGGGTCCGCGGTTCCCTCCGAAACTTCTTAGAAGGTCTACTAGCGCGTCTCCATCGGAATCGATTCATGATGAACATCTCGAATGCACAATTTAGATAAAAGACCTTGATATGAGTCCAGGTGTCGTCCGAATTAAGGGACGCCGAAAACCTCGATTCGACCCCTATCTCTCATTCCTTCAGCCTGATAGGCGACGCTTTTTCATTGCGGCAACCTTAGAGTCTGCCGGCAATAACCATCTACTGGAACGGTTCCTCGGTCACCGAAAGTTCGAGAACCGCTGATGAGATTTTTTTTTTCTGATTGGCACCCGAGCCTCGAGATGGCTACGAAAGTTTTTCCTCGATGACGGTCGTTAGTCGTCCGAGTTTTTTCACGACTTCAGATGAGGAGGTCTTTGCGGAATCACTTGGACGTTCGGGTGAATCTCTCCACCAGAGCAGTAGAGACTATGGCCTCGGATCTCTGAAACAACAAACCATCGCAGCGTGAATGTCACCACTCGGATAGAGGCGCAAGGAAAAACACGATCGCCAGAGTGGGCTTCCTTGATCTGCGCTCCAGTTGGAGATGGAATCAAAACAAGTTTTATAGCCGAAATAGTGGAGCTCTAGCCTTGATAAACGGGACGAGTTCTATCTTCCAGAATGCTCAGTCCTGATCAAACGTCGCTCTACAGGAGAGGTGAAACAGAATCAGAGATCAGATCTCATTCCAAAAGAGCGACCTTGTAAAGTTCCTTCAGCCACTGCGGAACAGCCTCATGCAGGAATGATGCCTTGAAGTGTCTAGGTCCGCTGCGCTACTACGGGATTTGGCTCCCAGTCAACGGAAGCCGCTGAAGGCTTTACGGGAAACATGATTAACACTCGCGAGTCTCCCTCGTATACAGCGTTTCTCTCCTGAAACTTAGCCGAATACTGCACACCAGCAGACAAAACAATTCCCGGTCTCCGTTGGAACTTTTTGTTCGTTGGGATACTTTTGTTTCCTGACGGCTGGAAATCAAACTTTACCAGTCCTCGAGCATTTCTCACTCACTAGTTAATTATAATGACTACGCTGACGTCGGAAAGCATCGACATTGTAGTCAAGTGCGCGGAAAAGCCCCCAGAGTAAATGCGAGACTTCCGTGACTCGGAAATACATCGAGGTTTTACCTAAAAGTTCTGTGCCTTGTCTGCTTAATATCGGAAGTGTTCCCCGTTAAAACTCGTTGTGTTCGTCGCCAGCTACTTGTATGCCTACATCTAACATAATTAGATTGCAGCCTCAGCAGCCTCCCGTCTCCACCCTAAGACCGCTCAAAGTCGTATTTTCGAGGCTACGTAACTCGATTTCCCGATCTAAATAGGAAAGGAATTCTCGCATCCATTTTCTCCGCCAACTCGTTCATTGTTCCCCCTTTTGCTCCTTTTCAGTTCGTTTCAAAGATATTCAGTTGGCGAAATATTGAGATCCGAAGCACATTGCCCTCGTACACGAACGTTCCAGCCTCTGGAGGACAACTCGATATGCTCACATATCTTCTTCTACCGTGTGCTCCATGAGAGCATATCGATTCCTCGGCGGCGCGCCGCGAGCCCATCACCTTGTTGCTGGTGCAAGCTACGTCTGTCGTCCCGTTTGAGTTGCAACTCACGTCTTCTGTATCCTTAGGGGTTCCTCTTCTTGGGTCTATTATCTTTCCAAGGCTCCGGCGACGGTTCGTCGTAACTCGCACGGCTCGCCTTGCTACATACATCCGACAAATTAAATGTTCGAAATTTTGGAGGCCGACCACGCAATCATCGCGCTTCTCGAGAAGCGCTTGAGTAATGAGGATTACTTTACACAACGAACTGTGCACCCGTTCCCGAATAATTGTCACTTGGAACAGAAAACTCGTGTTTCGGAAATGGAAACGATGTTTTAACGCCGGGATGGAGGTCTCAAACCCTGGAATAGAGTTCGCTCAAAACTTTTAGATGGCAATTATTTCGCGAAAAAGTACAACGGACAGGAACGGAATCTGAAAGGGATGGGACGCGTGGGATGGAATGAGTTCCCCGCAACATGCGTTGGATCTACCCAGGGAAAGAAAACATTCGGAAGTGCGCAGCGGGAACTTAAGTACGACGGATATTTATTCTGGTGCTGACCATCCCCACTACAAAGGTTGTTGTGATGACGATGGTAACCGCACTTGTTTGATCGAAGCCGGTTGAGTAAGCTGTTTTCCTTTTCTTCATGGCACTGAGTCGTGGTAAGTAGACAGATATGCTTTTCAACACAAGGCTGGAATCTGCTGCCCTCCCTTCCTTCCCAGCACGGTCCGACGATCAATTTGTAGGTGCTCGAAGCTGTCGAATTCTCAAACGATTCGGTCTCACTTTGTCCCGGAATTCTTCCAGACACACAGTGGAATTGATTCCGGACAAATCTAGAGGACATTTCTGGATTAACCAGGAAAAATGCTCCGTTCGCTCAACGGAACGAAGGCGGAGAAATTCATTTAGGCGGAACGTGCTAATTCAGAAGGGGAGGAGGGTTCCAGCTCGATGTCAAGTCGGTGGCCCGTTCCTGGTCTTCTGGTTCAGTTGGGAATATTTTACTGCATTGTTCTTTTATTCGGTCACGACTGGATGTTTCAATCATGGGAACGTTGATAAATTTATCGATCAGTAGATGAGTATTCAGATAGTAGCCGACGCCTTTCATGACTGACTCCCACGGCATTTACGACAACGTACGGCAATTTTCCGTTCGACGCAGATCAAGTGTCTCTCAGATCTCTCCCGGTTCATAGATCGGCCTGATAGCGAGAAAAGATAGGTTTGATGTCGTCTTCTTCTTTCAAAATAAAATATCCTGAGCAGGTAAGAAGCATAGCACGGATGAAAGCGAGGAGGAGCAACGTTAGTCGATAAGATTCTCAGTTAGATATCATCATCATCGTCGTCGTAGTTATCATGATCTCATCGTCTCCAAAATAATCATAATCGTCAATAATATCATCTTCTCTGAATATATAATCGTAAATATTATTGTTCTCCCTGGTCACGTTGTGGGTGTTTCTGTCGCCAACGTGTTTATTGTTGTCATCATGTTCCACTGATGTTTCCTCAGCTTCACAATAACTGTGGTGTCTCAACTCAATGACAATACCGTAGCTGTCGCCGGTGGAGACGACACTTTTCATCGATGTTAATGTAAGTAAGAATGATCTCATCATGGTGAACAACGGCAATGTTGATGTTGTTCGTCGAGGGCAACCCTGCTAGCACCACCTTCTCTGCGATCGACTTCATGTGTTATCCATTGTTTGCTCGATGCTCAGCGTACACGTTCGCCTGGTAACTCTGAGCACCGATTCTACTAAATCATTCAGTAACGTTGGATGTTGTCAATTCTATGTTTGTTGACTTTTCTAGACTTCTCGACAATCTTGGAGTTCTTTTTCTCTGACATCATCGAACGTTTGAAACCTCAGATATTGGAGATGTTCGAATTTCAGACGTTTTCTGGCTTCCTGAAGCTTCCTGTTCTCTTAGATGTTGATGAAATATTCTATGACAACTTCGCGAGTCTTGTTTTTGGGAACAACACCGTGTGAGTCTTCAACTTCTAGTTGCTACGAGCGCTATAGTAGTTCCTTACTGTCAAAGTTCGTGCCCCGAAGTTACGGCCCAAACGATCGTTTGTTTATTGGGGTAATCGTTTCGATGCTATGATTATTGATTGAAGGTGGTTGAGGTGAAGTTGTTAGGAACGGTGGCTGGAGGAATCGAGTCGTCGGTCAGTCTGTTCAGTAGTTGTTTGGTAGGATGGGTGAGTGGGTTGTCGGTTGGTTTTCGCTGGGTTTCAAAGTGCACAATGGGAAATTTCCGGATCACTTAAGATATGAATCTGAAGCCGATGAAGAGCCGAATCGAAGAACAATCGCCAACCTCTAATCGTTTTGGGGCTAAACTTCATACGAGTCCGCTCTCATGAATCTACTGTTGGATCTCCGTGATGACCAGGTGCCACACAGGAGTCCGCGAAATACTTTCCGGTCCGGGTCGGTGAGCCAATCTTGTTTCCTTCTAGTTCGTCTGGAGCAGTATCTCGGAGCGCTTCGCGGGGTGCTTTTAGCCGAGACGTTGGAGGAGACCGGCACGTTGGCAGCGGCAGTTGGTTCCCCAGAGGTTGCAGCGGCACGCGGAGTATTCGCAGCAGTCATGAGGCCTGGCGTCGCAGCTGGCCCCGCGGCGAAGACAGCTCCGTCTAGAAATAGATCGTCGTCTGGAATTACAGCATAAAGCCTGTTGGCGACTCTTACGGCACCCCTGAATGCGAACGACATACGTCCGTACTTTGAAACATACAGACACACAAACGAGATGACACTTACACGCGTTCATGCATCGCATGCTCTCCGAACATGCAGTCGCATATTTCGTTATCAGCAACAACATGCGCTCCCCACATTCCAAGTCGGGGCGTTCCCGGCCTTGAACCCGGAGAAGAGATGAAAGAACCAAGAAGTGCGGCCAAACGTTTTTGCATTGAAATGGGGATGTATTCGTACAACTAACAGTAAGTCCAGAGTCGCAAAAAGGATCTCGGAATGACTAAACTGTGGTCCTCAATCGACGGACGGTTCTGTAGGAAGCGACGTGAGCATCTGAAGGAATGTCAGAGAGCACAAATTTGCATTCAAATTAGCTCCGCTCGCTCTACAGTTTTCCGGACTGTAGTTGTATGTCGTCTTGTAGACTGCGAGCGTGTACGTCGCATGCTACGGCCCAAGGCGAGCTTTTTCTTCGAACACAGAGAAAGTTCTTGGTTTCCGGGGGAGCGCTCTCGAACTTTGTTCGATGGAACTTTCGGCGAACCCCGTTCTCAAACTCATTCTGTGAGCGGCCGAGTTCGGCATTGAGAAGAGTCGGGCCTAGGTCAACTTTTGGAGCAACTTTCCGCTGTGTTCGGCGCCACTGCACCTCTTACTTAATGTGAATTAAGAACTCCTACTTGAACTCTCAGTCGATTCGCGCCGACGGCAGGAACATGGCGGGGCGTTGCCTCTGTGCGGGGCGCCATATTGAATTAAGTTTAGCTGACGACAACGTACCATGAAGCTGTTGGCTCATATTTGCTCAAGGCATTAGAAGCAAGATTAGAAGAGCAGACGGACGGAGGAGCTGGCGACGAATGAGCTCCTCTCTCCCCTCTCTATTGGTAACGTTCGATAACTCTCCAATGAGCCAGCAGGCCAGCCGCCAACCGGACTGAACTCGATTTCCATGAAGCTCGAGACTCTCTGGCGACTCTGACCAAATGACGGCAACGTCTAATGGACTCGGCTAAATGTATGGCAAGCGGCTGCAAATCAAACTCAATTGGCAGGCTCACTATGGCGGGGAAGCCTGAAGCGTCTGCGAAGCCGGAAGAGTTCAAACACAGCTCACGTTTCCCGTGTCGCGACAGAGCGTCAGCTTCTTGCTTTCAGAAGGCGGAGTGAAAGTGTCGCCGACAGAGATTCGTTCTTCAGAAGTCGTATCTAGCCACTGGGGCGAAGATATCAATTTCAAGGAATCGAGTGTCCGGAGAAGCCGCACAAGCGACCAGAAAGCTTGCATATATGAAGCACGAATACAATTCACGGTCATCTCAACTCTGGCGTGGGTATTGAGGACAACATGGCGAAGGGCGTGGGCTCTTATCTTTGTTTCCAACTTCTCGACGCTACATCAATCTTGAAATTCTCATTTTCAGCCCGTGCCTGTGAATGGGGACCTGTCAGGCGGTGTCGAAAATGGCCTGCAGACCGCTTTCCAGTCGACTCCGGCCCCCCTTCTCACGGCCGGCTACACAATCATCACCGCAGGGCTGTTTGACCTTACGCTCGACCGAATCTTACAGCCTGCCGTTGTAACGCACGTACAATAACGCAGAAATGCCGAAATTTCATTTTGGACGGTAATCGTCGTCCGCAAGTGTGCGGGTACCGTAAAATTGCACCTCAACCTGTCGCCAAAATGTCAAATGACAATAAGCGACCCTCTTGCGAGTCCGTGAAGTCCCGGTCGCGGATGTCCGGACCTCGACAAAGGAATCGACGCGATGTTTGAGAGACTACGAGGAGCCTCATAGAATGTGGGTCGACAGTGGTTTATTCAGTGGAGGCAGGCAGCTTTGCTCGTCTATTGACGTGGCTTCTCTACGACGAGCTCCTTCCCGCTTGCAGAGAGATACGAGCCGCAGCGTTTGATAAGCTCAACTTTACAGCAGGCGGAATTTATTTTATCTGCTGTTATCTAGGTAAGTGGGTGATCCAAAGTTCAGCTCTCAGCGGAAGACAACAGACGCCAGCGAGCCAAAGCTGACTAAGCAAGAAAGTAGAGCGTGCGCTCTCCGTAGAAGAATGTATACACTCTCTCTCTCACTGAACGGAGCCGATCATAGCAGAACGAGATCCAGACCAGCGCCATGGATAAATGACATCTCGATCACAATTTGCCCACGGATTGAATAAAAGCACAACGTGCATTAGAAGAAGCTCATATTTCAAGTTTAGATTTGCTGACCAACGACAAGGAGAGGGCGATCGAGACTTTCCGTCTTGAGTTTGAATGAATGATAATGCGAGAAAAAAGGAACGTAATATCCTGACATGGGCGCACTGAATGACAAGGAGCGAAATTGCAAAAAACCTCACACATGCTGCGAGTTCGTGGTCGAAACTGAAAACTGAATGAACTTGTCGGAATATCGCATGCAAAAAAATCTCGATTCTAAACGTTCCGGTGGAGGGATCGTTCCTTCCATAGGAAGACACGGGTGCTCGTTTCGCTGACGGTATCATACGTACTTTTGCATGACAGGCTCGTATTCGAAGCTGTCGGCCGGGTTCAGGTATTTCAAGAGACGCTCCTCTTCGGAAAGGATGTTGCGAATTGCGGTCAATGTTCCGTCATCGAGCTCTGAAACAAAAATTACGATGAAATCAAACGGTTCGGTTTCTTGTCGAGTTTCGTAGCTCGCTCCAGCTACGATTCTTTTTGGAGGAATCCGCGAAAAGCGAAAAGCATTCTCCGCGTCAAACAGGATGAAAGTTTGTGAGTTTTTGCGGCGTAAGGACGAACCAGCCTGTCTGTTCACCTGACTTCAATGACAGAAACCCATAAGAGATGAACATCGGATGATGAATGCAGCCTTAATGAGCACGAGGCTAAAGCAAGAAGAACTGATGAAGATAGGACATTCTATGTCTCATCAAAAGAATCACCGCACCTCCAATCTAGCAACATGGCTTCGGCTTTTTCCTAAATAGCGGTCCCGGGAACCGAGCCGATTTTGGAGCTTGCGTTTTTTGCCCTCACTTCCTTCCCTCTCGGTTTATTCTGGAAAAATGGGACAACACCTCGAGCGCGACTTTCATCCCCGATTTGAGCGGAAAAAAAAGTCAATTTCCTCCAGTCGTCACTTCCTAAACATAACAATGGGTTGCGTTCTTTGCAGCCGCATGTCGAACATGAGTCAGGAAAGTGCTACAAACATACAGCTCGGACGATTCCAGATCTCAGCCCGGGTTCGTTTTTGATCTTGAGCCGAAAATCACTCTTCGGGGACGCGTTTGTCCCACACTGTTCCGCTTGTGCCAGCAAAATAGGAAACACGGCAAAACAAACAAGAAAATTTCACGCGGGAATTCGCCACAGAATTGGCAACAGCGTAACCAGTTCGCCAGCTCGCACGCACGCTCGTTCGCTAGCCAGCCCGCCAGTTCGCCGGAGGATTGTGTTTGATCTCTACTGAGGACGGACAATTCAATTTGCTATTTTCCTTTGTGGTGGTTAGCCCGAAACGGATTTGCGACCTTCAAACGACCTTGTTTGCTCAGACTAAGGAATAACTCTCATTCATGGGAACCTATGTTTTCGGGGACAATGCCCAACCGCTATTTCGCATTCGCTCGCTCCCAAGCTGGCGATTTTGAAACTGGAACAATGCGACTACGAAAACTGAGAGAATTGCGCAAAACTTGAATTGCGCCTATCCGGCATGGAGAGCGTCACGGCCGCACTGGACGTTTCTCACGGGTTGCTCTGGATGGGAATTTCAGCGACCACCTCTGAACTCCGGGGCGCCCTTTCGCGTTCTATCGTACCCAACCTTTTCAGCGATTCAATCACTCTTCATTCCGAAAAAGTGGAGCGTCGAAGTAACCGAACTTTCCAAAAATCAAGAATTCTCGGAAATCGCTGAGGCTTTTTTGTGTTTAACATTCAAAATACTAGAAGGGTTTTCAGCTCTGTGATTACAAGGAAATTCGAAGCTATACTCAGAACTCGATGAACAGCTTCCTGCGACCCTTCAGCTTCGACCCTGCTGTGTGGGCGAATGGCTGGACATGTTTTCTACGATTTTCTCATGTTCTCGCGGCCGGGAGTCAATTCAATCAGGCGGCGATAATTGTCCGGTCGTAGAAGCAATTCGCGGAAACCCGTCATTTCATTTGCGTACTGCTTCGATCTCGCGTTAATTTCATTTACGATCGATCGATCGAGGGCAATAGTTCTCAATGAAACCATAATGAATGTTCGGATTGGTTTATTGAGATTGGACGGCAGCTGCCGTGAAGCCCACTCTCGGAAGAAAATGGGTGAAAACCTCGGACCTGTTGAGCGGTCGGAAACGACGGCTTTCACGAGTTGTGGGTGTTATGTTCGCTCGCAAGACATCAGAGACAATGCAGTTTCAATCCACGATCCAGGAGTCCCTCGTGCCGTAACCAAAACGCGCATTTTCGAAGTTCATCCAACCTTGCCTGAACTCTGTCAGCAAGTCGAGGAGTCGAGTCAACAGGCCTTCTTCTCGTCGAAGCACCGATGGGAGTCAGCCAGGCTAGTAATTGGCTCCAAGTTTCTCCCACTTCCTCGCCCCTGTCACGAAAAGATGTCTTCTCATTCACAACAATAGGTTGAGGCGCCAACTCATCTCTCGTTGGGATTGAGCATCCGACTATTTGTGCTATTCCGTCGGTCGTCATCAGACGACGCAGTTTGTAGGACCCAGGAGAGCAAATTAGACAAATCCCGGAGCACCGGTGCTGGAGTGGCTTGCGACAGCGGCACGCAATAAATTTCAGGAGGTTGCCAGGACCGGCTCCACAGAGGGAGCTTTCAGGAGTAGGCTCGTGAGAGCTTCCAGGAGCCTGTTGAACCCCATACAGGGCAGAAGTGCCCGCGAGAACGTCCAGCTCGATCAACGATTTGGAGGCACGGGAAATCAACACTTCAAAGGCTTCACTCGGCTTTCAGGGATCCCATTGAGAATCAGCCGCGAGAAGAGCTCTCAGGTATTAAGGTCGTCCAGCCACCGACCGGTGGGAGTTGAGCCGAGCCAAGCGTGCAAGCTGACCAAAGCTCGCGTGTACCGTTTGACATCCGAGCCGCGAGCACGCAAACTCATGAACTTGACCGGCTAATGTACGTCTTCTCTCGCGAGCGGAGGACGCCACGAAAATGAGAAACATAGGCTCACGGGAAGAATGAGTAGCAATTAGAAGCAAGTTCTGTTCGCTGTCCGTGACGACACAAAGAAGGAGTTGATCATCTGACTTAATTACATTCCAGCGGCCTTCTTCAGGGATTTGCGTCTCGCTGTACTAGTAGCTCTCATATCCAGTGTTTCAGTGCCCACGCAGCCGCGCACAAACGCTCCCGTGCGTCATCGCGTCGTTTGTGTTGGCTGAAGATTCCGCTCGAGCAAATTACAGCCAAGTGCGGAATTCCAGCATCCTATCGTCTCATGTGTCGTGGTCGCAACGGAGCGGCTCCAATTTTTTCTTTCGTGTCTTGAGACGGATTCCGTGAGTTGACTTTTTGAGGAGTTTGGGAAGTCGGGCGCTCATGAGATCGGTCTGTGTGGACTAGAGGTCGCTTTTGAGGTCATGATTCCAGAGCGAAGGTTAGCCCAAGAGAACTCATCACGCAAAAATGAAAAACTACTCCGCGGCAACCGAGGAAGCGAAACGAATCGATCCAAGAGCAACACAGCATAAACGCAACGACTGATCGACATTCCGAGAGTCGACGATGACATTCCGGGGGCCGGAACAAAAGAGAAGGTGAGAGGAACGGCGATCAGGACGATTAAAAATGTCTACAGGAAGCTTTCGTCTCGGAATGTCCACTCGCGGTTGCGCTCTGAGGAACTCCGTGGAAACGGCGCGGCTTGAAACTCGGCTCAAATGGGAACCGTTCATATCTCCGAGGGCTTTTTCCAAAGTTCAAGGCTCAAGCTCCACAATCCTCTCAGATTAAGATTAGTGGAAGCAGGAGTGTCGCCGAGAAGTGGAGAGAAAAAGCCCGAGGCTTCTTTGGAGTGTTAAGCAGCCCGCTTTCGGTTGGAAGAGGAGTTCCCAGACGAGAAATAAAAACGCGGAAAAATTAATCTTCCCTTCAAACACCGGCAAACTTTGGAACTGTATAGAAGCTGACAACGCGGGACACTGCTCGATCGAACTCCCAACCCCGCTCCCCGGTGAAGTACAATACAACAACGAAAGAGACAGTCGGAAGCACAGCATTCGCAGGACTTTTCGAAGCCTTTAAATGATCGAGGAGCTCCTTTCCATCGATCGATGCTTCCGGCCAAGTTCTAGGATGAACTCCCACAATGAGTTTCGGAGACTTGCTCCAACGCCACTGGAGCAACACAGGCATCAGACGAATTGGGGATTCGATCACATCGGATTCAAACCTAAGTTCGGAATTCCGCTTTCAGTAAGGCTCAGAAGCCCGATGTAAGCGCTCCCGGTGAATCTCTCAGAGGGTCAAAGTTCAGCCATTCAGACAGCGGAATGATCGAAACGAATAGCGATCAGGCTCATGAGGGGACGAAGCATCGATCTCGACCTTCAGAACAGCGTTTTAATCGAAACGGACTCGTGTCGATCTGTCTTGAGCGATTAACTATTCAAAATTGCCGGAGGACGATTCCGATCAGAAACTTTCCCGACAGCGGCGTTTTGAGGAGAGATTTTCCTCAACAGAACTGACCGATCTGTCCGATTGGTTGGCTATGAACTGAGTCATTCATCATTGAATCGGGAACGAAATTCCTCCAATTCGAACTCAGGTGTCATATTTCGTCGCCATGTGAAACGGATACTCAACTACATGGACGAGCGCGGCGGCCGGGTGTCCTGTTTCCACCGATGAAGTGAAAATCCACATCCCTGTCGATTGAGGACGTGAGCTGCAATCGATGGCGGGGGAGGCGAGGGGGCTGAATCATCTCCAAGTCCCGTGGAAAGTCCTCAATCAATTTAGGAAACGAGGGAAAGAGCGAGGCGGAGACATTTGAAACGATTCGTTGCCGAGAGGCAGAGGCTCGTGATATTTCTCCTCGAATCGCGGAATGATATTTCACGCAATTGACCTTCCCTCGACGGAGTTTTCCATTTGGTGACATTCCGCTGATTGAGCTCAATGACATCCTGCATGAGAGTCTCGGTCTCGTTTGATATTTCCCGAAGCTCCGACGTGGGAATCATCTGAGCTAAGATTGTCGTCGCCTACACAGATTGAACTACTCCCAATGGCTGGCCAGAACAGATTTTCGGAACAGCTCATGAGATCGTACGGAGTCCCTCAGGAAATTGAAATTTCCGAGTTCAATATGCTTATCGCCCACGACAGTTCGGGAACGCCACCGGAAGGATGGCCAGCAACATCAGATGCGGTCGCATCTGGCTGGAAGTGAAAGAAACTCAGTATTTCGAGTTCTCCTCTGGCTCGGCCTGCTTGACTCCGATGTAGGATTGGATAGGAGGAAATGTGGATAGCATATCGGGACTGCGAGGGAGAGCAAGCCAAGTGATTTATTCTGTCGTAGGATAATCCGCCTACAGAGCCTATTACATGGGAGACCACGCCACTACAGATAGCAGTCAGGAAAGCCGTGTATCAACAACAGACACAACAACGATAGCGACAGCAGAAACAGCTGAAATAACATTCGAGGCCCTGAAACCGGCAGCCGCAACATTTCGTTTCATTCGATGCTCGGACGCACCAATTCGAAACCAGTTTCTCTCAAACTTGTTCTCGAACATCCGGCGCAGAGACCCCATGAACTTTGGACGCGACCTGCGAAGACTTCGTGATGCGGAATCAGACATTCCGATTCAGGGACCGGAGATTTCAGCGATCGCAAAATGAACATCTGCGAAGTTCTCTGATGATTGAGGGGAGAAAAATGATGAGCATGAGATCGATACTCTGGCGCAGGTGTGTTACTCGCCGAAGTCGTTGGCAAAACCGATATTGCACAGAGTTTTATGAGCCTCGTCAAGATACATCTTCCCACATTGCTACCCTCTTCGACCTCATCTACGACTGGTATTACTCGAACGAACTGGAGCTGCATTCCGCGACCAGGATCCAATGTGCGGATATCGCATCCAATTCATTTCGCAACATAGCCAGTGAGGTCTCCTTCCGCCTCTCCCGGCACAAGAGAAAAGAACGAAAAGTTCATCAAAAAGGCTGCAAACAGATCGACATAGTTTCATATCGAGAAGCCTCGCTGATTCCGCCGGGAAACTGCTTCTCTGCGAGCCATTGATCGAACGGCTTGGATAAAGTTCGAGTTTCCGATTGATCGGATCGGGAGAAGCGGAAGAGAGGTGGCGGAGAACAAGAAAGGCCGAGAGTCCTCATGAGCTTTCAGTCAAAACAGAAAGCAATCGCCTTCGAACGAACGAATTCGTCTTGTTCGTACATCTCAGCTGTAAACAGTGCGCCCAAAGGAACAAAAAGAATAAATTGACTTCCGCGCAATCTATCCGCAAATAAGAGCCATCTATTCCATCTGGGAAAGTCGCTCCGATCTTCCGTCCGCGAAGTCCCAAACCTCAGATGAAATCAGAACTAGAAGATTCCCGGCTCCCCTTATGCTGCTGGAAGCTCTGATATTCCTATGGCAAAACCGCCTGAGATACAACCTGCGATGTGGAATCAGAAACTTTCGCTTCCCGCCCTGCCAGTCGAAAATCGCGTATCGAGATTTCCGATTCAAAGCCCCGAGCCACGCGTGTAGGGAAGCTGAAACATCGATTCCAGTGTTCACTGCAATCGGCGGATACGACACACAACAGAGCGTAGTTGCAAAGCCACACGCAAATTGAATTCTCCAATCTTCGTCTGTTTACGGTGATTTCCACTGCGTATTGATTCCGGGTGGCATTTGCCAGTCTAGACAGTCCTCTCTACGCTGGCGGATCGATTGTTCACCACGCTACCTTTCTCAAATACGCTCCCGTATATGTACATAAGTACAAACGTAAGCACCTTGACCTTTCGGACTAGTCTCTCTCCTCCAAACACTCAATCAAAGCCAGGCAAACAGCTCCGATGACAAGCCCTCTAGTATTTCGGTAAAACGAAACCGTCGGAAGCCCATCAGCTCCCAAGTCGAAACAGCTTTCGCGATCTGATACACACGAAGTTCTTACACGCCGAACTTCTCTGATTTCGTCAATCTTCCGGCGGCTTGGAGGAGAAACGACTGATGATTAGAGAGGAGAACTAATCGAAGACAGAGAAGAACAGTCCGACGACACTGTTCCTTCTCGTCGTGAAATCTAACCCCATCCTGGAAGCACCTGGAATGTGGCTCGTCTTCCCGGATTTCTCCTCGCTGATCGATCCACGGTGTTCCATTTCAATTCCGACAACGCTCCAGCAGCTGGCTGGAATCCAAGAAGTCTCGACGATCGAAAGACGATGAAGATGCTCGACAGTGACGCGTTCCCATGTCGTGCGATTGCAAGCCCCGAACCCGACTCTCGCGACATCACGAGCAGCCAGAAGTTCCGAGATCACGTCGGACCGTCCAATTAATCAGCGGAACGTCCGCCACGCATGATCAGTGAACAGATTTTAAAGTGTCATCCTTATTAAACACAGACAGACAGGTGGCGAGGGATTATCGGTTTTCGGACTCGAAAACCAGCCAGGTGATCAAAACTTGGAAACTGAATTCCAACGCCATTGTTTGAAAGATCCTCCTCAATGACCGTCGCCACGGTTCCCTCACCGAGATCTAGCTGATGCGACATCAACAATTAATGGATGCAGAATTGTAGTCACCGTACAGCTGAGAATGTCTGAAAGTCAAAACTCACCGGGAGATGCGGCATTTTGGTCCAATCTCTGGAGTTTCTTCTCTTCTTTTCCGTCGGTCGCCTGGGCGGTCGCAGCGGTCAAAGCGTTCAGGAGAACAACGCAGACGACACCCACCACGAGGATAGAGGCACGCTGATCGCCCCAAGCCATTATGTGAGATTTCCTGAAAGACAGAGAACTTGAATACGGCTGACCGAAGACGATAAAATCTGGAACCCGGTTGTTTTTTCCAACCAGATCGAGAACTGCTTCTCGAGGAGCTCTTCTTGAGTTTTGTTTGAGTTCCGCGCTTACGAAAGCTCGTCTTCATCGTGACGACTGACAAAACCGTTAGGAAACGCTTTCAGGAGAATCGAGGGCACAGTCCGGACCATTACATCACTGGATTGGAATTCTATAATTTAGAATGCTTATGCGATATGCATATCGACATACTTGTTCTTAGTTCCAACGCTTGTTCGGAACGGTCGTGTTATTGTTAGCCCCCGAGTACTTCAGCTATAACTCCGAGTTCAAGAGGGCCAGGATCCTCAAACCTGGACTCCGAAGAAGCACCACTGCTAGTAACTAGCACAGAAAATATCAGCGACCTAGTCTCAGTGAAAACGTTCTTTTTTGGACTGCCTGTCATCGGCTGTGAGTCAGCAGTCTTTCCCGCTCTCACTTTGCACCTCTCTCAGCTTAGCAACCACGCGAAGGTCTCCAGGAACACCCGGGAGCGCGCCTCTTCCAAATCGACATGAAGTGCAGCATTTGCCTCGCAGATCTGCTGCCGGAAGGACCAACGACCTGCGCTCTATGCAACCGCGTAGTCGACGCGGGATGCAGGATGCCGATCGCAGCAGGGACCGATTCGACCTGTAAGATCTGCCAGGCACCCGGAGACAACTCAAATGGCATTTTGCGCGTGGTCGATGCGGCGCTGACAACTTGCGATTCCTCGGTCTTACGTCAAACTGTTGAATAATTGTTCAGGAAGGTTGTCCATTCGGAGAACGAGCTCCAAACGCCTACAAGAGGTCTTGAGAGCCAGAGCACCCAAAGCTACGCGGGACAAAGTAGTAGCGATGGGGTCGAGACTAACAAGCAGAAGAAAGTAATGCTGATAGGCGACAAACTTTTCAGCCCTTGCAGAAAAGCGCTCGCACCCTCAACAAAGCTCATCAGATCGTCACTCTCAGTCAGGATTCACGATGCATTAAGAAAGACTCTCGAAGAAACCCCGGCAGTAATCAAAGAGTCCGGAGAACAAACCCTGCTCATCCCTTCATGTTGTTTAGAAGCAATCCTTGAAGCGCGAAGTCGAGTCGACTTTGACTCTCCTCTATTCTCCACTCCTTGCAGAGACTGAGCCAACTCCACGTTGGGCACGAGGTTGTCATGGTCTCCGTACCTATGTACGATGAGGACTGCAAGAAGTTCAACCTTTGACCACCAACCTGACTCTCCTTCCACCTCCGGAAGCCAAATCATACGATCTCATAATTCTCACGGACACTTGGGCCCTGAGACCCACCGTACACAGTTGAATGTTTCGCTAAGGGCCCAGAGGGCCGTGGTGGGCCAAGTGGTGGTGTTGCTTTACAGGGTGTTAGTTATAAGCCCGGACTCGAAAATTGACATGCGTATTTTGGCTCTAGTTTGGCGAGCGTCGACATCACCTCGCGCAACGGCTAGGCCAACTCGCCGCGGTTTGGACTCTGAATTTGAATGTTCTCCTTGAACATTTCCCATCTCTTCTGCCAGTGCCCTCGGACTTCTCCGCGGATGGGTATAACTCTCAAACAGTAAATCCATTGAATAAGAGCGTAGTACAACGAAGAACCAGACCCCCTGGTTCACAGTTGACTGCTGGATCGCCAAGTTCAGAATAATACAGGTTTACATTTTATCGAGGATGAATGAATATATGGCTCCTATGTATATCACTGAGAGCCGAGCCTACAGACGGATCATCCGCGGGGCAAAAGACGACTTCAATCGGAGAGCCGAGACCATACTCATCCACGATGCTCAGCTCCATTCCTACAAGTGGTTGAGATCAGAGGCACGCTCTGCAGCTTGCCCCATCTCATCAGCCAAACTTCATCAACACTACAGACAAATGTTCGCGAGCTCTTCCACAATCCCAGCCAGAGTCCCGACAACCACACTCGGAGCCTCGGCTTCGCAAGCCATTTCACGAGGCATCCTTGAGCAGGAGTTCTCGATTGAGAAAGTAGCCATCGCCGTGACCCACTTGATCCCGCCTCCTAACGTGGGATCGCGAAAAAGAGCATCATATACAAGTTGATGTCAGCCATCCTCACGCGCCGTCCGGAAGACTTCCTGGAAAGTGAGGATCGCTTGCCGGAGGAGAAGCACGGTTTTCGGCGAGACCGCTCTACCTACACGGCCGCCGCGGTCCCGCGCGCGAATGTCGATGTACGTGTTCCTCATCAACTTCAAAGCCGCCTTCGACAAGGCGTCCAGAGGAATCATCTTAGAGAAGATGACTCGCAGGGGTGACCCAACTATGACTCTCAACCTTCTATGCTCTATCCTTCGAGAAGGCACTGTCAAACTCGATGATGGAGTTTCAGAGCTCGAGCCGTTCCAACAAACTACAGGAGTGGCTCAAGGCGATAACTTGTCTCCATTTCTTCTCTCAATGCTCGTCAGCGATCTCTCGGAAACAATACAGGGGAAGCACTCACAAGTCGAGCTGCTCATATACGCTGACGATTCGGCCATCTACTCCCAAAGTCGCTTTCACCTCCAGCAAACGCTCCGCACACTCGAACGATACGTGGCGAGCAATACTCTGCATATCAACATCTCCAAATTCAAGGCTATCAAGTTCAGACGCGGCGGAAGGCTTTCCTTGGGTGATTGTCTAAAGCTCAAAGGAGTGGAACTATAATTCGTCCCGTACTTCCCATAACTGGGCATCATCCTCTCGTCCTCAGGGAAATCCTTTACTCGGCACTTGCATGATAGAATACGGAAAGGCCTGCTGGCATTTCACAGCATTCCGGATCCGCACAAGCTCTCCGTCGAAGCGGCCGTCACCCTATTCGAACTAAAAATCGAACCGACCGACGGCCTGTTATGATGTTCCACTCATCTGGCCACATCTCACTGAATCCAACCTGATGGAACTGGATAAACTCAAGACAGCCTTTCTCAAGCGAGCTCTAGGAGTGCATCGACCCAGTAGCAACAGGGTCGTCTATCTCATTGCCACAGTTCCGCTTCTGACCGAGGACATCGAACGAAAATTTAACCTCCCGATAACGAAAGCCCACGCCGATCATCGCCGGCGTTGGGAGGTCAGGCTAAGCGCAGTGGATCCAAAACTCTTCGATACGCAGGCATTCTCTTGTGACAGATGGAAGAGAATTGACACCTGGTAGCCAAGTTCGCTGTCCATGGATTCCGTCACAAAATTTGCCGACGCAAAGAATATCACAAAGATTCGGACTCCTGCACCTGCGCACTGTGTGGCGAGCAATGTGAATCTCACCATCTTCTCAAATGCGAGTCAGCAGTCTCACTCAGTGAACTTAAATCGTAGGTATTCATGAAGTGATCGTCAGTTAATGAACAATTATCATCATCATCATCATCATATCGACATACACCGGCTTTGACACATGCGCATAATCCTGAGGGAGGGAAACCAAGACCAGGTTTAGCATGTAGATCGTTTGACGTTCTAATGTCAGAGACAATTTCTCATGCTGCTGAGAAGTTGCCAGCGCAGGGTGATCGGACGTGATGGAACGCAATAATCAGAAACGGTTTCGCTCATGATGTAAATCAGAGCGATATCAATTTCCTCGAAACTGAGTTCGAAGTAATTTCCTGCTCGCCTCAAGCAGACACGCTACCCACGCGACCTTGCCGCACGTTGGGATTCTTGATCGATTTGATAAAAATTGAATTCCGAACGATTAGAGAACTTTATGAAAACCGAGGAATTCCAGAAGCTAGAGATGCCCTCCACCGTCCACTACACTCTCGGCTGGATCTCGCAAGCTGACCATGTGACAGGTGACACGCAACGCAAACTCGAATAGTGGGTCCTTTGTTGAAATGAAAGGGAAGGTTCTCTCTTTCTGGCCCATAACTAGTATTTGTATATTGCTCTAGGCGAACGAAAGAATTGGCATCTATCTAATCTCTCAGAGCACCCTTTCGGAAAACAGAAGAAGGAACTAGAAGGAATAGAGGGAAAGCAATTTTCCCGTGATTTTTGGATAGGCTTTTCACAGAAAACTCATCCTCGGAATTTGCGATCCATTGCCGCAAATACTTCGCAATGATTCAAAGACATTCCGCGAAGTTCTGCTGAGTTCATAAACTGGAGAGCGATTATTCAGAAAACGAGATATAAACAAATTCGATATCAGCAGAAAGTCCCCTCTCTTGGCAAGCAAAAGAATTCGGTATCCCCTACATCGACGATGTGGTCATTATTTTTGGGAACTTCGTGGGAGTCCCTGAGTCGACGGAAGTGTTGCAGGGGTGTAGCGTGGCCTGCAGCTTCAACTTTCCTCGGGATCCGCGTAACCAGGTCACATACTCGGAGAGAAGTTTCAGGACCAGGTCACTAGAGATCGTTTCGCAAATGGAAAAGAAACGCGAACACCATCTGATGAAAATTTCCAGTCTATTCCACCGAGCTATAGATATCCACCCATTGGGGGAGAGAAGAGAGTGCAGCCGAACTTGCGTGAGGCGAAGTGTTTGAGTGGGAAAGAGTCGATTATTATTATTTGCGCGAAACTTAATCTGCGCCTGCGGACCGACAGATTGCTCACAGGACGCATTCTTGCGCGGAACGACTTCATGCAGTCAGTATCGTTTCCGTGCTCTTCCTCTAGTTCCAGCGATTCCTTCCCGATCCTTCGCCTCGTTCACCCCCCTACCCTCGACCCTCGTCTCCAAAGGGGTTGTTTGCGTCTCAAAGCCTCGATGTCGTGCCAATCTGAGCCATCGGGTCTCCGGCAGATATATGCGACCGGAAAACAAGCGATCATGAGGCTTCAGAAGCCAGAGACCGTCGACCAATGAAGCGCCCAGAGCTGGAAATCAACATTTGAGCCTCCGCTTCCGCGATTTCACAGCGGGATGAAACTCCGTCGTGCTTACTGGGACGCTCGATCGATCACAGGAGGAAGCCAATGGAAAACGAAACTGACAATGAGCCCAACGATCAGCTGTCTGTGCTATTCACGTTCGAAGCTGCTACTGAGGCTGCGATGCGATTTCAACGAAGGTCAAGGGCTGGAGCTAGAGCTTATTTGAAGCCTTTGTTCAGTCCCCCGAGGAGCGAGTCGCGTAGAGTTTTTCGACGAACTCACCTTGAACGTGAAAAAGTGCAAAGACGTCAAAGGAAAAGGTTTCTAAGCTCCCTGATCTAGGCTCGGAATCGGTCAAGAAGTTTCGCGCCGCGGCCGCTTCCTGGATTTTGAGTCCTTCGAGAGGATTTGCTCGGAGCTGACAGAAAGATGAGCTGGTCCCGAATTCGTCGTCGAGACTCTGGAAATCCAAGTATTGTGGACTCGAATAGAGCTACCACTATTCGACGCAAATCCGTCTGAATTCCGTCGCGTCGGCGCTGTCGGGAAAGCTCGTCAAAACCTCATCAACGTTGCGACCCTCAAATCATGGGCTGCTTTCGGGAACTCTCTCCTAAAAATCTGCTTTAGAACATATTTACATGCTCTTTAGAAGAAGTACCATCGAGTTCCGCAGAACTTGCATACCGCATGGGAACTAAGTGGCTGTGGTCGCTTCAATAAAACACGAAGTCTGCAGCCTCATCAGAGCCTTCCTGAGGAAAGTTACTCAAAGTCTAAGAACAGCATTACGGGAACACTGTCTTCTGGTGAGGCTGATCGCCCAAATTCCCATTCCTTTGGCGCGAAACATTGGAAAATTCCCTGAATTACGGGAAAAGTCCTTTCCCGTAATTCGGCGCGAGTTTCCTTGAAAAATTGAAAGTGAGAGATTCGAATGCTGGATCATGGCGATTCACAGAATGCGAACTTCTAACGCAAATCGACAATCATGTAGTCGCTCGATCCAGCGAAGTTCTGGAAATATTTTCGGTCGCCGATGCGGCGGCGTGAGTCTCGTACCGAGCAGAAACTCGAGACTCTCAGGAGCTAAAACTGAGTTTCTCTTCCTAAAGTAATCCTGGCTTTAGGAACTTGGACACTCCAGTTTGACAAGGCTCCGCTGACAAACATTTGCCTTGTTTCCTTGTCAATGTCATGTTTCTTGCAGGTTTACCATGTCGTGTGTCGACCGAGTTTCGTTCAACTTTGTGGTTTCGACCGACCGACCGACCGAATATCATCGGTCTCCGTAGACTACTGCCCAACTGAGTTCGATCGTCTGATATTTGAGAAGTTTCGAGTCCACGGAATCCTTTTCTCTGACTGAATCCGTTCTCCCATTCGCCTTCCGCTCAAGTTTTCGCAGAAGTCGTTGGGACCAGAACCAAAGTTCGGCTGCTTCTGTGAGCGCTAATCCGGTGCGACATACTTGGAAACACAGTTCACGAACAGATGGAAGAAGGACTCGAAATCCCAAAATAAACTCTCGAAAGGTCGCGTTGGCCATATCTGGAACCGATTCTGTTCGAAGAGGTCCGGCTGCGCTGTTGGTCTGAATCAAAAATCGAGAACGTCCGTGACGACGCCGCGCCGCCGCCGCGATGTCCAAAAATGCGTACATCAAGTTTTTCGACAACCTCGGATCCAGCGGGATGTCCGATGACACCTCACAAGGCCTGAACATATGACACCGAATTCCAGAGGAGACGAGAATTCGAATTTCATCTCTCACACGACATGCTGAGAATAACTTCACTCACAACTGAAGAGAACACCGTTGAGTTTGAGGGAAAGGAATGAAGTTCACTTTTGACAATTTTCTCAGCGCTGTCGTCCCTCGAAGGGACGGCAAATTTCTGAATAGACTACGAGGTCCCTCGGCAAGGGAGACTTCCGCATCTGACAGTTTCGACAGGTGCAAATTGCCTCCGAGTCGAATAGTACCCCTGGGAGTCGGCGAGGGCTAAATGAAGTGATGTCCATCATTCACAAAGCTGTGTTTTCATTAGTTATGCACCAGCAGTGGAAATATACATCACCGTAAACAATTCCCACTCTCCTGCTCAACCTCTGATCCAATCTCCTCGCAGAGGCGGAATCGCTCACTTGTAGTGACGTGGGCGACAGAACAGATGGTCGGTTTCCAAAGTTCGGCATCGTCGGCTGAAAGTCGCGCCGCGTCGTTGTGAATCTGGACACAAACCCATTCTGAATCAAGAGATTGATCGCGCGAATCTGAACTCCGGTGAACAACGAGAGGAAAGTTCAAACAAGTCTCAAGCTCAAAGCAAGAAACGAGCTGTTGGCCGCAGATGTTGGCGTGCAGGTTGAGCCCGAGGAAAACTTCCGAGCACGCCGACTCGTCTACGAGTTCTAGGGGAAACTCTGCGCTCTTTTCGTTATTGGACGCAGTCGCCGGAAAGTTGTTTCTGATCCGAAATACTCGCGCGGCACTTAAGGCGGTAACGAGTCGTACACTGTCCTGTGTAAAAACTCCGGCGCAATTCCCTCGCGAAGTCTGCGCCGGCCGAGAGGAACAAAGTGTAAATTCATTCTTGTGGGGCAAATCGACGTAATTTGTGCTCAGGAAGGAAAAAAACGAGTGGCTTGAGGCCATAACTCGCAAATTGCGGCCGAGCCCGTCCTGAAAAGGATTACGAGAACAGTGGGCGTCAGAGAAACTCCAAACTCGATCGCTCGCAACGCAATTAATTCAAACAGAACTTGGCGCGGCGCTGAGTCCCGGATCCTGGCTCGACTCCATTGAACCCGTCGAAGTATTCATTTTCAACTTGCACAAATGATTAACCAATTTCATGACTTGAATAAACGATTAACTAATTTTGTCGATAATAATTTATTAACAATTTGACTATTCGAGATTCGATCAATTCATTAGGTGTCTATCGGGGAGATCTCTTCTTGATTTTGGCTCTTCAAACACCGACCGGAACGTGAAAAAGCTTCGCTGACAGGAATCTCAGGGGGCTTTTGGAATAGCTTAACGATCAATGAAGCTCGTCTCTCCACGTTGCGTGCACGCTTCCGCAACTGAATATCGCCGGCCTGGACGTGGACGAGTATTCCGAGGACTTGTCTCCGTGTCGTCGTCGAATGAGCAACAATGAACTTTCAAAAACCGGTCCCGTCTGGAAAGTTTAAGCTCGGGCTTTGTTCTTGGAGTACTGAGATGGCTTAGGCATGCCAACTTTCCGGAGATTAGTATGACTGACGATGGCTTCAACAGCGGGACGACATTAAACTTGTGGAGCGCATAGCTCCTTTCAATCAGTTACTGGCTCACTGTCCTGATTTGATGTTTGTCAACGCCTGTCCAAGAGTGTCGAAGGAGAGACGGCCAGTCCTCGAAGATGCAACTTAATGGTTATCTTGGAGTTCTGGTTTTCAACTGACATTTGTTCGATTCTGGGATTTCGTCGCAAACCAAATTCATCGGAAGATTTCCCTTATCGATCATTTTCGATCGATATTCATGAATCGATTGAATTCGACATCAAGAATTTCTGATGGAATTCTTCCATTGTTTCCGCTCGAGAGGAAGCCGCTGATCAAATCTTCGGGCTTTGCAGATTCTAGAATCCTCGACCCACTAGCAGCCTAGATTGAGCTGTTCGCTCCAGGCATGAGCTTCACTCGAGCTTCAGAATCCGAAAATAAGTCTCCAATATCTAATTGAAACCCTCGCGAAGCTTTGCAATTCAAATTCGAGACGTTCGCGAGATCATTTATATCAAGCCAATCGGTTCTCTGTCAGGAGAGGATTCGCTCTCGAAAGTTCATTGATGTTGTAAGACAACCGTCGGATCCGAGTCGACACGAGTTCGGATCCGATTTCAATGCAATCGCGAGCAGTGCTGAGTTATTGACGACCGATTTCAATTCAGAGCCGAGATTTCGGTCGACTTTCAACGTTTAAGGCCGAAATTATCGATCCTATGACAGTTTTCGTGAGTTTTGATCCGAAGATATGTTAACTGTGGGAACTATCTATTGCGACACGACAACATTTGTGAATCAGAACGGGTGGGTGGTCGAGCGCAGTTCCTCTGCGGCGAGACCGGAAATCCAACTTCGAAATTCTCTTTTGTTTCGATGAGCTTTCCATCCGGAAGAATCTCTTCCGATCCTAATTAGGGTCTGATAGGTGCAGTGTTCACTGAAAGGACCGCTTGTCAGCCCACTCGCCTGTGGTGATTCGGAGGAGTCCTTTGTCTAGGACAAGGACCAGTGGAGATAAGACACGAGTCTTTTCGTTAACGCCGCGGAAAATGCTTCCGAGCTTCCTCGTTTATGACTTGTTTCGTGCGGTGCTCATTCTCCTCACGAACAATACAAAACTTCTCTGATCCTTCCGCAATCATTTGTTTTCCCCGGTGCGATTCATATCCTTTGAGGTTCGGTTCTCTCGAAGATCCCAACGCCTTCTCTCTGAGAGTATTGGTAATACCTCTCTACGTCGACGATATCATTTATCAACTCCGTAGGCTTCGCGAGGATTTCGAGTCGCGTCAACAGGAGGATTTTCCGGTCACAGCCGTACGAGAGGAGATTTCCCTCTCAGAGCACGCTGTGAACCGCTTTGTATAACAATTGGGAGCTCCATTGAGGATCTCGGGTGAAAATTCTTACAATAACGGACGTCAGTGCGAGGGCGGAACTCTCTTTGAAGCGACGACGCTCCAAAGGTCCTCGAGATCAAGCTCGGCTGCTACAATTGCGTTGCGTCGAGATTGATTTACTATAGGCCGCCTCGCAGTATTCTTTCGCAACTTCCGCAACATTTGTATCGATGATGCGATTATTCAGTTAGCCTTCGGATACAGAATCGCTCTCGTCGTCGATGTTAACAGTGAATCGCGAGAAAAACAGCGGCTTCATCGTTTAATGAAGCTGGGAATTCCGTTTCCACGGTCGGGGAGTTCACAGCGATCTTACGAGCAGCAGCACTTCATCGAGTAATAAACTCAAGAGCACTTTTCCCCGCGGACTGTCATGCGCCGCCGCTCCGACGCTATATGTACTGGTCGAGCGCACATAGAGAGATTAGAGTCACAGAGTAAACTCGCATCTATCAAACCAGTCCAGCCCCGTGGATTCTTTCAGGTTTTCATAGAGTTCGGCTTGAGTTGCTCTACTTCTCCGATCATAACCTTTCCAGAAATAGCGCGATAACCGTGAGCCGCTCGACTTCGAGAGCTATCCAAAAGGTCAGGAAGGGGTCTTCATCTTGCGCCCTTCCCTCTGCTTCTTGGCTGGAGGACTCCGGCTCGTGTCCGGGACACGTCAGGGAAGTGGACCTCGAGAATTGTGGACGCTCCGTAAATGTCCAGATGTTAGAATCCAGTCAGCTCGACATATACCCACTTGCATATGGAGGCATCCAGGAATATGTTTTGTCGCTTTTCTTCCGTTCCGCGACTCCGTCTTTCCCTCTCCGCCTAAATCCGTTTGCGTCTCCGTAGGAATCGAATTTCGACGGAACGGGATGCGAATGGAAGGAAACGGAACTCTTTACCGGTCCTTGGGTTAAAACGGTTTTCCTCTTTCCTTCACTGCGTCTTGGCCTTCGCGAGGGAAATTCACGAGCCTTCGATGCAAAAATTCGCTATCAGGAGCCAGTCGATCTCCGTTACCTACAGAACGGAGTGAAAAATCCACATCGGCACATGCCCGGAGCGGAGACAACAATTGCTTCCATTTCCCATCATTCCACCGCTTTGACCTCTCGGCCGTCTATCCTGTCAGACATTGAGTTCTTTCGGTGCGAGTCTTGGTTCTCTTGTTTTCTTTGAACTGGTTGAAAAAGTGTTCAAGTCTCAGGCCGTTTTCTTTTCTCCGTGCACGTTATCCAATTCTCGCGGAGAAAGGGCCCGAAAATCGATCGAGGAACCGCGGAAAGAAGCTACGGCTCGGAGTCCGGATCCCCCGCGCGTCGTGCGGTCCGGAATCTATACTGGAATCCGAATTGATTGCCGTGAGCCGATCAGAGTCGGTTGCGATCCGAGCTCGTCGAGTCAAAAGTAATTTTGAAGAATCGAGAGAAGTCCGAGGAGATTTCAATGAACGAGGAACCGCCCGGGATCGAGAGCTCAAGCGTTTCCAGAGCTCAAGTCTCTTTCCTTTGATGATGAAAATCAGAAGCACCCTCCAATGTGACGTGACATCGGCTCCGATCGATGAGAGGCAGATCATATTTCTGCTAAGTGATGAGTTTCCCTTGGGCCTACTGTCATCGAAAAATCTCATCTGAGCTCATCTCCGGGACCGTGAGATATTCATGAGTGATCAGACCTTGGTCGATTGACCGAACTTTGTCCGACAAAGTGAGGAGCCCTCACGAATCCCAGCTTCGGATCCCTTGAGGAATGGGGGAAGAGGGAAAAAACTCAAGAACCCTTTGAACCTTCTCGAACCTCTCTCGCCCACGCAATTCGTCCCGAGCGAGATCCACAGGTGTTCTACGAGAATTTCATTTCGCTCTCGAGCTAGCGCTCAAACCCGACATCGGTGGAGCTGTCATTCAGTCGAAATAGATACAGCGTACTAAGACCTCAGCGAAATGAAACGAAGATGTTGAGTTTTGCGAAAGACGCGTCGAGGTTAGAGGGTAGGCGTCGACTCATCCATCAAAGAGCAAGCGAGAGGTTCGAATCGAACTCATTGGTGATCGTGAGATTTCTCGCGTCGGATCATTTGAATGGAATCCAAGAGGATCTCGATCCGGAAATAGGAGCCTGAAACTCTGTCGTCGCTATTCCTGTTCCGGAGAGGAACAAGGGAACGTCCCACAATGACTTCTTCTGTGAACACGAGACTGTTTCCCACGGTAGGCGAAAACAGTTGGATTCCTGAAAGCGGCTTAGCAGTGAATGATTCGGATTACATGGTTGTTAGCACAAAAGCTCATAGTCGTAGCCAATGAAAAGCAAGACTCCCGCGCGACTTATAGTCGTTAATTGAGCGCCAGGTCGCCTCGTAGCTGATGACAGATAATACGACTCGCACGTACATGCGCTCTTCCGAGAAAGCGATCCGACCGAGCGGCCGAGCGACCACCAATAAGAAGCCGTGGGCCGTCTATCCTCATGAGCGGTTGCTGTACTCCCAACAGCTGGACGAGGCGTGGGCAGCTGTTCACGGCTGAGCTGAAGACACCGCTCATCTTTACCAAAACTATCCTCATGGAAAAGTCGACAGTCCCAAAAAGTTTTAAGTGGGCTGATCTCCTGGCCTACCAACAACTCACAAGCAGTTAGGTGAGTAACAATGCGACGATCCAAGAGTCAAGGGTATGGAGAACAATGTAAGTTCTATCGACAGAAGGATCGTTTGGTCTCCCCTCAAGTCCTGTCGGCTATACATTATTCCAATTATCCCCTTCATCAAGATTCTCCATCACGAATCTGTCCGGTTCCGAGCGTTTCGATACATTGGATAATGAGTTTCCTGATCGAAGAGTGAGGCTTGATTCTGTTGTTCTCATGAAGGTTTCAAATTCGCCGCAGCGTCGACAGCGTGTTATTGTGTCCGGAATGCTTCGAACAGCTTAATGAATGGCTTTGTGCGACGGATCATTAAATTTTCCATCACACCCGAGGGCATCGGCATCGGTGCAGCCGTCGCGACACAGTCGGCCTGATTTTGAAATTTCGAGAGTTTGGATTGAAGGAAACGTTGGACATGACGAGCTAAGACGAACGTTCTTTCACAATAAGACAAAAGCGCATTTACCAAGGTCTCATTCAACCTTAACGAGGGCTCCTTCTAATTACACCTGGCTACAGGGCCGCCAGATATCGGTATTGATTGGCTGCCGACTTTCACTCCACAAGTGGCGCAGGCTCGCGGAATCGGGAGCTCAGGCTGCGTAATGATGAGGAAAAAAACTCTGGCAAAGCTAACAAAGCGGAAACGCATCGCTCTCGAGCAACCGGAGACTGATTTCGGGTGATTTACTTGGTCCGGACTTGCGAAGTACAAGTTCGGGAAAAGAAGGAGAATAATCTTGACATTCGTCAGTATTGAGAATCGGTGTACACTGGATTCTGATTTCGAAAGTGTCCCCGGAATCTTGCAGATGGATTCGACAAATCCATCCCATGTGGCGCAATATGGCACCTCGAGTGCAACCTAGTTGTCGAGTGAGATCGAGAAGTTTTTTTGCTTTTCTTATCGCGTTGTTCAAGATGTTGTCCATCATCGAGCGTGGGATCTACCTGAGGTAATGATTGAGTTCTCCGATCGAGAAGAAACCTCGTGAATCCGCGGCTTCTAGGGACCCCGAGTGCGGAGGCAATTTCTCAATTTCTCCGCCTTGCGATCCCTTTCCCATGTGGAAAGCATGTTGACACAGCACGGTTCGTAGTGGAATGATATTCTCAAATAAAACATCGATGAACTGATTGTCATATCGAAGATCGAACCACGTCGATGTCTTCGACGAACGATAGACAAGACAGCAGATGCTCGCATTTCGACTGAACATCTGGTCAAGTGGCGCACGAGGGTTCCATCTGGAACGCGGCGTGCTCGTCATACCTACGCTGGACCAGTCGGAATAGACGGTCGGAACAAAGTAGACGTGCAAAGTACGAAACACATGTTGGCGTGAGCCGGGACTCACCAGATGTCAGTCGGGACTGAAGACGCTGGAACGAGATCAGGAGACCGATGGTTGTTCCTCCGTGGTTCCACGCGGACTGCGCGGGGTTTGAGTCAGTCGCCTTTCTATGAGGACGTTACGGCGCAACAGGTTCGAAGGGCAGGGTACAGAGGGCGCTGTTTCCTACGAGGAGGAGGCTCGAAGACACAGAAGCCAACCGAGCCATCCTGTTAGCGAGGAAGCAGCAAGCCAGGCAACCAAGCCAGCGAGCACGCAAGCAGATGGTGGCCATACGACAAGTTACTGCTCCACGAAACGACGGACTTCTCCCCAGACGACGGGAATCGGCGTTTCTGATCTTGCGGCTCGTTTGTCTGAATGGGAATCGATTATTCGAGCTCGAGTTGGCTGCTGGATTGAAAAAAAATATACTCCGATTGACAACAAAACTTTGTTGACCTTATTATGAAATTACTGGTGAGCAGAGAACTGTATAATGCTCCAAAGAAAGTCAAAATCGAAGTTCAAGATGGGATCGCCCATTCTCGAGACCAGTCCTCTCACTAATTCTGATTTTCTGAGGCTCCAGAATGTGACCTGATGCAGAGAAAGCATTCGCCGAACGAGAATCCGGAGAGGAATTCCAGCAGAATCGTGTCTCAAGACACTAGAAAAAAAATTTCAAAGCTCAATCCTTGAAGTGGCACTGCTGGATGAGTGCTAAACTGTCATGGATTGGTTGAGATCTAGTAAAGAGCTGAGAGAGCTTCTAAACTCATCCTGGAAGCTGTGTTCTACACCACAGGCGCGAATTCTCAGGTCGTGATGAAAACCTTGTTCCTTGTTCATATGATTCAGAAATTATTGTCGTCTCACAGTCACTTCGGAATCAATCGGAGTCAAAACGCTCTCGTCTACGCGATTTCAAACAAAGTTGCTCCCAATGAAGCGATTCCGGTGTTATCCACCTCACCATCAGTGCGACTTGTGGACTCACGAATTTCTCGCACGAGGCCATGGGAAAACAAACTTTGAACAGATTCTTTTGCCTGTTTCCTAATTGCAACCTACAAACAATAAGATATCTCTCATACTGCTGATATTGAAAATTGACACCTTTTTCGTTCGCCCTCGTTATAACGAAATTTCGTCACAACAAAGGCGATTCGGAGTCCCTAAGTTCGTTGTAGCTAGGCTTTACTGGAAGTCAGAATTTCCAAAGCTCGGATTCTGATCAAACATATAGTGGAAGGGTCGCGCTTCGGTTCCCTGCGAATATTATTCCTTGCTCTTCTTTCATCCACTATGTCTGGCATACGAGATTCGGAGAAGAGTCGTGAATAATGTGATCGACGTGCCATTGATCCAACTTCCGCGTCATGCCCGCGTTCCGGGAGTCGAAGGCTGTCCGCTGGGAACGAAGATGGCGTAATGCCCAATTTTCTGAATAACTTCCTCAGCAAATGACATGGGCGCTCTTATTGGCGCCCACAACCTCATCGGGAAAGACGCCGATCAGGAGCAATGGAGTCGGCTCCTCGACAGGCCAAATTCTTCGCCATATGGGAACAGATTCCGGAATGTTATTTCAAATCCATGTTTTCCGGACAAGGTGCCCTCGTGGAAAGATATCGTCGATTCGAAGAGAGAGGGGCACAACACAACTGCGGACCAGAAGTCCAGTCGTTTCCTCCGGGTTCAATGCGATCAAGACTGGGGTCTTAAAGTAGGGATGGCTGTTGTTCCGAGTTGAACATCGAAACCCAGATACCGAATCTCAGTCAGTTGGGAGTTTGACTTCTGCGAAACTCAACGTATCTTGAATGAAACACTTCTCGAAATTCGGGATGCGCACTGCGATCTCGCCTATCTTCACTACTGATCATTCTTGCGGAACGATGAATAAAGGATGCGAGTTCTCCGAGCCAGGAGGACGAGAGGGGCCAGGGAACCTTCGCGGGAGCTCTTCCAATAAGTTCCGAGCCCGACTTTCTTCTCGGATTCTGTTTGAGAGCGGCCGGGCGGAGACATGGTCTAACTTGTTGAGTTCCAGTGATTAAATGTCGACAACTGAGTTTGTCGAGACCCTGGGGATCAAATCCACGATGGAATGAGTGGAGTGCCTCATCGAGCGCCGTGTTCGAGGTGAACGTCAGAAGAAATTCCGTCAAATAAGCGAAATATTCGACAAGGTATTGGAAAATCCCCAAATCTTCCGCTCGTTGGAAACTGCCAGCGTTCGCGATTCGAGCTCTCGAACGCTGAGTTCACAAACGCGAGCTCTGGAGCTCTGTCATTGGTTCGAAACACGGGCGGTCGAGGCCTCGCGCCTTGGGAACTCTCTTCAGCAAAAAGTGGCCTCGTAACTTATCAAACCCAATCGAAGTGCACGGAACTTGGTTCCGGAACTCTGTCCTCATTTCTTGAAAGAGCATCGTCCAGGATGTCAGCGTACCGACATTCGTTACAAAAGAAGTGGATTAGATCACTCCATGAATTTCATAACCGTGAGTGATTCGACGCACAGGCCTGGTATTTTTAGATTGAAATTCGCCGTCTCAAATGAAATCTACAATTTCAATTCGAGGATTCTCAGCTTCAGAGTTCGATTTGGTTAAACAGTCTATCTCTTGCAATCTTTTTGTCAGGGAATTGGATGAAAATCAACTCGTTTATTGTGATCTTTCGTGAACTCCTTTTAGACACCTCTTCCAGTGAGTGTACGCAAAATATTTGAGTAAAAATCCGGGTAAACACGGGGAGCTTTCGAAATTGATTCCAACACAAGAGGAGAGGAAGACCCTGTTTCCAGTGCTCCCGAAAGCCGTTTGGACCATGTCGTCATCAAGCTAATACGGCGAAGGCTGTAGGGACGAATACTATAAAGGAAATGGGTGGTGACGCCATTAACAATATGGAACGTTCAAAGAACGATCGCAGAGTCAGTGGTGGTTAGGAAGAGCTCGAGTCCGGTCTACATTGATCCACTCATTGTGATTATTTCCGCTGGATGTCAGCGATGCTTCTCCTTCTCTGTTTACATCGGACTATTTGTTGCCTAAAAGTTCATCGTACGATCATCTCGAAAACTCGATTCGGAATTCGTCGAACTTTGCCATCGAACTATTTCGCTGCTCTATTTAACAAGCTCTCGCACGAAAGATTGAAGTTATCTCGATACAAAAGAGCGAGATTCTCAAAATCATCTTAAGCTCCGGGGAAAGTTTCAGTCAAAAGCAACCTTCGTCGTTGGAACGGACACAAACTGGGAGCGATCCAACGTACAACAGTTTGGATTTTGTCGCGAGAGAAGGCGATCGATTCATCATTTATGCTTCTCTGACGTCAACGCGCCCCTGAGAGCCTCCGAGAAACAATGGCAGCCGGAGACTACAGTATCGTGGAGTGGGCCCTTATAAACGAAGCATCCACTACCAATCCCCGGTGGAATCCTATTCACTCCTTCACCCGAGGTTGCTCGTTTGTACTTTTTCCGAACCCTCGGGGGTCTTTTCTGGCTCCCCATGAACTCGACGTGAGCTTCACGGACTGTCCCCCCGAAAACTCGTCCATTCAAGAAAAGTCACCGAGTAGATTCTCGTTTGCTTCACACAGTGTTCTGTCGATCGGAACTTCCGTCACATCGCGGCCCTCGCTTGGTTTTGCGGTTTGTTTACCTCCTCCAGTCGTGGGTTCGTGTACACTTTTCCGCCCTCCAACCCTTCAGGCGGCCCTTCTCTCCTAACCATACACCAATGAAAAACATGTTCGCCGATACTGCAGGATATCATCCTTGAATTTATCGACAACGACTTCTTGCGATGAACCTGACGGAGGGTCCTTCTCATTGTACGACGCAAAACAAACTTCGTAACTCGAGGGATTGGTGGCTGCTCCGCGTCTCACAAACAACTTGTTCCTGCCGCCCTGCGTCTACTAGCGATATGACGTCATTGTGAGTCTTTGGTCTGAGATAAGTCTCTATAAAAGGAGTCGCACCGATGCCAGATAGAGAGCCCAAAGTTGAAGAGTTGGAGTCGACTTCAACTGATGGAGACTAAAACCCTTTGGAGAGACTTCTCCACAGTCACAGATATGTCACGAAAAGTATCTGATCTATGAATGTACGATCCAAGCGGAATTCACTCCCTTTCCAAGTTCACCGGTCCTGGGGAAGGAAGTTTCAAACAGGGGTTTCGGTAGCCCTGGCTCAAACTATTCAAATTTCAAAGCGCTCGAGAATGTGTTACGTTTCTCAGAACGTCGTGCGAACAGGCAACAGGTGGAATGATACAACCTGTGATTCCTACATGAAACTGATCTGAATTCCCGATGCGGACAAGCTCGAAAAGCATATGTTTAAGTTGAATGGAAGTTATTGATGAGATATTTTTTATATCGAGACTTCGATTACATCCTCCGCGAGAGATACAAATCCTCAGCAAACTCGTTTAGAAGCTCCATTCAATATGAAATGCCAACGATCCCACGCAGCTGAGATCATAAATGATAGCGATATCTGGGATTTCGGACGGAGTTTGCTCGGGAACTCCGTGATTTCCTGTCTTGACGATTGAGCTCGTATTCGAACTTTCCCATTTTCATGTTTTCCCACCTGATTTGTTTCCGGAAAAGGCTCGTGCCTGTATTTTCCCGAGTTAAATGGATTTCACTGCACGAACACATGCCGCTCGGCGACTGTGACGGTTTCTCTCACAACGGCTGTATAACTCTTCTCCACCTCCTTTGAAGGAACATGAATGTAGCCTCTGAATAGAGAACGGAGCTTCAAGACGTATGTATGTCTGTATCGAGCGTCGAAGAGTTTATATCTCACTCGACTCTCTAGGGGCTCGAGTCCTCCGAAATCTCACAAATTCTTCGACGTTTTATGTTCACGCGACATGAAGCTATCGATCAGCACAAGTCTCGAGTTTGTCAGCCCGAAGTGGTCCTGTTCGACAAAAACTACTCATTCAGAGCTTGATATCGAAAACTTGAAAAACTCTGCCTTTGATTTTGTCAACACTCCAAGACTACTAACTGTTATTCTATTTCATTTATAACCGCATGGAGTTTGTGCTGTTTACGCTCTCTTAAGTAGCCAGCCGCTTCTCCCAAGTGACGGTCGTAGAGGTTTCCGGGAAGCTGTAGGTTTGTATAATTTTATGATGATTGCCTATCGTGGCTCGCAATAAGGTCAGCAAATGAATCCTCGTCAAGTTTGTAGCTCTGTTCTCAACGTGTGTGATTGCAAAGGCTGCCAAACCTCTCTTTGAACTTTTCCCGATCTCCACGAGAACGACAATGTAATGACGAGGATTTCCGGAGGGCCGGACTCGCCTCGACTTCGGTTAGATTCCGGAATCCGTTCAAAATCGATTCCGCAGCCTGCGACCGTAACAATCATGGTAAGAGTCAAGCTCCTCGTCCGTTCAATCCTGACGGAGGGCGAATCATCCCCAAAGCTTCAGTTTCGGTTCCCTCTCTTTCTTTCCGCAGCAGGGAGGTTCGTTACCGAAACTTCAGTGTAATCAATGAAGGCAGATTCCCCGGACGTGGACGCATGATTGAGCTTTGTAACACGGTGCATAACTCCTGGATCACGCCTTGAGGGCTCTCGACTTCGCTGTTTGGGGCTCGAGAGCACAGAATGAAACCTGGCTTTTGTCCGTCCGCGATGTCGTGCTACTAGAACGCTTCCCAGAGAACGCTATCAAGCCTCGAGCTTTTGTTGTTCGCCATTGTATGCTTCGACGATCGTCGGTGACGCCCCCGGATTCTTCCGACCCCATCGCATGGATTCAAGAGCTCTTTTTCCTCACTGAGTAGATTTGACAGATGATGGAAGCATCCAACTCGAGCGCCTATGAATTGTTTTCGGCCGTCGTTTTCCACATCACAGAAGACTTTGAAACCAATTGCAGATGGCAGATTTGTAGAAAACAACTCGAAAGCACGTTTGCTGCGGAATTGGAGCAGATGCCCTTTTCGGAGCTCAGAATCGAACGATGTCAACATTATCCAGAAAAGTTCCATCTGTCTTGCTGTTAGTCTGAAGTTTATTTGTTCGATCTACAACAGAACCGCCGGGGAAGGATAGACTAGAGTGAAACGCTCGCTGGATATTGAAGGCTACAGCTCCCGTGGTTAGTTACCGAATGAGGTCAGAAAGGAAACCAGACGGTTGTCAGGAGAGTGTGCGACCGACGGTCAAAGAGTTCAACCAGAAGACTGTAATGATCGTCAAACCGAGGAGTTTTGATGTGTTCTACGTCGGAGCTTTACTCCCGGCTCGGCTTGGAGAAAGTATCCTCAGTTACTTCTCAGAAAGATGAAACCCCTCACTTAGCGATGATGCGATGAACTCTGTCAGAGAAGCTCTATATGAACGTACAAACAAAAGTTCCGATCCGAAGAACTGCCTCTATCCTTCACTCCAGGTCTCGTTCTGGATAAAAACCGCAGTCATTAGATGGCGTTACGACGGAATCCAACGCGAATCGGAACGTGCCATCGAGGTCGATTCGAAGGCTCCGCTCCAAGAACGATTCTTGTTCGAAATCGGGAAGTCCAGCCAAAACGAAAGATACATCGGACTGGCAGTTCAATCGTTCCGAAAGTTTCCCTATCAGACCGGAGTTCTGATTCGATCCGTCATTCCTCCTTGATAGAAACGAGGGCTGGAAATGAACGAGGAGAGACGTTTCCTCGTTTTGGGACAGGACATCGGAGTTTTTGAAGCAGCTCCCCATCATCAGCTCAGGAGAGGAAGCTGTGCTTGTTCTTGGTTACATTGCGTCAGTGGAGGACGAATTTCATCATTTCTCCTTCTGTGCTTTCGTCAAGAAGCATGTATCTCTGGAATCGATCAACTGCGACCTGAGTCCTCCACAAACATGCGGGACTGTTTTTGCTCGGAACTTGATGAATTCGGCCCTGAGACAGAACAGGACTTCCTTCCCCCGAGAATCAGATGAGTACGGATAGAAGTCGATGGTGATGGTCGGTGTTTCTGCGAGAGGAGTACGTTGACCGTTTGCGGAACTTTTTCTACTTCCATGAACGCAGACAGAAGAATGCAATTGTTCCGCATTCCTGGCAAAGCGAGAATATGTGAACTCCATCATATTCGTCCGGTGTCTATCCAGTTCTTAATTTGTAGAATCTCCGCCCGACAGAGTTATCGATCAGGAGAAACATAAAAGAAGCCTTCTCTGAGTCTGCTCCCGATTCCCTCCCCTGAAAGGAAAAGTGGAAGCGTCAGTTACCATTCCCATCATACGAATAATTGATTGCGCCGAGTTGATTCGATCCGCGTTCTAAGCCGACGGAATTGGAAGGACGTCAGGGGGTTCTCGGTGATCCAAGCCGCGAAAAAGCGTCGGATGCGCCAAGTGAGAAAATTCCGAAAATGACGAGCGGGTCTTCTGTAGGTGCGCTTTTTCCGTCGATGTCTGGGGGTTTCGAAAACCTTTTTCTCGACTCAGAACTTCCAGATTAGAGTTTCTGGAAACGGCTTCCTATCTTTTCCATCTCGTTAGGAGTTGTGCTCGAGGGAAGCAAAATGTTCTCAATGATCAAGAATATGACATTTGAGAAAGCTTACTACCCACCGCGAAAACATCAGAGGACACGACGTTCACATTACAGCCAATTTAGGCTCATTTTGCCACAAACTCCAGATAACCACAACCGCATTCATTCTCATCAGAACCGTATTTCGCTGCTTCATCGTTCGTGAGACAGCTCTACAACACATTTATCATTCCCGAATTCTCTATGCTCAACCTGTCTTGCGCTCCTCATTCAGCTGGCTGATATCTGAGGATGAGATCTCGCCGCTCCCATCCATTACCCCTTTGTAATCCATTTATAACATATGAAGTGTCTTACAATTAGAATTGAAGTGATCCAGCAGTTTCGCTTTCGATCCTGCAGGAACTTCGAATTCCTGGGAAAGTTCAACTACCAATCAAGTTTCCGGATCGAGAACTCTGGAAATCTTCTGTTGGATCGCGATGTCGCGCCGCCGATGATTCCCGATCCGAGCCGCGAGTCCTCGCGGTGAAATCGTCATGAAGTCGTTGGCTTTGTGACTCACTTGTTTATGAATCATCCGATTCGAGCCGAATGAGCGTTTGGATCGGTCCAACTGCGAGAAGATGTGCGTTCGTTCGTTTGGGTTGTGAGTTGTGATACACTTACATTTAGTCTTGTTGCCTGACTCGACCTCCAGAAGTGGAACTGCCATGACTTCTAGCACAATCGATTAAGGCAGCTCGCATTAGTTCAGTGAGACTTCGGTTGGTTGCAAGGAGCTCATGGAGGTCCAATCTGAGTGCTCGGAGACAGCTGCCGAGCACTGATTACGCTAATCAAGCCTTGGAAGGCGGAATTCTGTGCATTGGAGTGCTAGTTGACCTACAACGCATTCTCCTCAAGAATAGGGCTCGGAGCCTCAATCAGTTGAGGAATCCGACCTTCAGAATAAGATTCGCTCCCAACCTTTCCAGTTTTTCCAGAGAATTTCCAGTTCGGAGAACGACCATTCCACCAAAACAGAAAATAACTCCATTCTCTCACTCTCAATTGATCCGAATCTTCAAGTCTGGAACAACAGGACGACGAGGCTTCAGATCGGGGAATGATTCGACAGATTGATAGACTAGCGACTAGCGACGAGAATTGGTCATCGGGAGATCAGAATACTGGAATAGTCAGCGATGAAGCTGTGTCCTCGTGAGTTCTGGAAGCACTCGGTTTCGGATTACGAAGAAAGTTTCCAGATTGATTTCCGCGGTGATCGTTCGTTGAACTTTTGGTGACGCGCAGAGAGAAAAAGAGTTCGTCCTTAGATCTTAGTTATCTCGAAACGAGTCATGATGTTGACCTGTGAGAACTTTCTATGGCTTTCGTCCAAGTGTTGGAAATACGCAATTAGCGTTGCCGGGCTCATATCCTCTCAAGTGACCAACGAGGTCGTGGAAAATATGCAGCAACCGTGAGTTGATCTCATGCCGAGGGAAAACAACTTTGTTGACTAATAAGCGAGAACCAGCTGAGCTCGAATCCGATTATGAAGTCAAAATCGTGAATGAACGGTGTTCGCTTTGGTGGGCCTCTAGATGTTCTAGAAAATTTATGAACGGAAAGAAAATTCTCCAGCCTGTATGTTTGGAAAACGGGCTTATCTAACTTCTTGGACCGAGGAATTCTCGACCGCTGCTTGGGAGTTGGTTCTGAATAGTACAAGAGTCAAGAGTACAACTATTCTGCGTCGGCCACGATGGTCCGACCAAGAGGAAGATGCTGCTTTCAGCGTCATTTTTTCATGAGAATCGGCCGCAACTGCAACGAGTGTCTGACAAGTCTCACGCTTGCGAGTCAAAACACGTACAGATGACATGAGCCGGCTCATAAACTCAGTCCGGAGTCTTGCTTGTCCTCCGTAGTCAGCAACCTGGTTCAACTTCATCGTTTTCTGTCCTATACAAGACCGGTTGTACCGTTGGTGGAGATACGAGCAAGTCAAGTTCTGTGAATTCAGTGCCATAAGTTGTTCGGAACAATGTCGGTGTCGCCTGGTATCTTCGAATCTGGCGGCGCTTTGAGTGTTTCTTAATCAGCATCGATGGAATTCTGCCGAGACGTTTCCAAGCACCTCTTTGCTTTCGACTCCAATCTAGTGAATGAGAAGGAAACTGGCTTTCTGGGAGTGCAAGCCAGTCAATGAGTCCCGAACCCCCTGAAAATGACATTCACCAGCCGTAAGGATGTGCATAGACGGTCGTTTTTATGTATGTTTCCCCGCAAGTCACCTGTCAGATACAGGTTGCAGTTCATGATTCGTCTCTTCAAGAAGCAGAAACACACACAAAATCAGCGACGTCGGCTGTCGCGACGGATCAGTGCGATTGGAACTGGATGTACTAACACGAAACTTTTGCGGACTCTTTGCGTTTGGCCGCTGGTGTGATGTGAACGAAGATTTCTAGTGATTTGGTAAAGGGCAGCGCGATGAACCCAAACTCCGAAGACTGAGGTCTAAAACCTGAACATACACACAAGCCAGTATCTCGGAAGTTCGGAGCGGATTCCGAATCAAAAAAGTCGGAATCGGAGCGATTCATCGAGTGCTGAACAGGGAAATTCTTCTCATCACGAATACGGCTGGACCACGGGAAGTGGCGAGCGTGTTCGATATTACCACAATCGAGTGCGATTTCAAACTTTCGCGGAAACGCACGCGAGCTCGTCCCACAACTGCTCTGTCAAGGCTGGCGAGAGCTTCCTTGTTCGGAGTCCATGGTTGTTAGGATGGGAATCAGCAGAATCGGTCGACAGCGAGAATGTCGAGGTTTTCAACTCTCGTGAACTTCCCTCTGTTCCTACGCGGGAAGTCTTGGAGCGAACCGAAACCGTATCGCGACACCTAACTCCGCGGTGGGTTGTCATTTTTGGGGATCGATCTCGCTGAGATGCTTCGTCGGACTCGAGAGTGAAGACAAATGAGATTCGAAAAATGACAAACTCGCTCCATAATGGATCATTGCCAAGGAGCTGGCACCACCCACGTTCGAATCATGGCGTGATGGCCGCCTCCTTTTGCTACGACCCCGAGGAGCTACTAGAAGAGACTCCCGGAGACATATCCACTTCTCGATTTTTCTCAGGAACTATCGATCGTGGTGTCCCTCACGAGCTGGAAAGGAACATCCGGACACCATGCCCGGGAGAGGTTTCTTGAGGGACGAAAGCGATTGTCACAGTTTCCAGGATTCGCCATCCGTCCTCAGCGTGATTCCAGTGTTCCATTCCGGTGCGGTCCGAGCGTAGCGAGATCCATCGAGACGAACAACCAGCTAATAAGCTTCTGCCATCGCCGAGCCTATTAGGACTAAAGGTCAAGTTTTTTTGTTTTCGGCCCACTGCTCCGGTTCTGCATAATCGACAGCTCGTCCCCGATGGATTTGTATGAAAATGAAGCGAAAACTTGAAGAGTCGGAGATGTGTTGAGAAGGAGTTGCAGAAAGCATTTGGCTCTGCTTGGTCACTTGAGATGTTATTTTTGTTTCATCTCCTCCGACGAGAGTTGTTCCACCTGACTTCCACTCATTGTCCGCGCTTTCATTCTTTGGTTGGATTGTCCGTCCGCCCGTTCGTTAGCCAAACCGCATCCTGAACCGTGGGTGCGTTCTTGACGGCAACGATTCTTATGACTCACAATCAGAAGTCCAATGACCCCATCCGATTGAAGCCAGCGTTTTCTGCAGACATTTCGGATAACTAGAAAGTTCTTGCCGCCTTCATGAGCCCCGTTTAAAATGATCGCTTTCCGATAAAACCCACCGATAACATTCGTACGCCTCGCTGACAGACATGTCTACTCGACGATGACCGCGCAAATACAGATCCAAAAGTGAATCAGTTCAGAGATCTCTGAAAGAAGGAACTCACAAAAAGATTTCAAAATCACTTGAGAGCGGTTTCCAATGGATAAAACTCCGGAAGAGCGCTGATAGCAAAGAATAAATCGAATTCGGAGCGAGTCCGTGACGGAATATGCAGCCTGAAAACAGCGGACTTGAAAAAAAGCAGCGCGACATCCAAGAAAAGGAAAATTCCCGATATTGTCGCAATACAAGCGAACTCCCCGTGTCCACGTTTGTTGTCCGAGCAACGGGGTCACTTGCCGTTATTCGCGAAGTCGCCCACGCTTTGCTTTCGTCTCGGGAAATCCAAAACCGAAGATTCCAGAGTCGCCGTTCCTGTACACTATATGTTCTGTCTGGCGGAGATCCGCTCGTTCTCAGCTCGCCGGTTCGGTGTTTTCTCTGCATTCGATTCCTCAGCGGCAGAATTTCAATATGAAAGCTTTTGCCCCTGATTGTGTGGCGTTCATAGTTATATATAGTCCCGTGAGCTTGTGACTGGGAAGCGGAACAGCAGGCTCGGGTCAAAGAAACGATTCAGAAACGGGACTTCCAGGATGACAAAAGATTTCTAAAGCGCGAACCCGCAGCGGTCCCGAAGATTCTTCAATATCTTCGGTCAGGTAACTCGCATCGAAGGATTGACCCGAGCTCTGTTAAACTCAACAGTTTGATCAACATTTGTCGCGATACTCGCCGCAAACATTCCGAGAAACCGTAGAGAAACGAGGGCTGTCTCTCTCCGAGAAGGGTAACGCGCGAGGACGAAGGTCAGGAATCTTGCTGAGGCAGGCCGCGTGATTTCAATCCAAATTACCCGCGGTCCAAAACTCGAATTATCGCCTTACAGGTGGAGAAGCAAACCTGAAGAATTGTTCTCAATTCCTCAATCAAACGTTTCCGCATCGGAAGAGTTGAGGCGTACATCCTGAAACAGCCACGCTAACTCCATGCTGTACGGCGGAGGCCTTCTCACCGGACACGGAATGAAGAATTATTTTGTTTTCTGTTCCGTTTCTTGACGGAAACTCTCGGAAACTTCTGGAAAATCGTCAAGATTCCTTTGTGGTTCAAAAACGCGCAGAGGAATCAATGAAAGTACAGACACCTTGCCTCGCCGTAGGAATGTCTCTCTCGCTCTCTTTCCCATCAGTGGGACTTACCCCGAAATGTTGATGTTTTTTTATCTTCTTCGCTGTCCCACCTTGGCTTCGATTCGTTACGGCGGAGAGGATTCGTTCGAAAAATTCTCGTTTCTCTCACCGCTACATCCGAGCATCGTGAACTCCGTAATGAAGCATCATCTTTGAACCTGCGATTTCCATGAACGTCGGCCGATCAGCGTTTCGATTGCTCGCAGGTGTTCCGCATTGAACGATTGGATGTCTGCCTCTTCTCTGGACAACTAACGTTTCGAGGATACCGGGTCGTGGTCGTTGAGAAATCGATGAGAATATTATCTGTACGTCGGAATTGAAACGTGATGTAACTTCTGTTTTGCTCCACTAGAGCCGCTAATCTCACGGACCGCGGAGCAAACTTGTTGAAGCGTCAGGCTGCGGAAACGGCGTTGATGACAATTGGATTCAATCAAACTCTCTGATTCGAAACGACGAGGAACATAACCGAACAACGTGTCGGCTCAAAATCCAAAGGTTCTTCGCGCATAAAATTCAGCATGAATCTAATGAGCGTTCGCTCCGCTGCCAGGAGCTCGCTCTCATTTGCGGTAAAACTTTCCAGAACCAAGCTTGACGGAGCACCTGTCGAGAATGTGCGGCGCCTGTTCACCATACTACCCCTCGAGTTTCGACGCAACTGCGTTTCCGACCGAGAAGCTGCAGTTTGACTGTTCGATCGAAGAAAGATGAGTGTTTGTCGCAGCAGCCTCCGCGGAATTTCGGTCGTCCAAATCCAGTTTCCAGATTAGATTGTTCCGTCGAAGCTGCACGTCTCAGTTCTAGCGCGACTCTGTTGTGTGACACAAGGCCACGTCATTTGTCTGTATGGACAATTGTTGAGCTCGCAGTGAGCCATTCAGTCAGTCAGAAGTCGCCAACAGACCCGATCAGAGAAAATTCCTCTCTTCGTGTGACAGTATAAATAAAAATTCATCGATCTCGTGGCTTTGCTCTCTGACGACCTTATCTAAGCCCCATTTCCGATCTCATTCCGGCGGCTGCAGTGATTATCCGGGTTTTTGAAAATATCGAACTCAATGCAGACGGAAACATCAACCGAAGAACACCGGGGGTTGAGACAACAGTCTGCAAAAACTCATGATTTTGCGGAGGTTGAACTAAGGGCGAACCGATTCATCGAATATCAGATCAGATAATGCGTAGAAACCAACAACGCATCTTCAAATTAGAAGAAATGTAGGAAAGCTCTACATCTCGAACCGTTACTTGGAACAATGGCTATATTCTGCACTGATAATTTTGTCCTAAATGTCTAATTAGGTGGGGAGAATCCGTTAGAAAGTATTTCATTCAGAAAATTTCAACAGATGTTCTCAGGGAAAGAAATGAGCGCAAATCACTCGTTCTGGCAGCGGATATCATCTTTTCTATCAGTAGTCTGGACGAAGCACACTTGACTACAGTTTTGGATTCTCGAAGGAAAATGCTTCGAGAATTGATTGTTCTTGCCCCAGGATCCGTCTCGAAACTGAATTTCACCTCTCGACAAGGAGATAAGTTACCATAACGCTCAACCCATCTGAATTACATATTCAATCTATCATTCCTTGTCAGCGTGAAATTTTCGAGACCAAAATCGAACGTGAGCAGCTTTTTTCCCAAATTTTTTGAGAATAGCAACCAAAGCAATGGATCTTGGAACGAAAACTACCGATTGGACGTTCCTGCTTGTGGACGAATCGCTTCTTGGCGTCTCCCATGTCGAAAGTCTATCGAGTTTCTTCAAATGAGCTTCCAGCATCTCAAGGAGTTTACTCGGACAGCCGCTGTTCGGAATCGCGTTCTTGCAACAGACCTCGGAGAAGCCCCCGATTCATTAATTTGGTTTAACAATGGAACGAAACGGCATGGAATCGTTGTGGCATAGGACGCGTACTCGTTCGATATCATTGTGGTGGTTCCAACTGTGACCATAGACCTGCAGATAGTTCTCTCTGATCCGTCTGAAGTTGGACCGCAGCTGATTAGGAACATCAACCACGATGGACACATTCTCATCCCTTCATCATTACCTATCGTAACCTAACGATGCATGAAAGTCAGTCGATTCAGGTAAATAGATGAATTTATTTGTCCATAAATAGCGTAGTATTACAGGTTACCGAATAGATTCGCCATAATATACAAATTGGGAGTCTGGCTGTTCCACAGCGGGACGTAATTTGAGCATCACATGAACGACTCACACGTCATAATAGCCTTGACGGCTCTCTTAATGCACAAACTCCTGCAGCGACCCTTGGTTTGTTCGCTCATGGATGAATCAATCGTCACCCATCACCGTCTGACCAATAGATCGACCGACCGAACGATCACAAGGGAGGAAAAATTGAATCGCGGAGCTGCAGGAGTTTTCGCCGCTTCTCTTGTCGTTGTCTTTACAGTTAATTGACTTCTGTACGAACAGAAGTCGGTCTCACTTTCACCAAGTGGAAAATCCAGGCTTCCAGGTGATTTGAATATCGCTTAGAAAATCTTCTCACACTCACTTTCACTTCGTTGCGACGCTCGCTCTCCGTTGAGAAATCATCTGGTCCACGATTTTCGGAATTTTTTGAGCACACTGTATGAATTCCTCAAAACTCAGCTTCTGATCCCGATTCGTGTCGAACTGTTGAATGATGGCCCTTGCACTCTGGTCGAGCTTACCGGAACCGCCGCGGAGTCTGTGGTAACTCTGGAAAATAGCGCTCATCTCTTCCTCGGTGATGAAACCGTCGCCGTCAACGTCGTACAACAGGAACGCTCGTCTGAATATCTCAAGCGGATCACCTCTGAGCGTAGCACTCATCGAAAACAGGTACTCTCGGAAGTCCACCGTGCCGTCGCCGTCAACGTCGATCACTCTGAACACGTTCTCAGCAAACTTGTCGGCGTTGCCATCGGGGAACAGCTTTGCGTACATTTCTTGCAGCTGGTCGGAGGTCATGCGCCCTTTCGGGTAGGCTTTGTGGAAATTCGCGTAGAAGTCGGTGATCTCTTTCTCGGTGAAATGACAACAACTCTTGAAGTCCTTGAGATCCTCGGGCGACAGTTTGCTGCTCGTTTTTCCCATTTTCAGTCGTGGCAACACTGCAGCATCGGTTTGTTTGCAACAATCAGCCGGTATGTCGCTCTGTGTATATCTGGTCGGCCAACGGGCGGTGTGTCGATGGTGAGCTTTGATGGCTTCCACCAGGCGTCGCTCGAGTTCCGCAGAGAGGGTGAGAAACGCCGCGCGATGCTCCTTGTCCGAGCGTTCTCCACGGGTTACAGCCGCTCCCGCGGTCAAGTGGCTGATGGGAAATGAAACTCCCTGCGAGAGAAGCGTTTTCCGTATCTAATGTCAATGCAAACACTCAATCGATCGGTTAGATCGGAAACACCTTAGTTTCCGCCGAACATCGTTTGAAATGCTCTTCATTAGCTGCTCAAGAGGGCGTCGTCTTGAACGTTCCGGCATCTCCACGACTGGAGAGTCCTCACTATGAATGAATCAATCTTCGAAGAGCTTGCCACGACGCAGAACTCTTCTCCAAACAACGTCATTTGCTTCGTGCTGAATACCTCCGGCTTGCGGATAAGAAGGAGTGGTCGGAACCGAGTTTTAGAATTTCCAGTGACCCCTGACTGAGAAAGGTCACCGCTGCACGATTCGTCTGTGGATCGCGTGCCAGAACGAAAAAGGTTCCCGAACAGCTGATGAACAGGGCTGACATCAGAACAAAAGACGAGGCCGAAGATTGAAACGAAATTGTTCCAACAATCTTCACAAATTCCCTAAAATGGCCATGATGTACCTCAGAAACGACGTGAAGTTTGCCTAAACTGAAACCAAAACAGTTTTCCTGACGCTCGAGAACTATTTTCGTGCAGAAACTCAGTTCACAAAAAGTTCCATTGATGAGTTTGTACGATCCAACCGTCATCTTCTGAGAGCTGCTTCATTCATCTCGAAGATATGCTAAAAATACCGATCAATACATAATACTCCGCTCCAGCGTTTGTTCGCGCTTTCTGTGGCATAAAATCCAGTTTGAAGCTCAAGTTAGCTTCACAATAAATTATGCAAAGTCCTAGGGCGACTCTACGCGGTGGGAAATAAGATTCCATCTCGCAACCATGCCGTACGGGTCGAGTCAGTTTTAGATCCGAATCGATTCCTCTGCCTGTGCGTTCCGAAACAACTCATGGAGCTTTTCCAGGTGATTTTCCAAAGAAAGCCACGGACAAAGGACGGTGTTTATACTTATGAGGATCCTCAGTCGCAGCAGCAGCACGTTTACCCCTTCGAACAATCCACACAGAGCGAGGTATTTCATTCGCTGGAATCGATAAACCGAAAAACGAGGAACCGAAGAATTCTGGAATCGACGCAAGCGATCAATTCGCAACGAGTATTCCTCCAGAAAACGCCGATATCTCTGATAGAACGTAAAACTTGGTATTTAAGAAACCTTCTAACATTGCGCGGAGGGTGAAATGTTTTGCATCAGAGACTATTCGACACCCTCACGCTGCTCCTGATCTGTTTGAAGAATTCATGAACCCAGTCGACGTCACCTTCTTGGCTCGGTCATATTGCATGACGCCAGAACGTTTTTTTCTCTCTAATGACGCAGAATAATTGTTGATTGTGCTGCACGGGAGACCTGCGCTGAAAACCTGTTCAACGACGTCGAGATAGCGGTTCAAGAGCTGTGTAGCCAACTTTCCTCAGAATATGCTCACTCTCTTCGATAACTAGAACGCCCGCCACACTGGAAGGAAGTGGAAATCGGGTGTCTCGATCCGAGACACACTCCTCTCCGGATATCCTATCGATCGAGATTTCGCGCACCAACTTGGCGCAGCCGTCATGTTTCAGTTTTCGGCTCATATCCTCACTCCGAGCGAAGCTATTCGAAGTCCTGATACAACGTTCGATATATTTTCATCGGCGGTGGCTTAATCGGACCGAGATTCTTGATCCCAAATATTCTCGACATTTTCACTTACATGAATGGAACATGAATGCTTGCGAAGTTCTTGGGAACTGATCGAGGTTCTGTTGAGATGCATGAGGTATGGATATGGTATATTTTTGAAGCAGCGACGATGGTCTGTCGGTGCGCGTGTTGCCTGAGGGAAAAATTGCGTCGATCGTTTCCGACAAGATTCTTCGTTTGACAAAATTCGGTCAGAAGCGCCGACCATTCAGAGTTTGAGCCTACACCTTTTGACATATAGGTAGAGTTTCATTCTTGAAATTACGGAATCCATGAAAGTTACCATCGCTCAAAAATACGATGTAGAGAATGTCACAAATTCTCTCCTTTAATGAACGTGGCTCGTGAAAATCCTGAACTCAAATTAGGGCTCAATTACAAAAAACAAACGAGAAGTTCTTCTTTGGCCAATCAACCGAATAAGAAACCGCCCGTTGATTTATCATGCATGTGCTTCCGGCAAGTGACTGTGGTGGAGGCATATGTATGCGTGTGGATACTGGAAAGAGTCGCACTGACCATTCGACCATCTTGTCGACGGGTTATCGTCGAAATTCGCGCGCTGCAAAGGACTTATCCCATCGATGATAGGGCACTTTTTCGATCATCCGAGATTCGGGAATTCCTGCGGAATAACGAAGCGCAGTTCGATTCCGTTTCTGCACCGAAGCTTCCGAGCTAGTTTGCTGCTGGATAGCGTCGTTCCAGTCGGAAATCGGGAAGTTTTCGTTGCTGGAAGTGGACGTTTCCACCGATCGGCGAGATCGCTCATTGAGTGATCGAGGATCTCGAGTATGGCCGACTGTAAAGAGCGCGGAGGAGGCGACGCGCAAGATCCGAGGACCATAGGATCCTATTCTGCGTCAGAATACACCGACGCGAAGCAGTTTCTGAGGGAACAGACAGAAGAATCGAGCATCCGCTCAGCCAAAGAAGCTGGCAGAGCCGATAAAATTGCAGAGAAACTCCGAGGAATTGTCAAATGGTAGGTCGACGATTTGATTACAGGGTGTATCCGGTGTTCCGGAAATGTTCGCTCACTTCTGAGATCGGCTCGACGACGAGCTTTACCGAATCGAAATTGTTCACATCGACATTTTGACTTGCCGACACTGGTAGAGAACTTCGAATTCAAGAGAACTACTTGCATCGATTTCGAAACAACGTTGAAGCTTTGTTGATTAGAGATGACATACGATCTGATTTCGATTTTCAGGTATAATTCCCGTCTTTGTTACGGGTTCATAGAGCGCGAGGACAACGGTCGGGAGCTTTTTGTACACCGCAACTCGATTGTCATGGCACCGGGCGAATTGACATTTCTGAAGCCATACACTCCCGTACTTTTCGATCTGTGGACGCTTCCAGACGGCCGACTCGAGGCTCAAAACGTCCGTTCTTCGACCGGGAAACCAATTTCACTACGGTTCGGACCGCGACCCATATGGTCTTGTGCTCACGATGGCTACGCCGAAGAACCCATCGACTTCTATCAACCCTACGGTGAGACCTCATGACGCGCAGATTCAACTCATTTGTCCCCTATCAAGTTATTTGTTCCCATCATCGACCGTTCACGAACTCAGCCTCTTCAGGTGGCTACGGCCAGTGCTGCATCCCAGCCTACTGCCTGTGCTGCTCCAGACGCCTGGAGTACTCCCCGCGAGGGAGTCGCATCCGAAGTTCCGTCTCACCTGACAGAAAAGATTATCGCAAGACCATCTCTGCCAGGGACGCGTGAAGACACGCTGTTCGGAGAAGAAGATATTCAGGAAATGCTTCTCGTCTCCGTGGCAGAAAAAATAAACAGCCGTACGTGTCACGGCACGACTGCTCTCGTTGTGTGGTTCCGAGCAACTCCTCACGCGCAAAAACTTCGCCTACTCCACTTATAATCTCACGGATATCGAAATTTTCTGAACGGCAATCGGACTTCGATTAGCTTGACTATCTGAACTATCTCTCGGAGTCACTCCGAGCATTCCCTGACTCGATCGTTTAGAATCTCATTGGAGAAAAGAATGAGAGTTATGACCCCTCATAATCGAATCGAACGCTTCTCGATTCTAGAGTAACCTGAGGCATGAATAGAAACGGAAAACTCAAAACTCCTCACCGAGGTTCATTCTTCTATTGCTCAATGTCATACATTCTTTAAAATATATTTTCATAGTAAGCTAGTGAAACGAACAATTCTTTGGTTCAGACGCAATCCGCCACGGCCTTGGCAAGGAGTTCATTGATGAGGAGATAGACGGGCGGGAACTGCTTCACTCCGTTCTGCTTCACCCAACGGAGATAAGAGTCCAGAGTTCCCCGGATCAAAACCAATCGATCTTTTTCCGATGGATGCTGGTCCAGCCAGTTCGAATATTTCTGCAAACTCCACGAGGCGGCTTCGTGGGGAGATTTCATCTCGGGAGGCGCTCTGAAATTTCCCCAAATTCCTCAAAAAACGTTTCCGTTCATGAATTACGATCGCTATTGATTTAATATAACCGAGCGAGATTTCCAAACCGACGACGAAGACTTACCTGGCGAACAAGAAGTGAAGCACGGTAGAGTAGGGGACTACCGAACCAACCGAAGAGGATTTGGCGATTTGTGCATCTTCTTGGAGTAGCAACGGTTTAAGCGCCCGCAGGGAACGGAATTGTCGACACAGGGAATCTTCGTAGGAATCCGGATTCAGTTGACTCAGGATCGACTCTAGCTGCGAGCAATCAGCGGCGAGCTTCAAGCAGCCTCCGTCGCTGACCGGACGTAGAAGTGTTGCAAAGCGCAGGAATAATTCAATTGTGCGAGATCCCATCTGTGGGGAAAGAAAACATTGGAACCCTTCTTCATAAAACGAAGTCAAAGGACAACTCGATCAGTAGTAATATTGTCCTCACCTCGCGAATCATTCCTTGGACGGTGCCATTCACCGGGAATAGGACAACGTAATCTGAGAGAACTCTCTGCATGAAACCGGTGAGTTCTCGCATGTAAAGAGAACAGGACATCTCTTTGCCCGTGCTTTTGATATCATATTTCTCTCCATGCATGGTGAGGAAGATAGCTTCAATAGCGTTTCCGATAGATGTGAACAGAGGAACCAGAGACGAAGTGAATGTGGAGTCGATGTGTTTCAGCGAGGTCGACATGACCGAGACCGAGGTAGCATCACAGGTCTACGGGGGAAGAAGTTGTTCAGGAAGATTCTTTGAGAATATTCACTTCCTAGAAAGATAAAGTTCGGAACTTACCAAAGTTTCGACGAATGACGCCACTTGGACCGAAAACTGATTCAATAGCTGTAAAGCGATTCCGTTGTTCTTCTGGGTGACGTTCGCAGGACCGATAACTTGAATGGCTTCGGGGGTCGAAGCTTTGATGACAGTTTCCTCAGCTCGATTCGCCAGATGGTGGACTGTCTTCGCGACGTTCTTGGCAACCTTGTGCAGAAGTTGGCAGTCCCCGACGGATTCTGTGACGCGAATCTCAGACATGATCACCTGGGAAAAAGGATGAGCTTCAACAGATGGATCTTCTCACGGTATGTTCGAGATGAAGCAGACCAAGGGGGAGTTAAGCCAGAGATACCGACTATGAAGTGAATGTTCCAGATACTGGACACTCACATTGACAACGGCGATAACATCATCTTGGGACGGTGGGGTGTTCGTAAGGCACAAATTAGCACTATCAAGTAGACGTGATAGCGATCTGCTCAGGTAGGCGGTTTCCAAGACTTCCAATCGCAATTTCGTCAAATCGACGCTGGAAGATGAATCGATTGTGGCTCATGTTTCTTCCCGATAACAACGACAACGTTTTGACAATGACGTGCTACGGATGAGAGACTTACCCCTCCAGCTTGGTGGTGAAAATTTTTATCAACTTCGGATACTCTCCTTCGAACGCTTGACGAACGAAGGTGGATTGAGTCGAAGCTGAGATCAATTCCTGCGACAACATAGCGCTCAGATCGTCCCACAACGATTCGACCAAACCCGGCTTCCCGTCATCTGGAAAGGCGATCGAATTTTCCGAGTCAGTCAGATCGTGACATCGAGGTGACAGAACTTGGATTGATACGAGGATTGGAGCTCTGGCCGGAAGAGAAACATCGAAGATTTCTTACCGCTATAGATTTGTAGGAAACTGGCGTGGCTGATGGTGTCCTTTCTTTTTGCCATCACAGCTTCCAATCCGGCGACCTGAGCAAGCTGGGCGTTAATCGCCGCCGTCAAGTTCTCAATCGCGTTCCAAAGGTTGCCTCTGAACGCAGCTCCTCCCCCTAAGGCCACGCGACCCGGAGTTCGACCAGCTGAGGCTTGATCGTTCTGCGTGAGTCTGCAAAACACATTTCATCATTGAAAATATTGCAACCTAACGGAAATTCGATCTCAATTCTATTCTCCTGTGAGTGTCGATGATTCTGAAGCATCACCTATGGCTGTCGAGGGCTTCCTTGGTGGCCCGCGTGTTCTTCTCTCGGTAGCTTTGCAGCAGCCACTCCAACTGCTGCGACAGAATGCCCATATTGTGGAATGACTGGAGGGCTATTGCGATCTGTGCGCCGTTCTGAGTTTCCATCGAAGTTTTCAACAAATTCTGACATTGTCGGATGAGATCCACTCGGAACTCGCTGAGAAATGTGAGATGCTGTCTGACTGCGTTCACCGAGTGAACACAGTCGCCAACGTTTGAAAGGAGGTGGTCTACCTCGGCGATGAGCTGAGCACTCTTGATCATATCCTTGCTCTGCTTCGAGTTACTCTGCAAGTCAGACTCTACGTCAGTATGCAAGCTCCGAGCATTCCGGACTCATTCCTAGATGAGAACATCCTAAGGGTGACGCTTCGTCAAAATCAGTTGGTAAAGACTCACCTGTCGCAACTGTTTACAGATGCCCGCTAAACTGGCGACACTCCGGGCCAACTCGCATGTTTCGTGCAGGCGACCTAGCATCAAAGTTTGTTGCTCAACTTTCGTGTAGCACTCATCCATCCGACTCTGAAGGCGGTCACTGATTGCCTGGAATAGTTGACTTGAAAAATTGTACAATTGGAGTGCAAAACATTTGAGCAAGGCTCTTGAGTTCCGATAATAGAGGAATACAGAAGTTCTGTTCCTGCCAAGGGTCGTACCTTCAAGGCCTTGACGGACGTGAAAGTGTCCTGGAGACTTTTCTCGAGTCCTTCGATGTCGGTCGCGTGACTCAACAGCTGTTCATATTTGTCGCCGACTTCGTGGCGAATTTCTCTCTCAACGAGGGAGATTCCTGGGAACGGAACAATCGCTCATAATAATTTGTTCTCTTAAAACCGATCAACACCTTGGATGGGAAAAACGCGCTAGAGTTCTCCCCATTAGGAGGTTCTATGAGATGATATAATCTTTAACAGATATCTCACCAGCTGAAATTTTCGCGAGGTTGTCGGTGATCGCCAAATTCTCAACCGCTTTCGCGGCAACTGTTTTCGCGTCGAAATCATCATCAAGAAACTCGCAGTACAGTGGGTCTGAACGCAGCTGTGGAATGATGAGTCCCATCGGCGAAGAATCCGTGGAGCTATTGCTCTCCTGCTCCATGACCGCCTGACAGCGACAGAGAAGAACGATGTCAATCTGATATCGATGTATCTATATATTCCAGACATTTGAATGAAAATTCGAGGAGGAGCATAGTTTCACAGCAATGGGTGAACGCGTGGATTCGAGCTCACCTGTTTGACTGCGAATGTCACAATAAATCGATGTTTGGTGGAAGCTGGAAGATTCAATAGAGCTTCTCAGCCCTCAACACTCTGAAGTGATCTCCGGTTCAACCCATCCGTCATCGGAATACAGAGGAACAACCTCAGACCGTGCCAGAGAAAGCGAAAACAAAATCGAGTTCAAATTTCCAATCCGGCGTTTGACGTGTTCTATTTTGATGCAGTAACAACAGCTCAGGTTGAGCATCACCATCTGACAGGGTTTCGATACGTACATCGAAACCGAAAGCGTGTGTGGGATTCGGCAAGAATGATGACGCGTTTGTTCTCCGCGCGCGCAAAAATCAGTGAAACTCCTAGAGCTAGTTGTGTGAGGAAAGCGATACTCATGTGGAAGTCCAAGAGTCGTTCGACATTCAATAAGTTCGCGGAGAGTGAGTTCTGAATCCGAGAGATCATCTTCGTCCGCATCTGCTTCGATTGGAAGTTTGTGAGTTATGTGTTTGGACCCCTCGCAGTGTCGCCACTGTCATCATGAGAAACCATAGAATGTTTTACGCACGAAAGAAACCAAACGGTTTATCCCATCGCGAGCGAAACTCTGAATGACTGGTGGTGCTGTGCAGAACTCGGAGACCTGACGTCGGCTCGAAAAACCGAGAGCAGCATCTTGATTAGTGTGACATGCGTGTGGGTTAGCGTGCGGGGTCAGATGTTCGACACATGATTGCTGCTACTTTGAACTTCCACGGAATCTGATCGTAAAGATATCAGAGCATTGACGATCGTAAAAAAGCGGATCCCGAGTTCTATCAAGTCGTATTTTCAGGTCTATTTGGGAAGGTGCCCCGAAACGATTCTGGATCTGACCATTTCTCTCAGATTCAGTTGAACCCGAAGTCGTCATTCTATGCCCCTTGGTGAAATGAAGAAGCTTCTTCCACAGATTGGGTTCCATTATTATCAACCACATTTGACTCCCAGCCGTGTGGCCGATACGACGACAGCTGACATTCGAGATGGCGAATTCGAATTCAGCCTTCAAGGGATATTTGTCAGCATTCGCGCGAACAACTACCAAGCAGGAACGGAATCCTGAGACGACCGTTGAAGTTGATACAAAATCGGATTCTGCGCCTGAAACAGGTTCTGAAGAAAAGGTGTGTTCAGCTTGGGCGGATCTTCGGACGGAATCCCGTTGTTATTCTCGAGCTTTTGCATGTTGAACGAGAACCCGCATCTGACCTTCAATCACAAGATCTGCTTTTCCATCGGAATTCCGGAACAGATTTGCTACTCATATCGATTTCCTTTAAGTGGACAGAGTAATACCAGAAACTTACTTGGCACGGTCACAACTAGAGCTTGGAAGTTTAGGCATTTATCATCTTAACCCTCCATCTATCAATATAAGTTGATGGATATATGGATGAATGATGCCTGATTATTTCATCCCACGTCGTGAAGTGATGGAGGTAATCAATGATTGATACCAAAACTTCCAAGCTCTAATCATAACACAGAGTTTTTGGACCAATTCTTCGAGGGTCGATGGAGGTGTGAAGAGTTACTGAAGTCTCAAGACCTCCGGCAGGTTCTGTCTCGTACATTACCGGACTACATCCGGCCGGGTCTCGATATCCTCATCGTCGGCATCAATCCGGGTTACATGTCTGCAAAGGAAGGTCATTATTACGCCGGACATGGAAACCATCTGTGGAAGTGTATGTATGAAGCCGGACTCTTTCGCTACCCGGTCGACTGGCGGAGCGATGCGAAGTTGCTGGAATGGGACATTGGTGAGCACCCCGGTTTACGCGAAGGTCTTGCAATCTTCTTGCCCACATCATTCGAACTCCTGTGCGCCCTTTTCATCGGATTCCATGAAATGATTAAAGCTTGGAAGTTTAGGCATTGTTCATTGATCAGCCTCCATCAATCCATGGATAAATTAATCGGAACTCGATTACTTCGATGATATTTACCCAACAAAGTCATGGGCTGGAATAATCAGGCACTATTTCACTAAATATCCATCAATTCATATTGATTGATGGAGGTTCAAGAATGATTAATGCCTCAACTTCCGAGCTCTAGAAATTATCGATCGTCAGTCATGGCGTTTCTGGAGCTCTGATTCGATTCCTTTTTCCCGGAATCCTTCCGAAGTATCTCGATCGCCGGAATCTTTTCATTCGAATATGCCAAACCAATTTGCGCATGTTACATCATCGTCGAATTCATAAACGGGCTCGCAACATTTCAGGCCTGACGAATCTCGTATCACGAGCTACGCGCGGTCAGAACGATCTCACGCCCGAAGACTTCCAAATCGGTTCCCAGGAACTCCGCCGGAAAATCTACGAATTCAAACCAAAAATAATAGTTTTCAACGGACGGAAAATCTACGAATCATTCCGTGGTTCTGACTTGCTGCATTTCGGACTTCAGAAGAGTATGGGAGAGCTTCAGGTGAGCGCGAAACAGTCGAAGTTACGAGAAAATTCCAAAATCCAGCTCCAAGGGGAAATACTGCTCATGGATAATGGTTGACTCTTGATTCGAGAAGTATTCGTTGAATGTAGAGATGAATTCTCGACGTTTCAGGTTTACGTAATGCCGTCCACAAGTCCTCGCTCGAGCCTCTACCCTCGCAGAGAAGATAAAATGCCCTTCTTCTTGGGTCTGAAGAAGCTCTACAACCATGTGAAACACGAACACGCGTTGAATCCCGACGAAATCCGATTCGAGCCGAGGAAGAAGATTCCGAAGCCGAGTCCTTGAATCCGAATTCCAGAGTGGCTCCTGTTTCTACAGCGCTTGATTTGCAGAAAACTTCCGCCCACCGAAATGGCGCGTTCTCTGTGGTCATCGCTGACATCTAAATACTGTAAATAAAACATAGTCATCGGAGGCATGTGTTTAAAACGAGCTCATCAAGTGGTAGTCCGCAGTCTCTAGGGATCGCGAAGCGTTTCAATTTTCAAGCGGAAGTTTTTCGATTTAGCCGCTGCCGATCAACGGTTGGCGCTGCTGCACTTCTCATGCATCATTCATGAAACACTCGCACGAAGTGAGGCTCAATTCCCACCTGGCTTTCAACAATGAACGAAAACAAAGAGACTGAATTAAAATCAGCAGCTTCTCGCATCATCGACCGAATCCGATTGGAGGGCAGGTCGTGGGAACAATTATCATCGACAGCCGGCTTTTGGAAGAAAAATAGAAGCTCCTCATGAAAAACTCAACTTGAAACAAATGCTCCAACGTGATTTCTGAAAATTCAGACCGCAACGAGGTCTTCCACAGTTTTCACGATGTCGGCCAGTCGCTTCGACTGTGGCACTCTCTTGCCCGTTCGGTTTCAGTCTCCCGCACTCTTCGTTTCTCTCCTCCTTTTATGGCTCTTCCAAGTGATCAAAAATCTAGTTGGCATTCGAAACTCCGCCCATCTATCTCCAAGCCTCTTGGGCTTGTTTTGCCTCGCTGTTCGCTTTGGCAGTTGCCATCGGCGGCGGCGGCGGCGGCGGTGGTGGTGGAGCTGTTCCGCACACAAATCAATGTCAATGTCTTGGCTGTCTGCTCGATTTGATAACTCCAACAGTCGTGTACTTCATCAAATTCGTTGAAGGGTCGTTTTCCGCTCTCTGGCTGGCTCTTTGTCTTGAAAGCTTTCGAAAGCACATGAAGCCCGATGGCGATCGATCGATCCATCGATCGATAAGAACAGAGATCGACTGATCGAGTGTTGAATCCGAGGTTTCGGATGTTCAGTAGATCACCTGGATGTGAAGAAAACCATCGGATGGAATCGAACGAAAGAGGGAGGAGCAAAATTATCGAACACGTTGGATGTCGGGTAGTCATCGATGTCAGCTCTCGTTTCACAGTGCTTCTCGTTTCGGTTTTTTGTCATCTCCCATCACTCTGGACAAGTTATCATCAGTTTTTTTTTCGTGAATTTCGACTTCGAAGACATCCGAGCCTTCTGTACAACGTTATCCCGGGTTTCGCCAGTTTGACAGCAGAGTCGTCAATTCGTCGGATCAACGAATGAGACTTCAACCGAACCCGCTGCCGAATCTTCATCTGAAATCGTGGTAGCAGAAGACGCTGCTGGCCCACAGTCGCTGGTGGTCGATCCTTCGCGTGCGCGGATGCGTGTCGCGCTCCGGTGCTAGTTGTGGTTGGTTGTGGCGGTGTTCGTAGGATGCTGTTGGCGGCCGTAGTGCTAGAATTCCGAAGTGGGCTTTCTGGAGAAATCCTCTGTTTGCAAGGCGGTGGCGGCGGCGGCGGTGGCGGTGGCGGCGGGTGGTACCCCACTGAGCGGCACTAAGGAGGGCCCCTGTCTTCAGCAAGCAAAGAACGAATGAGCGAGCGTGCATTCGATTGCCGCCCGTTCGAAGAGCAAGCTTCGACTACCCTTGTCGGCTTCGAGGAGACGAAGCACAGCAAGCGACGGCGCTGCCAGTGCTGCCGCTGCACCATGCCGAGCCATGTCCGATGGTCTAACCGACCGACCGACCGACTGACGGAGAACCGTCTCTCGGCCGCTCGTACAGACGGACGGACGGACGGGCAGAAAGACCAACCACCGTCGCCCGCTGGGAAAAGCTTCGACCACTTCGGCTCTTCAGCGAAGGCATTGAGTGAGAGAAGCGCACAGACGCCAAAATCAACGTCTCTTGTTCAAGTTTGGATCCACTTCTGAAAGACTGGTTTTTCGTGACTGCCTTCGGCCGAAGGAGCCGTCATGAACTCGGAGCATCGCGGCAGCTCGCGGCGATTTACACGATCCTAGTAGTCAGGTTATTCGTAGGCGTCGTTCACAAACGATGTCTGTTACCATTTCTTCGATTGTCGCGATGATTCTGTTTCTCGCGATACTTCGAACTCTTTGGTTCTTCAGGTTGAATCGTTCGGCTGACGTTTCCTCTGGTTCGAGCCTCGAGGAACATCGACAGCGTCTCGGACGAAGGAGCCTCTTCAGTGAACGACCACAGGGAACGGAACAACATCGATAATAACTGGGTATTAACGACGAAGTGCAATTTGTACGAGGGTTCGTTCACATGGCGCCTGTACGCATCGCGTTCGACTCGTTCTAACTTCGCCGTGTCCCTTTGTCTCAAGCACTGTGAGTGAGAGAACATCGAAGTGAACTTCACCGGATGAAGTCTGCCGCGGGGCCTGCATCGCAAGCAAGCGGCTGCAACACCCGGACCAGCATGAACAGACTTCGAAATGATTGATTGCTGTCCACCAATGGCTTGATTGAAGACAGAATCAATGGCAATAAAGATTGCGTGAACGCTTGATGGATGCCGGTCGAGAAGGCGAAGATCCGATCGTTGGGAATCTTCCGACTCGAAGAGCTCTGAACAGGTCGGACGACTTGCGACTTTGTCACTTACAATCAATCCGGCGATGAAAATCTCTCCACCAGACACTATCCGCTCAATACCCTTTCAAGGCGGTGCGGGGGTAGTCGTGCCCAACTCTCTCGAAGGTGGTGCATTAAAATTGACAACGTGGCCATTTTGTCTCGTGCATTGAGGCAGGTGACGATGGTCGCTCGGTCGGGTCTGCTCAGTTGACTGCGTGTACGAGAGCTGGAGGGCCATTGTTTCATGAGAGACAGGCAGAGCTCAACGAACGATTTTTGTTCGAACGAAGCCATTCAGTGTTCTGCTATCGACTTTTGAAACAACTGGACCGAGCCTATCCGTGGATTTTTCGACGTTTCCCACCACAAAAAAAATAAAAAAGTCGAGAGTAGACAATGCGTGTGCTTTCATCTCATATCGCGAATTTTAATTTGGAATGTTGGACAAGTCGTCGATACGCGCTTTGATATACATGCATGAAAATTGGACGACGTTAATATCAGAAATTATCGTGCTATAGAATGAGTCCCCGAAGCATGGCCGATCGATAAAACCGTAACCATGAGAATCGTTTCAGAGATACATATCCAGCAAATCGGGTCCGGTTTCTGAAGACTATTCTCGGGCTTTAGAAGATCATTTATTTTCCTTTCGACCATCTTTCTTCTCCAGCAGCCTGACTAGGTATTCGATGGATTCAGCTGCGACGCGACACTCTAATCCGGTTGATGGATTTGAAACAAATACCATTTGTACTTCGCACTGGGATCAATTCGAGTTGTAACATTATTTCAGCTTCGGTGAAGTCATTCCTCCAGTTTGAGAGTCGGTTCTTCACTGGAGATATTCTCGATTTTCTTCAATTCGGCGATGAGCTATCGTAAACCATCTATGAATCCAGCCTTTGATTTTGCGGAAATTATGCGGGAAGATTGTTGACGGCGAATGCGGTGATTTTTCTCGGTTGTGATCTGTTATGAATCAGCTCCGTAGCTACTTTTGGTTTCTCTGGGAGGTTTCGGTTGTGTCTTGAAACAAGTCGTTCTCTTTCTTCCCCCTTCCTACGGCTCAGTCTCGCTCCGCTTACCTCAGACCGTTCGATTCAAAGAGATTCCATCCCATGTTTTTTTGAGGATAGCCGCAACTGTTACTGAGCTGTCACACCCCGTCTTCAAGATTCGTCCGTTCTGTCTTTTACCGTTGAATTTTCGTCCCTGTTCCCTAGTCTCGATGGGAAAAACTGTCATAACATGGGAATACGCGCAATAATCTCGGGATCCCGCGTGGGATTCACATTCCTGTTCATAGAATGACCCAAGGTAGACAAGAGCTGAAGAGCTACAGATTGGAAATGAGCGACATGAACGGAGAGCATGAATTTGAATTCCATGCCGTTTGATACTGAACGGAAGAATGCAGTTCTGAATGCGTTTCAGCAGATGGGCCGGAATGTTTTCGATATCTAATCGGGTTTCAAAGAGATGAAAGTCCGTCGTAGACGTCTGAAGTTGTGAAACTCGCGCGGCATCGCAGCCTCCATGCCAAGCTGGGAATTCGACGAAGACGTCCGTCGATCGCAACAAGAAGGTTGTCGGCGCAAGAAATTGTCTTCGCTGCGGCAGACGACTTCTTTTCAGTGGGTGACTGAGTGAGCGAGAGTGTAACTGACTGATGGTTGGCGAACTGCCTGACAGACGAGGGAGAAAGAGAAAAGTTTCGATGATGAGAAAGAATAATGGAGAATACGACGACGCGGAATCGAAGGAATCGCCAACGACTTCCATGAGTTCTTAACTGCAAGGCGCAGCGCAGAAAATTCCATTCCAAAATTCACGAAATATTCCATGTGGGAATAACAACAAAAGGGTTCGTACTCGATGGTCAATCCACGATCCCACCATGTGTTGAGGCTCTGGCCGCGACGCGAGGACGACGCCTTTCCGTGAATCAAGCTCAAAAAGTCGTAATGGCATGTTTGCTTTTCACCGCTCGACGAACATCCATCAGAAGAAAACAGTTCTGTAGAGGTGTTACACCGAGGTTTACTAACTGAACAACAGACTTTTGAACACGTGTCCTATCTTCTATTCACAGCTGAATTTTCTGAATACGCAGCTAGAAGTGGTGGAAGCGACCGCACAACTTTATGGTTTTCTTACGACAGACTAGAAAATTCGCCGCTCAAAAGACTTCCCTTGTCCGATCCAAGTTCTCAATGACGTTCTTCTCGGCCTCGCAACTTAAACTGCCGATTCCCTTCCGAGTTGCTGTCTTCTTTCGGAGTTCCCGGTTGGACTCCGGGGAAACGCGAACTCTCACAGACCCTTGCGTCCGAGGAAGACTGTTCACACAATTTCGCGAACGTGGAACAATTTCCAGATGCGTTCCGTTCGAAACGCATCGCTCATTCAGAGCAGGAGTGAGTTCCGGATAAAATTGATGCAACATTGAGCTTATTATTAAACAAATAGAAAAACTTGGGAACGGTTTTCCGTCCATGTTGTGTAGCTGCTCGGCTTGACGTTCGCTAGTTTTCGACGTATGCCGCTCACTCACTCACTCACTCATTTGAGCCGCAGGATTCTTCTCGTTTCGTTTCCTCCCTTGCTTTCCAATCAATTACACTTGTCAGTTTCCAATTATAGAACAAACTCCGTGACGGATAACTTATAAGCTGAACGATGAGGGTTTTTTTTTTGTCGTACGACCCAGGTCAACATCCTCCCGCTTGTCATCGTGTGATGCACCGACACGAATTCTGTTTGGATAGCGGAGACAAACGCTGAGGTTGCGGAGGACCGCAACGAATTCTTCTCGCTTCTCGCTTCCAACTTCTGACCTGTCGCTATTCACAAAGCGAAACCTCATCGTTGTTTAGCTGATTCGGCTTTCGACTAATGCGGGAGGCGGGAAGATCTTCACTTTCGGAAACCACGCTCCCCGATTTCATTCGGAATTTTCGTCAATCATTCAGAGAGCCATAAACTGATGGGATTGGAAGCGAGAGGAATCCGCAGCGTCGCCTATAGTGTTCATTTAAAGCCTCAGTACACAGTACGCCGATAAAAAGATCTACTTCTCTTCTACCCTCTACCCGCTATCGACCGTGCGTAAGATCCGTTACAGTTTTGAACGTTCGAACGAAACTGATTCCTGCTCGATAGCTGTTTCGAAGCTCGTTATCTTGCGTTCCTCGGCTAAGACTGTCCGCTCCATCCCTGGCCCCTCGCTTTTCTTTTTCGCTACTAATCTTCGTTCTTCATCCAACAGCGGCGGCAGCGGGAGCAAGTTCCTCGTCTGTCTGACTGACTGGCCGGCCGGCAAGCCAGAACGTAGGTAGGCTGGCTGGCTGGCATCGTCTTCGTGAGGTTTAATGAACCAGAAATTACCAAAGTCGGTGGAAGCAAAGACTTCGACAGCACGCTGGACTTGGCCGCCGCATAGATGAATGTTGATGCCGCCGCCGCAGCCAGCTTCGTCGCTTGACTGGTTGGCATCGTCGGCGCTCCGGCGGCGTCGACTTCGTTCGCTCTAGTCAAGTGCAGTGCCCCTCTGGGCCTCGAAGTGATAGCAGTGGAGACGGGGAGAAGCATCCACGAGCGAGCCGTCCGCATTAAACGCTGCCTCTCTTCGATTGGCAGTCAGTCAGTCTGTTTGTCTGTCTGTCGGATGCCCGCTTGTTCGGGCGGTCGGGCATCGCGACTTTAGTCATATTAAGCTCGATCCATGTTCCTTGTTTCTCATGCGCGGCATCGGCCATCATCTCTCCTCGTGGCGAGCATTCAGCAGACAGGTACACGAGCCGACAGTTAGGACACAGCACAAGACCGACGGGCGCGTCTCCGAGAAAACAATAACCTCTCGTTTTCTGGTTCTGAGCAACACGGCAACAGTGAACTCCTCAGAACCTGAATAGCATTTCGATTTCTCTTCGAGTATCCAACACGACAGACTAGGATCCCGAAATATTGATTTGTGACTAGAGTCCTCGAAACTATGCACCTTTCATAAACTCACTCAAGGAACAGAAACGAGACTTTGTCAAGGAATCATGAACATCAGAAGATGTACAAACGATGCTTTTTCTCAATGCTCTTTTGGCAAGCATGTTAGCGGCCGTAGTGCCATTTGCATGACTAGAACCAAAGCCACATCGACTGATTGTGCGAACTTAAGATCCAAGGCAGGAGGTCAAATCGGGAGCTGGACATCCTATTTTGCCTCGGGCTTCCGGGCTGTCCCCCCGACAGCCTCTCCCGTTCCGTAGACCCCCATTGTAACGATCTTGGACCATTGCCCCCCCCCTCCCCTCCCCCTTAACGGTCTCGGCCTTCCCCGACAGAAATTCACGCTCGCGTTCTCACTGCAAGGACGGCTTCTGTGATGTGTCTCTCCTGAGATCGGAATCTAAACATGAGTTCAGGAGATAACCGAATCCTCGACCGCGGTAATTCTGGAGGGCCGTCGGGTTAGGTTTGAATAAAATCCTTTATTCTTTGAAAACTCTTCCTAGGAGGAAGTTCACGGCGGAAAAGTCAGTGATCAGGAGCGGATGATCTTGGAAACGCTTCCTCGTTCACAAACGCGGCTTGTAGACGGTTTCCTCTTGTGAACATCTCAGAACAGGGGCTAGCCTTCTTCGCGACCGGATCACCAAGAAGAAAATGCAGACCGCAACTTCAACTTTAACCTGAACAGAAATCGCAGTCGATCGGGTCAAGTTCACCGAAAAACCCTCGCAGGGCAGGCGCATCCCATACAAAGATTGTTTGTTCGCGTCTGTGTGCATATTCCAAATATGAGAAATTGCTCGATTCGAGAATTTTGACGCGAAGATAGCGCTGTTGAAGTCTGACACTCCCTGCGTTGTGTTATGTGCCTGTTGAGACTGTTTGGCTCTGCGCCGAAAAGCGGCGACGGGTCTTCGAACCCACAGATACCTCGCCTCGCTCACTCACTTTCCTCTCCCAGTTTCGCTTCCACTATCTCTCTGTTCGCTCGCATGTCTACTTGTTTCCTTTCAAAGATGGCAAGCCGAAGTCATCTGACGGCATCAGAACATTAACGTGCCCACAACGCATCCCTTCGCTATTCAAAGTACTTTGTCTTGGGAGCGCGACCGGAATTCCTTCGAATTGACTTTGGCTGCTCGATGCCCGATATCGTGAAAGAAGAGAAACTGGAGTCATCTGAATTGCTATCTCTTTCCGATGAGATCAGTCGGGAAGTTTCATCAGAAACTCTTCGCATTCAAGCTCAAGGCATTTTCTCTCTTTTGAAGTCGCATTCGCTCTCCACTCCGTTACAGACCCAAAACAGAAGAGAATGAATCCATTTCTAACTGTATCAAACGATCCGAAGAGTCGCAGGATAAAGCATTCTGATGCTTCGTCGATTGTTTATGTTCCAACATCGAAATTCTGGCAGCTCGGTCACCTCTGGCTGCTTCGCGTAGACGTCAGCTGAACGCGAGACGGGGAAGTTCTTTGGATGTCCATAGTTTTCGGGCGAATTCGGAGTCGTTCGTGCTAACGAGCGATCCGCGAAAGTCTCACTCTTGAAGCGCGATACGGGACAGCATTGTCCTCTAATTCGAAGTGATCTCGACAGATCGAATGTCTTCATCGACATCGCCACTAAGAACAGACATCGGAACTCGTTGCTCTTTTCGCTGAAATTATCCAGGATCCCATGAAGACAGTTATTATCGCTCGAGTTCGAGCTCGATTTTCAGGTGGGTCGAACAACAGAGACATCCGAGAAAGCGAGGACAACAAACGCACATTGAGAGCATTTTATAATCCCTGTAAAAAGAGCCAAATGCGGGCGTTGTGTTGAGGAACCCTGTTTCGAGGTTTCAAAATTCGTAGGCCAACCACCCAACAATCCCACGAAGCAGCCGACTTCGGTTTCGGGCTTATCTCTCGCTGAAGAAATTCTTCTGTGGGCCTCAGTCGTCCCCATGTCTGACGGCAACCTGTGGGACGGGCTCGAGACTTCACTACGAGGAATCTATCACCGAGAGGCCTCGAACAGCTCTTCACTGAACTAAGAAAACACCGACTTGTAACATTCTCGCTCGAGGTTTCCATCGTCCCGACGAAGCCGCAAGCCTGAAGAAACGAGTTTCCTTTGAGTGTTCTCTTAGGGACTCGTGAAAACTTTCGGAAGAATCCCGAAGATCCGAACGCGGGCAAAGAACCGACAGAGCGGGCATTTTGAAAACCCACAATCTTCCAAACTCTTGAAGAACTTGCTTCTCGTTCAGAGTCAAACTCGAACGCAGTGTGAGAAGGAAGAGAAAAACGAGAATTTTCGTGAGGAAAGCTTTCTGAGGATGAAATCAAAGCCGAATTGGACCGAGATGCTGTCAAGTAACTTACCTGGATCGAGTGCAGACGAAGATCAGAGAAATCAGGCTGAGAGTGCGAATTGTTTTTAACTTTGGTAACCTAGCTTTATGATACGTAGGGATAATTCATCACTCATACAGCTAGATAACCAAAGAAAAGAAGCAACGCTATGTTCTGAGTCTCATCTCGGGCAGCAGGTTCCACTCGTTTGTTGAGCTGAAGTTTGTTGACACCTGTGAAGATTCGGGGAAACAGCGGTTTCATGCACGACTCTGAGGTTCATAGAATGAAAATCCAGGAGAACCTCCACGGAAGGGGCTCGGAGCTGAGGGCAGAGCTCGTTCTCGTGCTCGAAGTGTTGTAGATAGAGTCCCGACGTGAAGACGCGTCTATCCCGTGATACACGGACTTGTGGTACACGGCTTCTTCGCGCCATCTTCGCGTGGGAGCGACCAGAAAGAGAGAAAAACGAAACACCCGGCCCGCCTGGCGCCTCGAGAACCACTTTACGAAGTTTCACGAACGGACTGAAAACGGCTTTCCGAGAATGCCGAGTTCGCCCAAATCGCTCATGACCTATGTTTGTCGCTCGGGGTCCTCACCGGAGTTGCTCGACCGGGACGGAGCTCCAGTCGAGCGAAGCGTTCTCCGCGAACTAGGTGAACGTATGTCTCGAGTAGACGGCAGGGAGCCCTTTTTGAGGGAATGGATCCGTCGTCTTTCGGCGGATCATCTCACGTCGACCAATGCGAGAGCGGTGAAAGGTGACGAATCCGCTGACTCAGAGTCAAAACATTATCTGACACCGTCTCCGTCAGTGGGACGAAGGAATCAGTTTCAACCTTGCCGGAAGGGTCGCGCGAGAAGCCGAGACTTTCAGTTGAAACGAAATCAGGTCCGAATATCTCAGCGTTGACGTAGCGCTGGACGAGGAGAGCCGACGAGAGGCCCACGGGAGAAGCGGACCCATCGCTTACGCAAGCGTCAGAGTCGCTGCTGGGGGCACCACCTCAGATTAGAACGCACCTGCCTCAAGCGGGGGAACAACGGACAGTCTGGGAGGGGTTTTAAAATTGAGCTTCAATTCATAAAATATTCAGGTGGAGTCCTGCGACAAACGATCACCGAAAGCAAAGGAGCGGGAAAAGCCTCCGCCGAATCCAGAAGCTACCGTTCCTCGACCACAACTCGAAAACCAAGTGGATGACGTCTTGCTTGCAGTCGTTTTCGTCACTACCGGCGTCGGCCGTCGTGAATTCTGCCACAGCCGCCGCTGCGTCTGCCTGCCAGAAAGCAAGCGACTCACCGTCGTCGGTCGGATGAATCGACAGAACGCACTGGCGGAGACGGCGCATACTTTCAAGTGGGAACGAACGTAGACCCCGCTCTGTCGACGGACGCGCGGACGGACGACCGACCGACCAACAGATAAAGCCAAGTCCTTGGAGGAAGTCCAAGTTGAATACAAATGAGTAGCAGCAGAAACGGCGGCGCCGCCGATGCCACAGCCGCATGTTGACGCCATCACAGAAACCGTCAAGGATTTTGCGACCAAATCCGCCTGTTCGTCTGGCGAGCTCGTCGTCATCTCGAAAAAAGACAGAGGCACCACTTCGATGTCTCGAGCAGAATCCCGAGGGAAAGGTTCCCGATCCCGTCCACGTCCACATTCCTCGCGGATATCGATTACGCAACGAGGCGACCGGAGGCTGACCGACGCTCAAGAAACACAGAATTTCCGTCGACAGAAAGTCGAAGCGAAAGCCACGACGAACGAGAAGAGAAGAGAATGTTCAGCGTGAAGAGACAATGGAAGTCGCATGAGAATCGTTGGTAGACGGCGGCTGCGTGGTCTCATCCCACCGAATCATGCCAGAGGCAAAGCTCGGTGCACGAAGTTTACGGCGGCGAGTCGTGGTCGAAAGCCGACGAAATCAGAAGGTTATGCACGAAATGGGCTCAGACGAAACATTCTGTCTGGTAACATACAGCGGTAGGGTATGAGAGGGCAAAGCGTAAGGTCCACAGTCTGGGGAAACGGAGGACGGTTTGGAAGAGGGAAGGGGATGCAAGCAAACAAGGGGGGATTTAAGCAAAGTAGTCAGCACTTCACTGGGTCTCAAGCAAATAACGTAAGCGGATAGCAGATAAGCAACCAACCAAAGTCTCACACGTGCACCGGACAATCCAGGTTGGAAAGAAGTCACATCTTCTGGCTCACAGGTTGATTCCTCGGAAGGCAGGTGGGCAGGCAGGCAGGCAGGCAGGCGGGAAGGCAGACTGTGTGCTTTCCCGTAGGTGTGCGCTCTTTGCTTCGCAAGGTGGTCGGAGGTCAAGAGACTTCGGCGTTAAATGCATCAGCCAACGAAACAGCGACCGTCTTCGAAGTGAGGACCGATCCCCTTTCTCAAAAACCCTTGCTCGATCTTCGAAGCGATGGAGCGCTCAGGTATGCGACATCGCGAGGGTATGCGGCGACTCACGATCCGCCGGGGACTCACGGCTTCGTGTTTTGTCCGTTCGACATCGCGAGCCCCGGTCGCTTTCGGTCGTTGCCCGTGGGCCGACCGCGTTACTCACGCGACGTCGTTGTTCTTCCGATGTCGTCAGAGCAGGAAAGTTGGAAGTTCTCTGGAAACCTGACTGAACGGGGGAATCCACAGTAACGCCAAAACCAAAGCTCGGTTTGCGTCGAGAATCTCTCGGATTTTTTGGAGCTCTACGTCGGTGATTCGATTTTGGGCCGATTCACCGCTTCGTTGGAGTTCGAATCACGACCTCGGGCTGGGAGACAACGTGTGATTCATATCCGGGAGTCTCCTCCTTGAAATCGTGCAGGACTCCGTCTCCTGTCGGTTGTCCTAACACCTCAAGCTCCTCTACTCTGAACGAGCGATATCCTCAGGACCTGTTCTCCTGTTCGCCAAGACATCCACATCGATTCGTTGGAGGAAAAGACATCAGATTCTCAGATCAAACAGAAATAGTTCGAGAAGTTTCTTTTCTGAAAAAGTGTATGTTCAGCGTATTTTGTTACTCGCTAGTCTGGTGGGGATTTGTCAAGAGCGATGTTGCCAATCCGGTTGGAGTCTCTTTGTGACCTTGAACTTGGCGACTCATTGTTCAGCTTCCCGTACAGGTGGACACGAGCAAGAGCGACGCGAACTCATTCGACAATTCACGTGGAAGAGAGTGACGAACCAGTGAAGTCAGATTCACACCCAGTGTTTTCTGGATGTCGTGAAAAACGTTCCTCCTCTCATCGCCATAAAGTTTCTTCGCTGCGCAGTGACATTCCAGCAATTATTATTATGTTCATCATGGATTATAACAGTTTCCTCCTACCGGCCAGGATTGAGGCGAAATCTTTTCGGTCAGAAAGTTAGTCAGTGATTCCACAAACTATCGAATGAGTCATCGGAGGAATTCCGGTTTCTGCTGACCGTATGCACTTCGAGAGTTCGATGTCGACAGGACAGGTCATGGTTCGACCGATATCAAGAATCACTCCAAGTTCCGTTGCTTGGGAGCCTGGACTCCACTCGTGATTTCAGAAATCATCATGATTCCAACTGGAGCGCGAGTTTGATTTGCAGACAAACACCAGATTTACACAATCAGTTTGAATGGCCAAGCGCTGTTCCACAACCGGTTGAACTTCGCCACCGAGAACACAGAAAGCCTCTTCGGAGCGAAGTTTGTCGTCGCACTGTCTCTAAAGCTGAAGACGCCCCGGGCGGGCGAAGTTTCCTCCGAGCGCTCCGCTTCTTCATCGATGCTGCTGAGAGTAGCGCCGTATTGACTCAAAACCTGTTTCGATATCGGCGAAAAACGCTCCGCTCCTCGCACTGGGGACTCTCTCGAGCGTTTTCGAAGCTCTGTCTGCGTCGAAAGAAAAAAAAAACGGCCGTCGTAGCCGACCCAACGAACGGCCACGTTGCAGATAATGAACATTACTCACTTTCGAAATTACAAAATATTCTACACCGGAATTCTTTCTTGAAATTGATTAACGCCACGATGCCCACGACCGTTGTGACTGTAAATTCTGGACTCATTTCGAGCTCTGGATCGACTTCTTCTGACGGTTTTGCTCAACTCGATTTGACGGCCCGGCCGAACAAAAAGTGCGGATACAGCGGATAACACGTCACTCTTTGACTTTTGGTGGGAAAGGCTGGGATTCCGACGGAAGGTGTCCCGGCCGAGAATGTTCGGTAAATTTTCGCCTCTTCTCGTTGAGTTCTGGCGCCCGGAGCGACTGATCGGCGCCAGTGAACAGTGCAAGGCACAAACCCTTCCAGACTCTCTACCTCGAGAAGCGGTTTTCTCTAGGCCAGAAGAAACATGTAATAAAGCGGAGAATAAACATTACTGTGTAATTACAACAATTTCTGGAACGAGAGCTCCTCCGGCGAATGTGGAATGAGACTCAGCCCATTGCTTCGTGAAAACCTATAGACGAAAAGTGTGCTGTACCGGATTCTGCGCGGGATAGATGTACTCTCAAGTTTTCAGGAAGAGGCCAAATTGAGGACGCGCGATCATTCAACGTGTCCGGTCTTCAAAGTCTGCAAGCTCACTGTCCGCAGAAAACTCGACTGTGCCGAGTGCTACCCTCGAACAGAGAAGTTCGGACCAAAATCTGAATCCCCGATACATGCCGGTAAGCCTGAGTTCCCCTTTTTAATCGAATCCTTCGCCTGGTCAGACCGAAATGGTTCTGTCCTTATGTGGAGTTCTCCCTATGAGCGGGTTCGAGCATGATGAAAATGAAGGAGCGAGTGAACTGGAGCATTTATCCTCTACATATCGGGTCATCATCTTGAAACCTTGCAGGAAGTCTCACAGGATAGTACTCCTTGCTGTCATGTAGGGCATGATTGGATACTGTGACGCGACCCCTGTGATCGCCAGTGAGTTTCGCTTAGAACAGACGGTCTTCTGTCTCCAGAGCGTTCGTCCATAAAGTGCCCACGACTGTCTGTGAACGAAACATCGCAGGCTCAGGCTTGCAGGCTTGAAGCCATCGAGGGAGTGCTTGCATCGATCGGCTCTAGTGTAGTTAAGATCAGAAGAATCGACAGAGCCGTGGAGAAGTGCGCGAATATCTGGTTCGTCAATAAACGATAATTATTCCGGGAGGTGAAACAGACGGGGGATGGATTGGAACGAGAGAATGGAAAGTGGTCTCCAAAGCGAACAACATCATAGAGGAAGCCATGATGAGGAGCGAGAAATTCGGAGCTCAATTGGGTTTGTGGCAATTCGAGACGATCACAACAAACAAGAAAGTCGGACTCAATCCAATCGATTGAGAGCTTCCAAAGGAACGGTAGCAAGGTCCACTCGAATGAGGAAATCTTGACTCTTCTCCTTTCTGTGCGACGGGAGTACGCTCTGACATCGCTTCCTAACCCGTCTCTCTACAATCACTAGGCTCTGCTGTATCGTGATGTTAAACTTTCAGAAGTGGTTTCCTTCATGAAGACACGTGGATATGCTTTCCTCGATTCACATCAGAGATTCGTTTATTTTCGAGTTGCCGAGCTTTCGTTGACAGCTCGGCATCTGTATATTTCTTGTTTACCTACTCGTTTCAAGGGACAAAATTGCATCACATATTCGAAAAGATGAGGTCGATTTCACATTTTCCGTGCGAAATCCTCCTTCACTCCTTCAAAATTATTATTCTTCTTCCCCTAGGAACACGGTATCAACTTGGAATGGATCCAGTGTTGAGTAAAGCTTCATCTACCTAAGGTCCTAATCGACAATACAAAATAATCTACCCAGGTTGTGGCTCTGAACAGCAGTATGTCAAAGCCGGAAACGGAATCGTTTGATGGTCGCTTGTCGGTATGTCTCGTCAAGCAATTTCATTGTGGCTGATTTGGGAGTCTGTTTGAGGAACAGGGCTTATGCAAAAGTGTAAAATACGGCTTATCAGTGCGAGTATCGCTTCTATGTATGAATGTCTCAATCCTAAAACTATTGAAACCTCCTACGCACAGAAGCCCGGCATCGAAAACAGGCTTCCTTTGTGATTATGATGTTTTCGCTTACAATGTATGATTTTTTTTTTCGTTTCCCTCTTCTTACTGAGCACTCTCTGCTTCGCGCTGAACTTTGCCATTCTGCGAAACCATTACAATGGAGGGGTAAATTCTGGTAACATAAATGAAAATTGGTTCTAGTTACGCTAAACGGTCGATATCCCAACCACTATTTACATTTTATGACACTTTCATCCGCCACGATGATCACGAACTCACGCCGCGCATTCTCTCTCATTCACGTTCACGCAAACCCTTTCGTGAGTTTGATTCTAGAAGTTTCCATTCACGCAGTTGCAGCCAAGCTCGACGGTCTTCCGGCCTGGTCGCTCGTGTTGTATTCGTCTCTTATTGAGCCTAAACGTTCTTCGGTTTCCACGCTTCAAAACACTGGCTCCTCGTCCATGTCTTTGACTAGAATCTGGGGACTTTCTCGCGAAGAGTGTTCGCTGATGTCATCGGCATTCCGGCCTTCGAGGAGAGCTTCGATCTGATGATGACTCTTGTGAGCTGTTTCCGGCAGCAAGACTGCCACGAACAGAAAAGCCAGGAAACACCATCCCGAGTACATAAAGAACACGAAGTGCGAGCTCAGAGCTTGAACCAAACTGTCATAGGTCTTGATGAGAAGGAAGAACGATGCCCAATTCGTAGACGTCGCCAGAGATGAGATGAGACCCGACACTTTCGTAGGTGCGATTTCCGCAACGACGAGCCACGGCAGAGGTCCGAAACCAACTGCGAAGCCGACAACCGCTCCCACACAACACAGCACCGGCAAAGAAGACAGCGAGGTCTCTTTGTATTGACAGAAGCCGAAGCCAGCCAGCGAAACTCCCATAAGAAGCGCCGAGAACATCAACGGGATCCGACGACCCAAACTGTTCGTGATCTTTGAAGCGAGGGCATTCAGAGCGACTTGGATCCCTTGCAGCATGATCGTGCAGTAGATCGGGTTCACGTTTGGCGCGGCGTCCTGCAGAATGGGAACTGCGTACATCATGACAGCATTCATTCCAGAGAACTGCTGGAAGAGCATGAGACTCGCGGCGATGGCGGCCGCCTTCAGGGTGGACTTGCGGAAAAAATCCCGAGTTGAAAGAGTCGTGTGTAGATCTTCTTGAGTTCCCTTCATGACCAAGATTTCCAGGTGGACATCGATTTTGTCGCCGTGCAGCGCGCTCATGGCTTCCATGGCCTTGTCAACTCTGCGTGGAAATTGAACTTAAGATTCGGATATCATGGCGGTCAAAGTCGGTTTCGAAGTGAAGCTAGGAAATTCACGAAAGATTCTGATACTGACCGTCCCTTGGAAACCAGGAGCTTGGGAGAACGGGGCATGAACAGGAGGAGGAGTCCCATGAACGCGGGCAGACACGCGTTGAGGAGAGCAAGTCCGCGCCATTCAAAGAAGAAACCGCCGAAAACGCCGCAGAATAAGAGACCTGGAGGAGAGAAACAAAGAATGAGATCTTCTGGTTTCTCACTGGGAACCGTTACGAATCTCGAGCTTTCCCAAATTCGTTCCGAGAATCGGTGTCTGTGTGACTGATTGTGATTTTTGGACTGTCGTTGTCAACAATGGTCCAGAAATCATCGATCAATCCGAGTATGGGATGATCGCTTCGCCCGTAATTTGCTCCTGTGGCTACTTTCTCTCTTGGCTCAGCGCCTCTACGTCTGATAGGGTTTTAGCGTGCTGTTAATGACAAAATAATTACCGCCAGATATGATGCCACCGAACAGTCCTCCCAGAAGACCACGCTTCTCTTTGGAGGAAATCTCAACGATGTACACCGGCCCGGCAACGCAAATCATTCCAGTGCAGAAGCCTGTGAGAACCCTTCCAGTGAAAAGTTCCAACGTCGATCTTCCGAAAGCAATTATGAGCCATCCGATCGAGAAAGGTATGCAAGCAGTGATCAGGGTGATTCGACGTCCTATCGAGCTTGCCAGAGGAGCTGCGAACAAAATAACTCAGTGTTATTCGACGGCAGCGACGAAATATGAAACTATGATCTAGGCGTGCTCCGAAAATCCGAGTTCCAGATCATTCGTTGCACAGATTCGGAAAGCGATGCCGCCGAACGTCCATGACGAGAGACTGCCGAAAAATCGAAATGATGGAATTTTCCAAAGACGACACTCATTATCACTTTCGGCGCCGTCGCCACCGCATCCGTCACCGCCGCTGCGACGGCGACCGACGACGGCTATGACTTCAAATACACGCCGACCTCTTGTTTACACCGAGTTCAACTTGAATCGAGACGTGTTTTCGGTGTCGATGACGATCTGTTTTAGAACATACCACAATAGATCGAGACATTCGATCCGGTGTCTGGAGTGTTCGATCGGTCGCGAAATCCTCCGCTATCATCTTTCATTCTAGAACATTTTTTCGTTCGGAAATTTCCATTGCTCGTTCTCGTTACGAGTTCGCTGACGAGATCTTCAACCTTATACTACGAGTGTGATTTGCTGCTTACCTGCCATGAAAGCGCCAGGTAGAGCCCCGAGAGCCATGAGACTGTTGAACCAGGCGACATTTTCGGAGTCTCGCATTTCTTCCGACACCACCGAACTCGAGTCTGCCATCGAAGGTATCGCCATCGACGGATATCCGATCACGGTGCCGATGGCAAGCGCACCCAGAAACACTGAGCACGCGGCCGGATACATGAGTTTGACACCGGGTCGCAACACCAGACCCGCAGGCGATGGCGGAGCATCCTTGGAGTTCACGGGGTTCTCCGGTATATGGAGGTAGCATCTGGAAAAACAGAATCCATGTTTATTCGACTTCGATCAGTTGAATAGACAAGCTGTAGATCTGTTAAGGGCTGCACACTACGCTGGAGCGCCTCTCATGATTAGAACACGTTTCCAGCGATATCAAGGGCAAGGGTAACCGGTGCCGTTTTTAGAATCTCTAAAAACGCACACACGAGCTGTCAAAGAGCGTGGTTTGACACGTGGGGAATCCAAACACGTGACAGGTGCTGATATTGGATTTAAGTGGATATTTTGATGAACATTGTGAGTTCTGTTCAATTCGAGGAGCATTTCGAGTTGGAGTACCTCGCTCAAGATTGGCTTCCAGGTCGAGAGAGTGAGAACAATTTCAAAAGTTACCACTGTTGTGACCTCTGAAGAATTGGATCGGCTTGACAACTCTACAAGCATGTGCTGTTCATAAACATATGTATATCCCGATGTGGTCTATTGCGGAGAATTTAATCAGCTTGTGAATATTCTAGATTTCTAGAAGAACATGCGGGCAGTGATGTTCGGATGAGACACTTACCCTCCATTTGTGTTGAGCTTCGGGAGTCCCTCGGCGATTGTCATTTCGACAGTTCTAGTTCAAAAGTTCTGAAGCACAAGTTCTAGATGAACCTTGGTTTGTTCCTCAACGAAACGCCTCTTTGATGCACCTAGTGTATCAGGCAGTTCTCTATCCGCGCACTTGCGAAGGGTGCGTGGTCGAATCCCTCACGGTGACCTCGTAAGCAAGATACTCTGTGAGGTCTCGATAGACTTCTTCTAGGCGGAGAAGTTCGTAGATGCCACGGCGCTGCTTCCAATCCGTACAGGGCAACAAACTTTCGTTGAGGTTCCCTTATTCCTGACTCCTATTGGCTCCGTCAGGCTCCGAGGACTAGGTACGGGAACCAGTTTCGGCAAGATAGCCCGAGTACTTCGTACGCAACGGTGAAGTGAAAGTCGTGCTACACTGCGCTGACCTCAACTATGACAGCTGTCTTTGGTTTGCGACCAGTCGTTGTCTAACGTCGTTCTGGCGGTCTTTGTAGATCCACGAGGATACTCATTGTCGGCGAGGAGGTTGTGAGAGCATGGTCGGGGTGAACGGAGTTACAACTGAGCGCATCTGCAGATTACGTCGAATGTTGCCTGACAACTGCTCCAATCAGCGATCAGCGACTCGTCTGCAGCCGACTCTACTCAAATTGCTCAAAGCCAGGAGCTCACAGCCTACTGGCGCCAGTAGCTGCTATCGGCCTTCGGAAAAATTCCATTCATTATTGTTGCCTTCATCATTGCTACCGTCAGCCGTAACCATCTTCTGTGAGCGGCCGGGCGAAGTCGGGACAGTCCCGTTTTGCGCCACTCTTTACTCAAGCTTTGACGTCCATCGGTCGACGACGTCCATCAATCGACTTCTACGCCTTAGACCTTCAACAATAGCTGTATTCGCATGCTGATGATTGCTCTCTTTTGCATGTCGAGACGGGTGTACGCCGCGGCGAGTGTGTCCGCCGTACACTCGTGTTCCGGCGAGAAACAAAACGGACGTGCATGCTACGTTAATCTTATATAATCGCTTAGGCTAGTTCGTTGAAATTGACGTCTTTCCGGCCTCAAAGTGGCCGATCGCCTGCCGCCTGTTCCTCAACTCTCTGACGCCGCCGGTATGGTACGCTTGTCGACAACCGAGAGGATCTCAGAGGTGACCGGGCGCGCGTCTGACGCGCGTAAACCTATTGACGAAATGGTGCCGAGGTCTTCGAGTCAATCAATGCTCGGATATAAATACATATACAAAGCGCTGATCGAGAGTGCCATTATGGAGGTCAGTTGCAGCGGCTCTCGTCGACCTCGAGCGGCGAACGAATACGAAGCAGCGGGAGATCAACAATGTCTGACGCCGAGATGCCCACCAGAAAGTTCTGTCATCCGACGATTGGCGTCATTTTGTGTCGGTGCATCGATTCTCTCAACTTGTGATTGTCGAGGCGGGAAACTTGCGTCCAGAGCGTGTAATCTTGTGGCGTCACAACGTTGCAGCGCAGGTAGTACCGTGGTCCCCGAGAGATGAACATCATTCGAGGATCAAGAGAATTCTTCCAGATTCGTCACTCACTAGTGACATTGATGGCAGGGAAGAGGCTTTAGACTTTCGCTCCGAGGGAAGATTCGAGAGGGAGGAGTTCAACAGAAAATGTCCTTCTCCGACATCACACTCCTCGGTTGAACAATGTATTGAAAAATATCTCACTTCAACCTGAGAACATCGGTCCTAGTTTAGCATAAAATTCGACTGCAGGAGGGATTTGACGAAGATTTCTTAAACAACAACGACGCATGCACAATGCGATCGTTCGATCAAATGATTAAGCTGAGCAGTGCATTGAGCACACCTGGCCGTCCGACTTCAACTCAGCAGACTCTTATTGGAAGAGTTCTCTAGCGCATTGCGGAGCATTCGCGGGAAACTCCAAAGTTGCGTTTTGTGGAAACGCGTTTGGAAAAGTGATTCTATATGCAATAGCCTTCACAATTTTTTTCCAGGAACCTTTCTCCCGCATCCGCGCCGAAGCGAAACGTAACCGGAGCAAGGACTTTCACGGATTGCTAGCGGAGATTGAGTGATGCGATTGCGAGTTTTATTCTCTGTATGTGGAAAAAGGTAATCTTCCAAGAAACGAAAGTTTTCTGGATGATCATGGCCTGGATCCTCAGGCCATCGAAGAATTCCGCGTGACTTCCTGCCGCAGCATTCAAAGTAAAGCATTTCGTCAGTCTAGTTCTCTCCTTTCTAGCCTTGTTCACCCTTCTGTTGCGAGATCTCATACCATAGGGAAACTGTTATCAACGCCAGAACAGACACCTAGAACAATCAATGCGCGGGTGTAAATTTGTTATCATTATCTATTCTCGCGCATATTTGGGTGCAAGCAGCCCCGGGCTTATAATCATGATCCCGGAGCTGGGTGGCGACGCTTAGGCGCCGGCGGATCAGGAGCTCGACGACAACAACAGGAAACAGTCTTAATTGGAGAGATAAGTTTCGTTCTTTCCTGCGATTTCTCATCTCGAGTGGCGAGCATCTACTCTCCTATTCATGCAGCCGGAAACATTCCGTTATTTCTGAATTGTTTTATTATTGTTATGGCGAGTCGGATTCCATCGTATTCACAACAACGAATGACACATCGCGGTCTACTTCGGTCGAGGAGAACGAAAGCAACCTCGCCGTTGCGAGAAGAGTCCAAAAAGGTCGATGGACCCAAAATTTCCTAGGATTCCACTCCGTGTCACCGACTCTACGTACGTGGGGTCTTAGTGAAGCCTCTCGATTGTTGAATTGACTGATTTAACAAAATCATAGGACGATTTCCTATCTTGATCTCCACCAATTCTCACAATCAGTACAGAACCGATCGCTAACACGACCGAGCACAGAAACGAGTGATGTCATTGAAGTGTCTCGATGAAACGACCACGGAAGCGATCGGAAGATCGTTCATTGACTCGAGCAGCATGGTGGAGTACCATCGAAGAATAGTGCCAGCTGATCAGGATCTCTCAACGGTGAGAATTCCCGGATGATCACCGTACTCGGAGACAATTGAACGATTAAGTTCTGCCGGTGCTGCCCATCAAGATCTTAAGTTTCATCTGAATACACATGAAGGACACGTCAATCTACGGGAAGGTAATCTACGTTGAGAGTGATGTGTCGCGTCAACCACGTTCTGGGCACGATTCTACTCGTGCACTCCTTGAACCGCGTCGAGCGTAAAGGTCTCAGCTGAGAACTCTTGCGCAATAACTGTTGTTCCGCTGTCATCAACGCTGAATCGTCGCATAGGACGGATGCGAAAGAGAGCCGACCACTGCAAAGCTCAGCGGATCGAGCGGAGACGATGGACATTTGCTTGTCAACATGATTTATTGATCCTGTCTATCCTAGTCTGTCCGGAGGGAGAGAAGGAGAAAGTCTCTCTTCAGTCTGCGATCCGAGATGGGATCGTGCAATAGTTCGATAGCGTGTGAGGTGAGTGATTGGCTAGTACTCTGCTCGCTCTAGTCGACGTTTTCTGGAGTAGGGCGAGCTCGTGAAAATATGCAAACGGCGGACGGATTGATGACAAGAGACGGACAGAACGGGGAACAGAGCTTGCCGACGGCATCCGGACACGACGATTGAGAGATAGAAAAAGAGAATGGAGACATGTTCGAGCGGGAGAAACAGAGAGAATGAACCATTCTGAGTGGGTACATCCGACTACGCACGGGCACAATCAAAGAGTTCACGGAGAATGGATTCACGTCAGAGCAGATCCAGCCAAGGACTTCAATATTGGCTTCCGCTTGTTTCGGTAACAATAAGCACTGATTAAAGAAATGATTGCTGTGACTAGAGAGTATACTTGTCCGTGCACGAAGACAAGCTGGAAGGAGCAATAGCTGCGTTCTCGAGGAGCCTGGTTGACACCATTCGTTCTGTCGAGCATGGAAACGGTTCTGCTCGATGCTTCCGCGCATGGCTTCCTTGCCCGATTTCCCACTCCATGATGACTCACGCTCTGATCGAAGAAGCGCTCCTGAAATCTCCCGAGGAGTCGCTGAAAATCGAAATACACTCAGAATGCATGAAGTGAGCCACTCCGATCGCACCGAACAAGAATTTTGATTGAAATTCCACACAGGTCTCGAGTTCACACCACCCGCGTGAGGACTGCACCTGATTGAAATCGCGCATGCCTCGAGTAGAGCGTACCCGGAAACCGGGCGCTGCCTTAGGAACGATTCCGCTCCTGGAAGTTTTTGGTGGATTGGTGTTGTTAAATCAAGAACAGCCGATTACATAGGTGCTATTTTGGCGCGCGGCGCGGCCCTTTCTGACGCAGGCGTCATTTTGGCCCAGGCGTCATCTTGGCGCGGGCGTCATTTGGACCCAGGCGTCATCTTGGCCCAGGCGTCGTGTTGGCGCGGCTAGTTGGTAAACGCATCCGTTAACTTATCGTAGGGTCACGTCGAGTGAGCGATTGTGAATGGCGACATAATCACTGCACACTTACCAGGATCAACCCTGTTTTTTCATGGCTTCCAGTATAAGGAATCAAGTCTTACCAGCCGAGATCGTGCCTAATCTGTTTTGATCCCAATCTCCAGCGTATCTTTGCTTTGATGAAAACCGCATTCCTGATTAGCGTTTTATGGTGATCGGAACTACGCTGACGCCGACATTCGAATTTTGCATGAGTTTTATCTCGAGGGGTGAGTTTAGTTCATGAAGTACTGTTTCCTGATATTGTACCTTGGGCCACTCGTGCCGAACCGGTCTTCGCGTCTTGAATCGAGGGGTCGGCCGGCCAGTCGATGCAATGTGTGGTATTCCTGCGGCTTTGCATGGCAACATAGAAGCTGTTTCGATCGTGGGCGCCAGGATAGATCCAGGCAGCCAACTGATTCTACAACTTCTCCGACATTTCGACTGCGAGCGCTCGATTCGAAATGGATGTGGATACCTGTGACCACGGCGTCACGCTTATTCGCAACCTCCGCGCAAAAAACTCGATGACGCTCTTGCGCATTAACATTTCCATTTTACGCAGAAACTAGCCGCGAGGTGCGCGCTAGTTGGCTCACGTATTAGAAGATTAGAGAGTAATCATAATTAAATCTCAATCCATCAGAGTAGATGAACGAATACATAGGTATCTTATAGTGGCGTCTCCAGGAGAGGCCGAAGTTTCAACCGTTCAAGGGATAAACATTGCGGGGGAACCCAGACCATCCATCCCCCTCTAAATATACTGGTCATGTACTGATCATACTGGCCTATTCCGCTAATGTCTTATGCCTGGATCTATCCCCCAATCCATCCATCTGCCGACAATTTGATGAAGAGTGATAGTGAGTGAAGCCTAAAGTGCCAGGCTCCAGCTATGGAGTGTTCAGGAAACCAACCGATAACCGGGATCTCAAATCCATGCCAGGCCAGGTACTGATGGTTGGCAATGGTCCGAGGCAGTGATACCTGCAAACATGGCTTTCCCACAACCTCGATAAAGCCCAAAGTTAGCTTGATTCTTGATTTTATGGCTTCNGTTGGCAATGGTCCGAGGCAGTGATACCTGCAAACATGGCTTTCCCACAACCTCGATAAAGCCCAAAGTTAGCTTGATTCTTGATTTTATGGCTTCGCGCATGCTAATCGAATCAGAAAATGTCAGCGGAGTCTTTGGTCGTCTCACATAACTTGTTTTACATATCGGAATCTCACTCAGAATATCCAGAAGTTCGGTCGTCCACTTGTATTAGAAGTGTTGTTCCCAGAACAAGCGTTTCAACATCCGAAGGTAGATTTTCTCGTTTTTTGTAGAATCATCGAGACGGAGCTCGATGGCAGCGGTGGTGGGATCCCAACAGACAAAGACAACAATCATCATTCGGCTGTGTTGTCCAAAACATTGGACGCACGTGAAACTTCTCTACGAGTGCAGCGCAAAAAAAATCACGCCACGAACACTTCGAGCACGTACTATTATTTGATAGGAGCTACATTTTGTTTTTGAGTCGACTATACAGGAAGAGGAATCGGTGTTGTGACAAGCGAAGGTATGTTGAGGCTGTCATGTAACGTGGCCTCGCTCGATTCGAACAAAATAGACCCGGGAATACCCTCAAACTGATTTTCTGCAAAGAAGATCTCTGAGCGTTTCCGAGCAATCGAGCGGGATATTGTATTTCGCTCGAGGTTATACTCGATAGGACTTCTCTGATAAACAACGATTACAGATGGTCGTCTTCAGCTGTGATGCTTGCGGCGAGTCGCTCCGAAAGAAAGAAGTCCAGAAACACTACCAGTTCAATTGCCGACGTTGTGAAAGCCTCACTTGTGTAGATTGTAAAAAACAGTTTTGGGGAGACGAGTACGCAGCCCACACGCAATGTATAACAGACGAAGAATTCAAGTACGGATTCGTTGGCGAGCACAAAAGTGATAAAGGTGAGACTGCATTTAGCGCTTCCAAACTCTGGTCGAGTCCGAACCTTATAAGAACCGCAAATCGAATGAGAGCATAATGGGAAATAGTACTGAGCCGACATTCTGAAGATATTCTGATTGCAGGACAGAAAAAGCAAGACTTGTGGATATCGAACATCGACGATTTGCTCGCCGATCGTACCACGGATAAACGATTTACACCGATTTTCATAGAAATGAAGAGATACGAAAACGTTCCCCGGAAAAAGAAACCATTCTTGAACTGGAGCAAGTGCACTATGAAGCGGTTCCCTTACAAAGTGGTGGAAGAAGCCTTCGATTTGTTGGCAAGTAGCTCCACTCCTTAACAGGGGGGGGGGGGGGTGTTCAAGGGTCAAGAGGGAGGGGAGTTGAAGTGGAGCTTCTTTTCGTTCCAAGCAAGATCTACAGATCCATCAGATTGAGGTTTCTTGTTGTACCGAATGAATGGATTTCTGAGAACACGACCTGAAATTCCAGCTTGAAACTCACGCGAAGAAGCAACAGGCTTCGAATGAGACAGAAAACGAGAAAAAGTCGAATGCTTCAAAGGTGGAGGAAGTTAGTTCGTCCCTCGCTTCAGAGAACAAGAAACCAACCAATGGTGATCTGAACGGAAAATCCAACAAGAAAAAGCGCAAGGCTGAAGACGAGGCCCAGGAAGACGAAAACGAGCAAATGCAAGTAAAGAAGAAGAAAAAAGCCAGGGTGAGTTTCCAACACATCAAGTATCCATTTTTTATCTGTACAAAGCCTCAGTTGGCAGAACGCGTTGTTATCTCCAATTTCGAGTCTGGAGTTGACTCTGTAGGATCTCTTCTTCACAGAAAGCGCCTGAAGAGGTAGAGCCTGAAGTGATCTCAGAGGCAAAGGTAGGCAAGAAGAGTAGGAAGTTCAAGCTGGAGAAGAACGTTGTCCGAGTCCTCGTGGAGAAGAACGATGCAATGAAGATGAAAAAATTGGTCAGAAAAGTGCGTTGGAAAACTGAACCCGAAATCTCCTCACGTTTTTATGCCACAGTCTCGTAAACGTAAACGATTTCCGGCGGCACGGTTGAGTAACATAATCCAGCCTCAGATTCCCTTTCGTTGCCCTCTCGCATTCCTTTCAGACGTGTTTTTTCTTCGCAGGTTGCAGCGCTATACTCGGAATATTGCGAGGAACAAGGTCTCTCGAAGGCTTGGGACGTCGATGAAATAACGAACAGGGTCGAGAAACTTCTTTCTAAAAACGACCATTTCTCGAGTTCGGACGGCTGCGTTCAGCTGTCGGAAAGCGGCATGGCCCGATTTTGCCTAAATGGAACCGCGTCAGATTAGGTTCCAGTGTCCCACGGTGACGTCTGTTGTATAAATGGGAAAAATCTGTTCGTACTCGACAGAGTCCGTGAGCCGGTTGAGCCCCGTTCCGCTGTAAATTCGATAGAGGACGATTCCAAATCGGAATCTCGGGTTTTTGTCAGAGAACAGATCGACCGCTGCTTACGTGAAGCCAGGGTTCGTGGAATAAAGTAGAAAAAAAGACGGACTCTTGTTTGTATTATAAAGAGCACCAGTATAGCATGTTTCGCCTTCCCCAGAGTTTCCCGAGATTGTCTCTGAAGGTTATGGTCGCGAAAGAGTGTCGTTTGCTTGACGGAATGTGATAAATTCCAGTTGGAGTCAGTTTCGCGGCTGGCCTCTTCAATAGCGGAATCAGTGCTCTAGTAACGATGCATCATCCCAAAACACAATTCTGACTGTATTCATATCGAGACGGAGGAGCAGAAAGGAGAGAGCTAAGCTTCTTCGATATCGGTCCACATCACAACGCATGATGTCATCACGAACTGTTTCACTGTCAGGTGCGAGTTCATAGTTCGGCCTGTTTCCGGAATAGCATGACTGCTGACAAGGGAAGTCCGCGGAGTATAACCAGCCGATCGAGGCGGCTCTTTTTGCATCATGATTGTCACATCGGGAGTGGACAAAAAAAACCATCTATGTCGGGCTGATGGCCGGTCCACACGATTTAGAAAACCCATCAGCCACCTTCAACTCATGGCCTCAACAAATCCCCGATTTCCATGCTTTGTTACAGAACTATGATGTGCGGACGGAGTTTCCAATGTTCCAGTGTCCCCATTGGATGATCGTATTTTCTGTAACACAAATGTGACCTCATCGTGATTTTGGAATTTTTCGAAGACATCGAGACCCTACAGGGATCGGCCCGGGTAAAAAACTATCGTATCGTCGATTGTGAGCCGTTTCAAGCTGTTTTTGGAGAAAAAATGGGGAAGGGAGGAACGAGGCGGTTGGGGAAGGGGGAGAGTAGCCTATGTGCGTTCCTGTGACCTGCTCTACACGATGCAGGAGGTTCAAACCCGATCGAACTCCTGGCGTTGAAGTCCGTCGAGGACAAACTCTACTCGCAAACGGATCCTCGATATTTCTGGAATCAAAGTATATCGACTGGCCTTCAGCCGGAGATAGGTGTTATTTTTGGCCAGTCCTGAGTCCTGACCGCCCTTGTGAGTGAGAACATGTTTAAGAGTTCTTTATGCGGGGTCAAAATTGGCTGTATCTGAGTTTCTGATACCGACCTTCTTGGGCTTCTTTCTCGGGAATCTGTGTCATGTTTCAGGGCCGAGGGAGAGGTTTTCACCTCCTCGTCTTTAGCGCGTTCGTGAATCGTTCTCATTTTCGAAAGGCTCCACGGCGGAATTTTCCAACGAATCCAGAGATAGTTGCAAAACTTTGGGCAGGAATCTCAAAGGCATCTATTCTACAGAGACGGTTTCCACGCGATTTAGACGAGTTTAGACGCGATTCCGCGACAGGATCGATACTCGCGCCGAAGTTGCGTGTCAATAGGAGTCTTCAAGGAAGTATGGAGCTTCGGGTTCTTCTTTACGGAAAAGTGGCTTCGTCGATGCGACTACCGGAATCGTGACGGAAATGCCATCGGATCATGATTGCGGTGAACGTAGAGAAGTAGTCGCCGCGTCGCATAGGCCGTGAACAATGAATCGGCAGTCTGCCATAGAATGCAAGCCAATCTATATCATTATCTCGTTCGATATCCACTTAGGACAACAGAACGATCCTTATCGAACGCTCGTTCTTACGAGAGTGAACACAAGTGGGAGAGATATAATCATCGTAGATGAGAAGATGACCGCTTATCAGTTTTCGGTCTCAAGATTGTCTTGAACCCGGACTTGAAGCTGTTTCAAGTGACGTTGTTTTGCATCGACTGCGTCCAATCATGATGGAACAAAAAACAGACTCACTCTTCCTACAGTCCAGTAAACATCGTCTCCAAGCAGAACTCTCGTAAGAGACCCAACCTCCAATCAGGTTAACGGCGTGAGCATAACACTCGTCTTCTGCATCGGATAAGTTCCTCCAACGCGTGAGTTCTGCAACTATTCTAGATGGAATGTTGGCAATGCAGGCCGCCATTGTTGTGAAGGTGATCGAGTCTGAAGATAGTGTGTGATTTGCGCATAGGCGCATCCACTGATATCGCAGGTACAATAGATGGAACAATCCACTCACAGGTAAGCTGCGCTGTCTCGAAGGTAGATAGTCACACTTGGACGTCTTGGGTTTCCTTGAACTTTTGCCAGACGTTCTCACGACATCATGAGCGAAACATTCCACGGGAGGTCTAGGGGAGTTGCAGCGGCCGGTGAGCAGAGTTTTCTTCAATTTGTTTGTCGTCATCTCTTTGCTCGAAACTCGAAGCATTTCGTCGGAGCTAGATTTCCCCTTGCTGTGTGTCACGTGAAGAACCTAAGTTTCGTGCTTGCCACCGGTGCACTTACATCTGATTTTGAAGTAGGATCCATGAACGTTTTCTCCGTCGAGGTCAAATTCAGATTCGTTCGAGACCGTACCATCTGAGGTCCGGCGTCAAGTTCATCGGACTTCACTTGAGCGGACTCGCGCTTGATTTCAAGGTGTACCCGATCAGTATGCGGACGGAAAAGCTGCCAAGTTGTGGGAGGTGTACATCGGTGAGAAAAATGATCGAACCAAACACTACAAAGATTTCCTGACCGGCAAGTTGAGACAGCTTGGAATAAACTTCATCCTCGACGTGGCCTGTGGAACAGGGTAGGTTTTCGCCGGGGTCTTCAGAGACTGAATCCCTCTCGGAGTCTTCGAATTTCGAGCCAATCAAGGCGTGTTATCCATGGATATTTGATTCCTCCTCTTATCCTCGCTAGAATCGATTCCATAATGCTCCTGGAAGAGGGATTCCGCGTCATGTCGACAGATGCCTCTGACAGAATGTTGAAGTACGCCCTGAAAGCACGCTGGAACCGCCGGAGAGAAAGTGCTTTCGACCAATGGATAATCGAAGAAGCGAACTGGCTCTCCATCCCAGACGACATCGTCAAACCCGGAATAGGTGGAGTTCTTGGTTATTTCGACGTCATCTGACAACCAGACTTGCTCCCCTAACGTAACCCTCAGGGCAGAAAGAGCAGAATTAAGAAGTTTCATCGTATGATCTCAGGTTTCGACGCCGTAATGTGCATGGGGAACTCTTTTTCTCATCTGCCTGATATCCAGAAGAACGGCCAAACCCACGTAAAAGCCATTCAGAACTTTTGGGAAATGGTGAAACCTGGAGGTTACCTCGTGATCGACCACAGGAACTACGATTACATCTTGGACAATGGAAAGACTCCGGCCAAATCTATCTATTACAACGTACGTGTCTTATATCCAGATCCGTCCCTTCGTGAGGAAGGGGTACAATCCTACGTCGGCAAAGGCCTTATCCAAAGAACGGCGCCTCGATTCCTTGAGCCTCGCTCCCGATACTTAACTCAACCTCGATTCCTTCGCAGTCAAAACACATCAAATCAATCGATACCGGAGTATTATTCTTGAATAACAAACCCCATCAAGTAACCCTCGATTACCACATGGACATCTCTCAGCTTCAAGAGAAATTCGACTCATCGACTGATACGGAGTACACCAAGAAGGTGAGTGACAGGTTTTGCGTTGATGTCAAGGAACGAGGAGATGGATGTTCGTGATTTTGTATCCGCGACAACTTAAGCATGAAATCCGAATCTCAAAACGATTTTCTTGAATCATTTCAGGGACGGTACGACGGGGAGCTGAGTTCATTCTTTCGACTGTCGTATTTCCCACATCGTTTAAGCGATTTCGACAGGATGCTGACTGAAGTTTTTGGGGAAGGCGCGAAGCACGAAACTTATGGAGATTTTCAGCCTTTGGGAGAGGTCGAAGACCCTGCGTTCTACATTCATTTCATCCAGAAAACCGCCTGAGAAGTACCGTGTACATTGCATTTGATAAACGAAACCCGGTATACTGAACACGTGAAGCATTCTTTCTTCGATCGAAATGACGTAAACATCCATGGAACAATGATACCAGTTTACGGGCAATCCAAGCTCTTCGAGTTTTTTATTCCGCATCGAGATCGAGACCAACATCATCTCGTTCCCCAGCACTGACGACAATCGCAAAATTATCATTCATACATCCATCCATCCATTACATCGCACACTGGGGAAAAAACTCCTATATCGCCTATCGTACAGACTACTTCAACGTGATGAAAGCTTATCAGTTTCTCTGTCTTTCCGATTTTCTTCTAGGAGGCGGTTCAGGTTTCGGATCTTGTTTTGCACTGTTCTCGAGGAGGCTCATGTGGGCGAGTGTCCAATACGCAGAGTTTTTACAAATCGCGATTCCAAGAGCTATACCGAGGAGGAGGACTGTCAATTCGATAATTGTGAACAGAAGTTTTGTAGCAAACACTGTCCAGAGCATGAGGTGCTGTCGGAGAATGAAGCACGCTAAACACTGATTGGTCAATTTAGTGACAAGGATCGCTATGAGAGAGCTTCTAGAAATGTTTTTTCTCATGACTGAGGGCAGAAGGAACCCAGTGAGAATTTGTCCGCTGAACGTGTTCAAAATCACTCTTATACCGGGTATGACAAGACTGGATCCGGTGGCGCCGATAAAACCGGCTTTCCATCTTATTTGCTGGAATGTATTCTGGTGGCCTGTTGCGAAGAAGGTGTTGGCCATGAGAGCCGCGACCAAAGCTCCTTCAAGTTCTTCCGGAACAGCCCGGGTCAGAAACATCAAAAGCAGACATGCTGCATGTAGAAACAGGGACGGAACGTGTCGGGGAGCAGTGTAAATGCTGAGTAAGAGCCATAGGCCTAGGGCGTGTAGAAAAACGTAGTTCAAATGCAAGATCACTCGGTCTTTCGAAAACTTTCGGTGACAGACCAACAGTATTTGGTAGAGCAACGCGCAGAAGGCGCTCACGTTCGGCAGGACATTGATATAGCTGGCCAAAGCTTGGATTTTTTTCGGGTCCTGAATCTGCAAGAACCAGTAGGAGAGCAGCGTCGCTGCGCTGATGAACAGCACGAGCGAGATGACTTGAGCACTCACCGAGAGGGAGAACGATTTCCCGAACGTTATCCTCAAGTAAAAATGTGCGAACATGACGGAAGCGATCACCGCGCTCGCCGCGAACACCACCCAGATGCCGCTGGGTTGATCGTCGACGGGTCGGCAGCCTTGCTCATGACGGCAGATCAATCCTATGGGCGATAAGACCCGGAAAAGCGCCATGAGACCCAGGATGAAGAGTCTCCTCCACGTATTCCGATTCGCTCCAAGAATCATGAGGAGTACTCCTTGTAGCATGAACAGACTCGCCTGGTCCTCGTTGATTATGAAACTATTCGAGAAGTGACCGAGGCACACCACTGCCGTCTCAATGACCACGACCCAGCAGTACAGCGAACGTTCCCACTTGTTTGCAGTAGAGCTGAGCTCGACGTCCTTCATGGCGCCAATCGTGGCTATGAGAGCAGCGACCGTCAAATGTACAACGCCGAGTCCCATGAAAGGGATATTGAATACTGTGAACGCGCTACGTGCAACGCTTTGAACTTTTGTCAGGTAGTCGGTGGCCGCGCGGTGCAAGGAGTTGGCACTCAACGAATCGTTGAAGTTGACTGCAAGCACATCCCACAGACGATTGAGCTGGTTCACTTTATGCGGAATCAACTTGAGTAGATGCGAAGACGTGTTCACGTAACGTTGGACTTGCTGCGCGTTGATCCATAGAGGCACGAGGTCGCGACCGTCAAGGGGTCGAGAAATGAACAGGGGCTCTATGAGCAAACCCAAACTCGAGAACGGAATCGGAAGACCCATTAGCATCGAGAGTGAGGGAACAAGATCGATTTGGGACACTTTAGGCTCCTGTGTTAGGTCGTAGTACTTCACCAGGTTTTCGGAGCCGGGGGCGTACATGAATAGTGCAGAGGTTCTTTCTTCATCGGTATCGCCGCCGTGATCTCCCGAGAGGGTCATCCCGTGATCACCGAGAACGACCAGGAGGTCGCCCGTCCGCAGCTGACGACTCACGTTAGCCACAACTTGATTCATCTGCGACAATTTGGAACCCATTTCCGGATGATCCTGGTGGTACCAATGTCCACAGTGATCTACTCCAAGGAAGTGCGCGATCAGCACATCTGCATCGTCTGTGGCGAGTTCCTCGTAAATATGCGATAGTACACCTGCAAAAGTCCACGAGTTGCGTTTATGTAGGTCCTCACTCCGAGGTGCAAGGCAGGATGAGTATTAAATGTCAGGAAGAAAATGATCTCGAAACCGAGTCATGGCTCCATAGATACCAACCGTCATCCACCGTGTGCAGGTCGTGAACCACAAATGAGGGATACGGGAAGCTCCTCTTGAACGAATCCGGCAGTAGACTCATCCAGGTGTCGTCCCCCATGAAAACAACACTGAGATTGTTGAGTTTCATTTGTCTGACAAGATTATCTTCATTCAATGTAGTCTGATAGAAGTTTGTTGCTGCGTCGATAAACGTCGGCATACTGCCGGTCAGCAAGGCGGTGAGTCTTTGCAAAGTCGTCGTCGGAGAGTCGGCAACGAACCGCGCATGGAACGTCTGCCTCGGATACTGGAAGCGCAGCTTTTCGAAAATCGGCATGCGATTTGCCCAGTATGCGTTGGAGTCTTCCTGGTAGATCGTGAAATCGTACTTCAGAGCATCAATCACCAGAATCACGAGCCGATTGTAACGCCGGTCGCTCCAGCACTGGGACCGGGATTCAACTTGATGGAAGAGTTGGAGATCACTGCACGTTGAGATTTTAGGAGACAGGTTCCGGTGCAGAAAGAATCCTCTACAAAATAGGTAGGCACCGATGAAAAACAAGAATAACGTTGATCCATGACGGAAGTTCGCGACCATTTTTGCGGGTTCCGTTTAGACCGTCAAGGAAAATATTGTGGTTTCTATTTCTGGCGGTGCGGTTTCCGACGCATGGCCGTTCTGCGCGAATGCGTGTCCGAGGACGATCACTCAACGCTACCGGTCATAGGGAGCGAACGCGCGCACACGGCCATAGTACCCATCGTGTCCCCGCGGAACGTTGTCCTGGCTGTTGTTTATCCACAAGGACGTGTTATCGTCGTCGAGTTCGGCCTTATCCACCTTAGAAACAGCCCAACCAATTGTGCGGGTGTGTGGGTTTTGTTCCCTCGGTCGAGACACAAGACACGATTAACGAATTCGGGGCGTGTGTGGGATTTGACGTTATCCTCTGACTGCACCCGCAATCAGCTGAGAGGTAGGCGTTCCAAACGCCGAACTGAATGACAGCTATCACTCGAGATGATGATGTCGGCACTGTGAGGAATGTGTGCTTCGATCGAGGTGCGCGTATTCGTTTCGGAAGTACCGTGTGACAAACGCCAGACCGATAACTCGCATCGTGCTGTCCGAGTGGTGTATTAGAGAAGGTTCATGTGGTTTCGCGCGTTCCCAACTGGATAAGCATGGAAGACGCCGAGAAAATTATTCTGGAGCACCTTAAACAGGTGGGCTGCACAATTGAAGTCGAAACTCTGAAAGACCTCGATCCAGAGACAATACTGGAAGCTGTGGTCAAATGCCTCAAAGCGATTATACCTGATTTCGCGGCTCCTAATTCCATTCCGCACAACATGGTGGCGAAGTATAATTTGGGCATGAAGCTGGCCGACGCGATCGTTTCGCTGGGCTTCAATGGGGAACTTGGATATCAGTCGTTCATGTACTCGAATGAAATCGAGCTACGGAGAGTTTTTACTTTCCTCATCGAAAAAATCCCCAAGGAAGAAAAAGTGTCGCCTGTACAAACGACGGGATTTTCTTTCAAAGCTGCTTTCGCGACCGCGATCCGCGTTGAAATCGAAAAACCGTGGCTGCCGAGCTACGCTCGAGACGACTCAGTGAGGGTTCCATTCAAAGCAGTGAGTCCGTCGGAAAACATCGTTGAGCTTCAAGACCAGCACGCTTTTATCGCCAGCATCCTCGGCGCTAACGCAGCATTGAGAGCCAAGATTTCACACTCGACGGACGCGGAGTTTGCAAAGCTGATCGAAGTCATTCAGGAGAAGAAAGCTCCGTTACAGAAGGAGTCATCGATGCCCGAGGATGTTCAGGACCACGTAACGATAGAACAGGAAGAACCAGAGGCGGTTGAGGTTCGACCCGATGAAATCGCTGTTCTGGAACAACGAAACGTCGAGCTAGGCGAGGAAATGGAGACGGTTGATTCGGAACTCGAGAAAGTGACAAACGAATTGGTCAATGTACAGGTCGGCCTTGAAGAGATAGAAACGATTCTCGCACAGGAGAGACAAGCTAGTAAGATCAAATTGAAAGCCAATGAACTGATCGAAGAGCACGGCGTGGACGGCGCTGTCAAGTTTTGCACAGATTACCTCGATTCTCTCGAGTCGAAGTCTTTGAAGCTGGCAGTCGAATGGGAGGAGCACCGCGCGCCTTTGGTCGAGTCGCTCCGGAAGCTAAGAATGGACAACTCCACGAAATGGAACAAACAGAGAAGTAAACGAGAGAGGATGGAAAGGATGCAGAGCGATAAGCAGAGAATGGTTCAGGAATATTCCGTGAAGCGAGAGTTGGTAAAACAGTTGCAGGCCGAGTGGGAGAAGATGGGACAGAAAGATTCAAATGTCACTCAAAGGTAAGCGTATCTGTCCCGGATCCGAGAGATCGTCAGCAGCGTCTCCCGCCAGAAAGAGGAAATCGAGAAAATTCTCATCGAAAACCGAAAGAAGCAACGAGAGATGAATTTGCTTGCTGACAGATTAGAGCGATCCTTTGCGGCGGCGGAGCTCTTCTTCGCGAAGCAATCCGCAAAAATGGAGGACGCAAAAAGGATACATCGACACGTAGGAGAAATCCACAAGGACTGCAAGACGATATTCGAAGCCGTCGAAGGAAACGGAGCGTTACAGAGAGAAATTCGTGATTTGGAAGAGCGCATCGACAAAGAACGCCAATCGAAGGTCGAGCAGAACCTCGAGCGGATTACAGCGGATTTCAACCAGATGAAGATGGAAAACGACGCCATCGAAGTTGAGCTCACAAAGAAAGGAGTTGTTCTCGGCCATATCTAGAATCGTGCCTTCTGCTATCTGAATAAACACCTGTCATTTATGAACGATCGCCTTGTCTTTTTCCGACAGAAAGTATCAAGTGCACAAATCCTGCTTGCATTTGTAACCGATGACTCGATCGCAGAATTCCTGAAGCCCCATTAGCACCCCGCTTCTGACAGCTCGTTGGTCTAGATAACGAACCTTCTGAACTTTGTTTTCGGCGATACTTATAACCCGCACGAATGAAGTCTGACAAGAATCGGTGCATCGGGGATCTCTTCGAGCGAAAGTGGCTCGCGAGTGATGACATCTGGTTTTCCAGCTCGAGAATCCCTTTGTTTCCGTGAGAGTTTCTTTCGTATATCAAATACGCTTGGCAGCTTTCCTATGCCAGGGAGAAAGACTTGATGACTGACGGGAATTTCCAGACTTCGACGAACCGATTCTCGAAGATTTCGCTTTCGCTCCTCGCCTGACCGGCGAATGTCCCCGAAATAGATCATACTGACCGCTTCGAGTTTGAGCTTGGCAGTGATCCTGTCTTGCAATAGGACTTTCTTTGAGATCAGAAGCCACAGCGATCCGCATATCAAGGTCATCCCGGAACCCCTCGAAGGCAGTATCGCAACGATGCCTGGAATGTCCTTCTCTTGCGAGCGAGACGAAGAAGCAAACATGAACAAATACACACATCAGGAAAATATAACGGTTCCGAGAAATTTTGCATATTTTATTTTTCTCATTTTAACAGACTCGAATCAAATAACCAATTCAGTCAACGATCATTCACAACAGAAAACTTTCCTCGCCGTCGAGAAGAAAAAAACTTGAACTCAAGAAGGCTCCAGACGTCTAACAGAAACTTATGGCAATCAAGCCTACCCAGAGGAGTTTTTTTTAAAAAAAATTAAAAAAAAACAAACATCATCAGTCAACGAGAGCTTTCGGTGTCTTTCCGTTCATATGTATAGTATGTATAAGTAACATCCCTAAATAAGGTAAAGGTACGTCATGAAAGAAACATTGAGCACTGCCAGGAGCCAAACTTTCCGATTCGAGCACCTCACAAGTGGTCATCGTGTAGAGATTTTTTGAAACATTTCGAGGAACAATTCTCGACAAGGGTCGAGAGTTCCTGGAGCAGCTTGCGACCAGACTTTTCTTTTGAGCAGCTTCTTTCTGACGGAATCTTAAATTCAATTTCCTCAACTAGGGTCTGATTCAAATGAGGTCGCAAAATGCTCCAGTGAACCGATTTCACCCGCCGCGCTCGCTTCTTCGGCGAGACGAACAGGAGATTCTTTGTACAGATTGTATAGAGGGTTTCATACCTATTAATTCTTTCGTTTTCATTAAATAGTTTCCACTGTAGATCTTCACGTAACAATATCGAATAGTAGCCGGATGAAAGTAAGTTTTTCTGCCGTTCCTAGTTGAGGCTCCGTATTCCTGTGACCATAAGCGGGTTCAACACATAAGTCCGAGATTTTTCCTCACAGATTCATTCAAGAAGATGTTCCCCCAACAATCGGGGGTTTAGCAAGGACTAGCCCATCGGAGAACCGCCCCAGGAGCTCCATTGTTGGTTCTGGAGGAGAGAGAAAGTCATTGTCAGTTTCTCAAATAGGATGACAGAGCCAATATCCCATTCCAGTGTGGAGTCGAGTCTTCCATCTCATTTTCCACTCACCTGGTCCGAGTAAGCCACTGAAACAGGTGTCAAACAGCAAGCGTGAGTTCTGAGTTTTTCTTTCAGGTGGTGGATCTCTGCCCGGAGCTCTTCAAGCTCGCGCTGCATTCGTTGGTTCTCCTGACGAACCTGCGAGAAGAAAGATCCAGATTTCAGTCGAAATTCATTCCAGGCCGATGCCTCGTCAGGAGCTCCGGATCGAAATTCTCCCTCAGCTAGCAAACTTTGGTGACGCAGCTTGAGTTCCGGGAAAGATCCGCCAAGATGAGTTCACGGAAATCTACTCACGGTTGCGTGCTCCCGGACGAGTTGAGTCTGCTGATTTCGTTTCTTCTCGCGACATTTGGCGGCGGCTACCTTGTTTCGCTCGCGCCGCCTTTTGCGTCGAATTTCGTCGTCGTTTTCGCTGCCGACGCTCTGCAATTAGAGAAAAAAACTCTTGTATTTGAACTCTGAGCTGCTATGGTGTGTGAATAATCTTGCAACAGAGTGTAGCTTGCCAGTTTTAAAGAGTCATTGGAAAACGGATCGGTGTCGGTGGAGCTGGGATCTCACCTGTTCGGAGCGAACTCGAACGCGGCCTCGTGGGTGATCGTGACTAGTTCCAGGTTGGGGTTCGAAGCCGGAGGAGGGCTCATAGTTTGAGCAGCTACTTGTTACGCTCTGTATGCTGTCGGTTCTTTGGCGGAACCCCAGGAGTTCCTCTGGGGTCGGTTTGATATCGGCGGGACTGCTTCCGTAGTAAGCGTCGTAGCTCTGCATCTGCGGCGGTTGCTGAGATTGCACATGGTGCGCATCGGAAGGATGGAAATCATCTGAAATTTCCGGGAAGAACTTCAGTGAACAATGAACGAGAAACCGAGATCTTCAGAGTGGATATCGTCCTTGTCGGGTGACTTACAGGGATTGGTGGTTTGAGGCGGATAGCCGTAAATGTCGTTCAAGGGTGGCAAAGGTTGCACCGGATTCTGCTGGCCGTGACCCTGAACTGGATTCTGACCGAGGGGAGAGCTCGCAGCAGGCAGTAGCTGACCATTCAGATCTCCGGGATCTCCGAAGGAACTGCGAAGGAGATGGAGAAGAGTTATCAGTCGCTATCGGACGGTCAATGAACTTGGATTATCAATTTCAACTCGTTTCTGGAAGCGCCCATTAGAGCTCGGTGAATTTCATATCTGAGGACATCGACTCCTTAATACTCTACGCTCGCGAACGAGAGTAAAAATTCGCCGCGGATGATTTCAATCACATTCTTATAATGTACACCGCGGGCAATATCTCATGCAATTATCTCGTCGCCATAAATGAATTGCTGTGAGAAATCCACGCCATCACTGTAAGAAAAATTCACAGTCCCTTGTTGTCTTCTGTGCGTAGGAGTACAGCGGTGAAATGTTCTTTTCGTGCTGGTAGAAGACACGGGCAGTTTCGGCAGCGGCGGCGGATTCAGCTACGCTTCGTTTAGGATTTTGGTTCGCTTTGATTTCATGAAAATCGTTTGGGATTTCCCATTCTTCGAGAATCGCATCTTGCGGAAAACCGAAAATTATGGAGAAACTCGGTCACCTAGAGTCTCTTCTCTTGATCCCAAGTTCAACAGAAGCTTTGTTGTTCCGCACAAAAAGCATTTCAGTTTATTCAAAACTTGAGGAAGCGCTTGCGGGGAACGAAACCTTCGAGGACTCGGAGTCGGAACTCCAGGATCGATTTCATTATTTTCGATTCATATTTTCGTCAGATTAAATGCTGACACGAGCTGTAAGAATCTGCAGTCAACGGAGAAAAAGACCTTGGGTGGTCACTGCATCGAAGTTTCTGTTTTTCTTTTCTCCTTTCCTTCATTCGTTTCATCTCTGGTGGCTGGTCTTGACAACGACAAAATCTAAATGAAATGAATGCCTTACGCTTTTTGAGATGTCAAAAATCGAGGGAGAAAATCGCAAGTAGAAAAAAAATCCTCTTGGTTGACAGGTCTCCCGCAGCGATCGGTCAGGGGCGAGGCGTGAGTGCATAAGGTTCCACGCGAATTTTGGAATTCTTCGCCGCTGTCGTCGTTGTCTCGAACGCGGTCTTCCACCTTGACGGCTACAAGGTCCCTCTCAAGGGTATCGCGATCTGATTGAACGAGCGCCACTCAGAAATTCATCTCGAAAAGTGTGAGGCAGTTCCTCGTCACCGGAAAAAAAACTTATAGAGTTGTCTTCACGCCCGCTGAGTTAGCGATGTCTTCACTCAACGCCGCAAACTTGACCTCCAAGAAAGAAGTCGAAACGACGACAGGGAAAATGCCCTTCATGACGAAGGCTGCGCTGCTGAAATCGAGATGTTCGCCAAAAACTGAACGCGATCCATCTCGAAGTCCATGCGGATCCGAGAACGCGGAAGATGGAGCGACGGCGTGCAGAGATGCATGTGCTGCTTTCTCATGACCAGCATGCCGGCGATGTTGCAAGAAGGCAACGCGTTCGGCGACTCCGTCCAGATAATCGCCTTCACGCATCCAAAAATGCATTCGCCGTCGGAATATAGGCCCATCAAACTAATGTGCGGAGCATCTGAACTGTTTGTGATTACCGATCGCGAGATTATGGTTTTTTCATTGCGGGTTCGCTTCGGAAAACCGATCAATCATGTGAGCGCCTCTTTTCATATGAAAGCAGAAACAAACAAAAATCGAGGCTTCTCCTCACTTTCTTCGGTGTGAAACTCTAGGGCAAGAAGTTCATCAACGGGTTCCGACAAGAGTTTGACTTTTGAGCCCGCCATAACGCAAAGAAAGAGGAAGGGGAAAAGATCAAGAGCCGAGAGAGGAGCGGTCAGTGCGCAGATTAAATTCTTTGTTGATCTGAAATAGATTTTCTGCCATCGGGAACTTCTGAGGTCAGAAGTCACAAACGATCATTTATCACAATTTAGCTGTTAGCAACGAAAGTAATCAAGTCGGAAATTGATTGTTACGCTCGTGTAGCCAAGCCGCACTCTGACGCAGCTGGTTCGAGTGGGTCGTTCACTTCTTGCATACGAACTCTCGGCAAGAGCAACTGCATTTCCCGCTTGCGAACAGATCCTCCCAACAGCTCCTTTGACCGTGGAGGATAACGATTCAGTTCGACAGCGAGAGCCTCGTTGGCTCGAGGAACACTAATCCTAGTTGAGCCTTCTTTATCGCATACTTTCTCCTTGACGCACGGATGGACTGGTGTGTCATGAGGAGAGAACATGCCACAACAATCGCCTCGAATTAGCCGAGGGAACTCCCAGACAATGCTCATCAAGAGCGCCCTCGTGTACAGGAGTGGAGCTTCAAGAGTATGGAACCGCACTCAGGATAAGTCCTCGGAGGCGAAGACGGAAAAGTCAACGCCCAGGATCCTGGTCGAGGGGATCCTCGCTCCTCGCAAGGACCACGAGGAGGTCCAAGAACTTTATGATTCACGAAGGGAACGCCGAGCTGAACGACGAAGGTCGCATCGATCAAACTCGGAGAGCTTTCTCGCTAAGGACTTCAAACCAAGAGATCCTGTCTTGGTCGCACGGAGTTTCCTTCGGTTTTCCCCCGGAGAAGAAACGAGAGCTCGGGTCAGAGACGCTAAGCCAAGTTTTGGTTTCATACTGCCCTTGACGTGGATCGATCGATCGATCGCTCCGAGAGAACTGATCACAGAACACGCTTCCGCACACTATAACCAACTATCAGCAGTGGCGCCGCCAGCTGACACTTCGGATGAACGGTTAACTCAGCGGTAACTATCAGTCACGTGATCATTTAGTTTGCCGCCGCCGCTGCTCCTGTTACTGCCACTAACTACACATGACGAGAACGGCGGCGGCGACGACGACGGCGACTAGCACGACAACTTCCACTGACGATTGGCGGCAGAAGCAGTAACACATACCACCTCGGCCGGGGCTCCATTTAACTCTGCATAGTAGGCCGTTGCAATCGGTGTCGACGATTCTCAGAACCCCAGACAACAGATCTAGGACAGACACCATTCCGCGAGACGAATCAGACAGCGATGATGTCTTACTCTACGACTGTATTGTCGCTGCTGCCACTACTGCCGCCGCCGCCGCTGCCGTCGTGCCGCATCCAGAACTAATTAACTTCGTGTGTAAGGGTGATTCCTGAGAATTTGCCATTGAAAAAATGCGACCTTCAGAACGTTATCACACCTCGTCAGCCGGATTGAAAAAGCACAAGGATCTGGACCGAGACCCTCGGCCGGAGCATATCGCTGGACAAAGCTTTTGCTCGAATTGCGAACTTGCGATAATGATTGATGATGAGTGGCCTCCGGCTCTGATCGAATCTGAGAACTCTGGTTCGAATCTTCGGAATTCCCAGAATCGAGAGGAGAAACTCCTCAATCGCTTCCCAAACCACATTTCAAATGACAATCTGTCCAAACGGCAGTCTAGAGGTGGCGAGTTTTCCGGGAACGAAACGGGGGAATTTCCTTGAAATTCCGAAGTTCGAACGCGTACTTTCTCAGAGTCTTTTGAATCGAGAAATCGGATCGTTTCCGTTCATGAAATCCGACGGAAAACTCGAAGTTTTTCAGATTCATGGCGAGTTTGTTGGCGTTTCTCGACCAGTTTTCTCATCCGTTTTATTTCGATCACCCGACAGCGAAAGGATCTCCACCGAACTCATTTCCAGGGAATCTCACGCCGAAGATTTTGTCACTGTTTTGGAAAAACTTTGGTCGTGACGAAAATTCGTCGCAAGAAGAGGCGTTTGCTGCAGAAATGCTGCTCTATCCGGCCGCATGGCTTCCTAGAGACAATCCTCGTTTGACGATTCTTAATGAGCTGATCAATTGAAATTGAAAGCGAATTCCGACGCTCGCTCTCACGCCGCGGTTCCTCTCGCCGCGCTCGCTGGCCTTCACACTCGAGCAATCTGGGTCATCAAGCACATGTTACGTGGAAGCGCTTTCTATTAGCATTGAGACAATATATCCGTCCGTCCCTAGGTCTATTCAAATCGCTGTATGCCAGATAGTGGAACACTTTCCGCCAACGATCACATCACAATGCCGCGTTAATTTAAGAAGTTTCCCTCGACTCAACTCGCAATATTTCCATTCTGAGCAGTTCGTATTCCGATCGATACTCGAACATGACAGCGGACAGTGCCCCGAGAGAAATTCAGTGAAAAACCGCGGAGGAATCGACTGAACGCGTCCGTGCCAGATCTCGTGGAAAGTGTCGTTCAGGAGACACCGTTCACGGCAATAACTTCTGACATTCTCAGCGACACAAAATAATAAAAAGTTGCCAACTAAAACAAGGAGAAAGGTATGTCTGAAAATACACAGTTTTCGATGAAGTACCTCAAAACGTTTCCTGCCATCGAGTCGCTTGTATCGCATCGGGCAAACAGTTTGCTGAGATGACAAGATTGACTGACTGAGCACACAGTCAATCGACGGCTCCTCCAGCTAAACAGACAGCGCGGCGCCAACTTGTCCAACACCGAATTTCCAAATGAAACGAATGCATGTGTGGACCGTGAGGGATTAATTCGGCCCGAAGGTGGGAAACGATGACTGTGTGGGGTTCGAGTGTGACGTGTTGTTCAACGAGCTCTACCGGCTAGGGATTAAAATGGAAAAAGCGCTCATAACACATCTGTTGAACAATTCGAACTCTGGGTTTCGAGTATGCTCCCATAACCCCTGCTGCGCACTATGCCGACATCGATTGTTCCAGAATCTCGAGGTTGACACAATTTCCCAAAACATGATTCCGTCACCGAGACCTGGGATCTGTCCGCGTTTTCTTCTCCGCAGCGTCTTTTTGTCGAGATGTTTCGGCATTTCCAACACGGAACATCGACAACCTCCGTCGATCCGGGCTGATTCACTCGGATTCGAGCTCGCAAAATATCGGAACGAGGAGGGTCGTGGCTAGATTCATCATTTCAGTGAGGACGGAGCGAAGAAAACAACAATATTTTTAAAAACGACGAGGCAAAACATTACAGTACAGCAAACGGAGCCGTCGAAGTACAATGTCCTTCATCTCCATCTCGACGGCTCGTGAAACGTTTTCCGTCGTTTTTTTTTCGCCGCAATAAACCACCAAATGGATTTTCGGAGAGTCTCGAGCGGAATTTCTGTCTGTCTTCGAATTCTTTCTTTTCGTTTATTAGGCCTAACACGGAACCCATGATCGGAAATCACTTTTCCAAAAACCATCCGAGTCACTTGCCGCACCCAGGAAACACGGAGACCCGGTTTGAACGAGGTTGCAACATCGTTTAGGTCTTGATTCGAGTCAAAGCTCACCAGAGAGGATGAAACGCAAGCTCTGCAGGCGATCTGAGTTTAGTATTGTTCCGATGAGCTAGGCGGAAGTCGGGGATTATTGATGACACTCGGTTTTCTCCAAATAAGATTTGATTTATCGTCTTTCCGAGACCATTACGCGAGATTCCGAACGCGGCGGCGGCGGCGGTCAAAGTCTTTTGTCCTAGGAGTGGCTCTCGTTCCGTAGTTGTACGGCTCCGAGAGGAAGACGACCAGGAGAGAAAAAGTGAACAATTTCTGTAAACAGATTTATTAACAGTACCAGCACTTAGCAACAGATACCCGTGGAGGCAGCTACGTTGGAACTACGTTTAGAAGACCAAAAGCTCAGGGCATGACCTTTGTTGAAGATTGTGGTGAACCGTTGAAGACACTTTCAGGGTCAAAGCTGCCTTCCCGCCACTTTTGAAGGTGTTTTTGGCATCTTCCACGTTGGGAGCGGCAGCTCGTACGCTGCAGAAGCATCCGAAACGAAATCGCCGCCTCGTGTGTGCCATAAAAGTTACGCATTCACTCACTCACTCCCTCCCTTGGTCCGACTGAACCCTTCTCGGAGCCCTTGAATTTGCGTTCGTTCGGATCGAACCGAATCCAAGATCGAACACTGTGTGTGGCGATATGCCCCGATGCGCTGTTTGCAGTGTTGTTTCTCCTCTTCTTGGCGCGAAACCGGTAATCAGTCGAATCGGAAATGTGGACGTCTGATGAACCACTTGTTTTGCAGAAGAGTCTGCTCGTTGAAAAGCCATTATTAGCTGTCGTTGAAAGGTTGAGCAGCTTTGCGTGAGAAGCGTAAAAATTCAATCAAGTCGCGCCATCCATCATCGGAGCGAACAGAAACGTGAGACGAAAAAATCAATCCAGAAACCGAGCAGTAAACAAGCCAAAGCACAGACAGCTAACCAACTGGTTCTCTCAACAAGATCGCGAACGAGCCGTTCTCGTACGTGGTCAGCGGGTTCGATGTAATTTACGGCGTCTATGCAGACAACGACGGCGAACAACGATCAACAAGAAATCTGAGAGCTACGCGAACGCCTGCATTAATTCAGCCATAAATTAGTTGGAGTTGGAATGAACGAGAGAAAACGGAACATAAAAAGGGCATGGAAGAAAAAAAATTGAGTTTCGTTCGTTCGATCTGAACAGAGCTGTCGCCACAGCTCCCGCTGCGTATTCCCAATGTCTGAAGAACATGCTTTCCATGCGTGTACCAGCCGACCTCAGTTCTCGTCCGTTACTTCAATAGAACGCGGAAACGTCGAAGATTCTACATTTTGTTGTCCCTTGGAGGAACATCCAAAGCTCAGTGATGAGTCGAGTTCTCGTCCGAGGACTGACGTCGAGCGATTCTAGCTCTTCTAGAGAAAAACTCGAGAGAGATCGCGGACCAGGGCGTTCGCTGATCTGTCGAAATCCTTGCCGGTCTCTCCGGAATGTCCACTTGTGGTGCACACCGCGCGGATCACTCACCCACCTCATCGATTACTTCAAATAATGAGCTATTCGTCACGAAATCGTGGAATGCAAATTGGAATAGCGGAGCGAACAATATTTGAAATACGGGACGGGCGTAGAAATTAATGCGAAGAATGCACTTCCAGTGCTAATTTTGATAAATGTTCGCTTTTATTGGAAGCTGCTCCTTCCTTCATTTTTCATAGGCGCCCAAGTTGAGACGCCCCGCAGTTCTTCAACGTGGGAGGCGATGTTTGCCTCTTTGACTACTTTCGTTCTTCCTTCCATCTGGCTTCGAAATTGCTTCCTTTCGAGCACTTCGAAGACGATACTTCTGCGGCTGTTAAGACCACTTGAGAACGAGATCGAAATTCTGTGAGCGTAGCGAGATCAAGATTGTTACAACAGACAAACAACTTGTGCTTCGAATCAAACGGGGAGTTGACCGCAGACACGGAGTCAAACGGACAGACATTTCAGAATTACCTTCCAAATCCCGGAGCTGGTTCGATTACTCGCTGTCGAGGGTCAAATCACCCGAACTCGTCGTTCATCGAGTGAATCAGGCGAGGATTTTGAAAAAAAAAACATGTTTCTCGTGGAGAACGGAATAAATTCGCGGTTTTCAACAACGCGTGAGCTCCTGCAAAGGTTAGAAGCACTCTGTAACCATCAGTCATCGCTGCTTTTGCAGACGAAGCGTTTTTTCTCGAAATTTTCTTCAATTTCTCTCGCTGGATCCACACCAGAATACGAAGCTGTATTACAGTGATAGCGGACATCATCCATTCCTACGAAACTCAAGATGCATATTGAAAATAAGGAATCATGGAACAAAGAAAATCGAAGCAGGCACCGTCATGGAGTGCGAGATGCTCCGAGACATGAATATAGTTCGAAAGTCGGATCGGACCTCAAATCTGAATTGCGGAACACGCCTCCTGGACCAGGAACAAGGTGTCAACGACAACTTGTCACGCGATCACGAGCAGAACCGAAAAGGGAGCTTTGATCTCGGCGACGAGGCGAGCTGTGAGGCTCGTTAATGAAACCGCCACCGTCGTCGGCGTCGTTTTCATCGCTTTTCTCGTAGAGCACCATCGAGGGTGTTGGTCGCACCGTCCTGGTCGACAGCAGCATAAATCACTTCGTTGAAATGGCGCCAAATTCTGTTTTTTTTTTTTAACAAAGTCCGAAGCTGGACACGCCCTACAAGCTCCTCCCTGATGACTGGTCACTCAATCAGTGTCTTGTCAGTTAAATCAAACAGACAATGGACACAGTTGCGGGCCGAGCGTTTTCTCATTGAGCGACACGGCTCTGATATCATAAGCGTCATGATATCAAAGCTTCCGCTTTTCGCCCAGCGATCGAAAAATCAAGATCCAACCGAGCTAACTTCGCCTCCTGTTCAGAGGAAAGGACACAAAGAGATCCTGAGTTTGCTTTCCCGCCTCCTCCGGTAGTGTTGATAGGCATAATGATACCTCCATGGCCCTCCCGCTTGTAGTCTTGGCTTCGCAACAAGAAGAAGGAAATTCTCATCGTGTTACCCACTAACGCGAACAATGGCCGTCGTGTGTTGAGATACGAGCACATTCCGACAAATTGCGATCGATGCTTTCGTAAGATTTGGGTTCACTTGAGTCGTGAGGTCTCAGTCAATTCGCTTTTCGAAGCCAATTTGGCGAGATTTCGGAGGAGCCAAATTTTCTCAAACGGTGATTTGCATAATAATTGAACGACTGATAGATGAAAGGAATCATTGGCAGGACCGTGCCGTGATTAATGACGATGGAGGAAAGGTTTCGTCGCTCTAAACTAGATCCCTGAGATTGTAACACAATCAGATTGATGATCAAACTTCCATCAAGCCGACCACTCCCAGCCGAGAAACTTTTGTTCGCTCGCGAGATTCTCAAACGACGGACTTTGCCATAGCTCTATGTAGTCAAAGTGGAAATGCGGGTGCAGAGATGATATCAATCGGCCGCGAAGCACGTCCGCGGCGAAGGACTCCTGAGGAGTAAGTTGCCAGGAAACTATCGCGAACGTCTACATGAAGCATTTATCGGAGAGAATGCCAGAGTCGAATTCTGCAAAAATTCCACCAGATCCCGCGAAACGTCTCGCAATGCGACGATCTCCCGCTTCAAATGTCAATTTTAGGCGGAAACCCTTTGTTTGAGGTTTTGACTGAGCTCCCAGCCCTGGAAGGCAGTCGCCTCGAATTGGGAGAAATAAAACTCCCGGGAAAGCGCTTCCCTCCGGTAAACGATGACTCGTAGAAGTGTACGGAGGTACTGACATACGGATCCTCCCACGATCTCGATGCAATATGGCGAGCGCAAGATTTTTCGGAGATGACGCATGTTGCATCGGTGACGTCGCCGGCCCGGAATGAGTCATCTTCGATTCAAGATCAGCGGAGGGCATTCTAAGGCCGTTTCATCTACCGCTACGCAGTTTAGCAGCGAATTCATCCGCGGGTTCGTCCTTTACACTACTTTCAAGTATCGTTTCCTCAGAGTTTCGAACGAAATCAATGCCGACCGAGTGCTTCCTCGTCGTAAGGAGCCGTGCGTTCACTGGACGGTTTCTCTTCTCCTTCGAATGGGCCGAGCTTCCGAAAAGCGATTCCAGGATGATCTCAGACATACCGCTAGTCCATGACGCGAAAACAACCGTTGTTATTCGAAGTCAGACCGAGAATCGTGAATTCTGGCTACACGACAGTCGGCTGCGGCGGATAAGTAGAAAGAGCAAAGAATGTTCGATGAGCATCTTCGACAGATTTCGAAAGCTCAGACGATTGAGTTTCTGGATTTCTCCCAAGATCATTTCTCTGCTGAGCTGGACAGCGGAGACAAATCACGGCGCTTCATTCATCATGTTTCCCTCTCATTCAATTCATTTGAAATCCACATCCTGTTCCTGACCTTCTCTCGAGCTTACATTCAGTCGAGTTTACAACCCAAACGTACCGATCCTGCATTACAGCGGATTCACTTGCTTTCGGAAGGGAAAAAATTCTCCATTTGTTGCATTTGAACATTTACGGCGGTTTTCTGCGCCGCGCCGTCAATCAGACAGGAACGACAACACGGGAAACGCCCTCAACAACTCAAGGGTCTACCTGCTCCACGATAATGGTCCTCGTTGGCAACATTTTACATAATAATCAAAAATGAGTCGGAAGTTCGTTTCCGGGTCTCAAAGTTGATGCCCCGTTTCGATTCGGATCTCCAGGCGTGCGGTTCCGGCTCACACCACAAGACGTCGATCAAGTGGCGGTCAGCTCATTCACGGTGTCGAGAGCAACGTCTTCTGACTCATCGAGGGAATCCCGGACCTCGATCGATGACTCATGGGATGGTCCGACATCAGGAGATCATGACTAACTCTGATCCGAAACGAGTACAGAAGATACCGGGCCGGCTTCAGAAAACAGATTGGGCTTCCTTTAAGTCAAAACATACTCGTACTATGAAGTCCAGAAGCATGCGTCAGAAAAAACTGAATCTTCGACTTTGAATTAGCGGGACTCCTCTGAGATCTCGCGAGATTTCCGAGTGGAGATCTCGAGTCCAGAGAGGAAAGGACACCAATGCTCGAGTTCAGCGAAACAATGTCAGCCAGGGTTCTAGATTCTAGAGTATGAGTTCCGTGCTGATTCGGAAACTCCTCGTCTTGGACTTGGGTGATGGGAACTCCCGCCGATCGATGAAGTTGGAATCGATAGCCTAACCACTAATCAAATCTGCGATAAAAGCAACACAATGGCATCGTGAACTGACCACCGCGTGAATCGTGAAACACTGCAGCCATCGAGCGACCACAAAACCGGTGATTTGGCTTGTCAGCCAAACTTTTCTTCTCCCGAAAGTCCATCCGTTGCCTTTTGTGTTCGCTATCTCGTCTGGCGAATCGCGTATTGAAGCCAAGAAGACGGGAGAGAATTAAACTAAGAAATTGTTACTTTGATGTCTTCATCTAGCGGGTCTCGAAGCGATGGATTATGAATCGAAGGTCGTTCACCGATGATTTTCTTTGTTCATCATCACTCAGTGTTCTTCGAGCTTGGGGAAGAATCCGTACTTCCGACTTCTCGAAGCTCGTCAGCGATCGATCACATCGGCCGTGTGATCTCACCTCCGATCGATCAGAATTCGCTTCTAATTTCCCGTACCGCTAACGACGTCCACATCGTTTGGGGAGACTCCAGGTCCACCGAGGGCCCTCCGTTTCCACGGACTCAAGAGTTTCTCTCCGAACTTGTCGCGAGATAAGGCGGACGGAGTTCAACAAACTGCGTGAACAAACATGCGGGGAGCTCGGCCATTCAGTATCGAAGTACGAGCTTTCGTGACACTGTCGTGAGCGAAAGTGCCTCATCTTGGGTCCTCTCTGACGTCGTCGATTTGTTCGCGGTTCTTTTTTCTTCGGATAACATACAGCAACTGACAGGGCGCAAACGAATCCATAAATAAAAGAGAGAAACAGCACGCTCGGTTTCGTACTTGGTAAACTCAAAAGTATTTCGATATCCGCGATCTTCCGAATCTCGTTTTTCACCCAAGTAGATTAACTCTCCAAGAGGAAACGTCGTTTTCACGCGAACGGAAAGTCACAGAATTCAACTCCAAAGTTTGAAACTTCTCACAGGGAATCGCGGCCTGTGCTGATAACGTGATAGGTAATGCGGCGGTTGCGTTGGTGCCAGGCTGTCTGCCTGGGTCGACCAGGAGGATTAATCGAAAGAATTCCCGCTGCCTTGGACTATGGATGAGATTCGCTCGTTTTGTCTTGCTAGGTTTCTGGCAACGTTCTCTCACGAAAATAGATTCGCCTCACGTGTTTTGCATCGCCACGTCAGGAACTTCAAGTGTCCGCAAAACGTTTGGTGTCGGAACTAACCTCGCGAGCCACGATGCAGTTGGCTCGAGCAGCACTCCGTTGAAACTGAGCTCCAAGCCTTCGAGATCTTGGAGGCTGTGAGTGGACGGGTCCATGTCACGAGTCATGTCCACAAGTTGAGATCTTGTTTCTCCCTCAGACGGTAAATCTGGTGGTGGACGTTGCACTGGAGAAGCAGTGTTTGAACACTCAGCGGAAACAGAGGTGTCGAACGGTATAGCACGCATCGAAAGTGATTTGAGCTTGTCTAAACGAGAACGGTACTGTCGAGCTCACTTAAAGCTTGTGGTTGCAGAGAACCGCTATTGGCTATTATCTTTTAATCCCCATGCAGGGTAAGGGAGAGCCGAAAATGTACCTATATTATTATTTCCTCAATTTTCAAGGTGCGTCGTTCGAATTTCGCGTGGAGAGAGTTCTCGCGATCGTGGATGCGCATTTGAGGCGTTCGATCGCCGAACCGAATCAAGTTCAATTTTTCTAGAACAAAAACCCCAACGATATGGAACATTCTGTCAATCTTTTGAATCCGCCCGCAAACCTGACGTACATACTTGCCAGGAGCGCATCCAGGGCGAATGAAGGAGCACTGTATGACCAGCCTTCCTTACAATCTCTTTTGCGGTAGATCGAGAAGAGGGAGTTTTAAAATACTTTTTTCCAAGATTGGACAAGCCGATATCCTTGCGACCGATCGGATCCTTGAGCGGATTCCCCTGACCTTCTCCTTCTAATCAGTTACGTCGAGAGAAGCATTGATAGGAACCGTTTGTTTGCAGCAGATTTAGCGGATCAGAGGAGTTTTCAAACACTTTCGATTGCGAACAGATCGTGGAACTGAGAATTAGTGCGGGTATGACAGCTTATAATGCAATGGTGTTATTGGATTCCTTTTCTTTCATCGAGGCTGGCCGTTATGCCGAAATTCTGATTTCATAGGGTTTGATGATCGCGAACGATAAGCGTTCGTGATTCGCAATTTCTCGTTGACTGATCGTCGACGGTTTTGATGGAGAGCTCTGGAATCTTTCGGGAAATGAATTTTCCTCGGCCTCCCAGTTGCCATCGAATTCGAGACTAAAAGGGGGGACTCCCCGATCGAGCCTTGTCGGGGCAGGGATTGGAGATTCCATACAAATCGCTTCCTAATTCGCGAGGAGCCCAAACATAGATGCGCAGTTAGATTCTAGCGCTTGCATTCCAGCTACACAAATCCTGGACCAGCAGCCGCTGACGGATTTACGTGTTAGCTTTTTTTTCTATAGGGACACTATGAAATTATCTTAGTCATCAGGCGTCGTTCGAATTTCCGACAAACAAGTAGGTTACTCTATAAGCGCAATTGCAGTCGACCGCGCGACGGCGTATCTGTTCTCCAACGCTTTGGTCGTATCGATTGTAGACCATCTATGGACTCGAACAAACCGATTGCAAACTTCCGCGTTGGAAACTTCACCATCATCGATCAGTTCTCTCGTTCTTTCTCTTTTTCCACGATTGAAGAGCACCGCGAAAACATTCCAGATTTAGATTCCAGTTCTATCTGTATTGTACTTTTTCCTCGAAAAACCTGGCGTACCCTCACGCGATCTAGAGCTCGCTTCCATGGACCCGAGTGGAACTTGACTGGATATTCTGACTAGATATGATCACGCGGGTCAAAATGCTATTCGGGGTAAAGAAGAGCTTCCGAGGGCTAAGGCAAAAGCCCCTAATCGACCGAATGGAAACTCGATCACCGAAGCTGATTCCGACGAGAATCACTCATCCAGAGATCACGTGCCGTTCAATTTCTTCTCGCCTGATTCCCAACGACAACCGTGTCTTCCTCAGGTCTTACGATGCTTCACGAACAATACATGAGAGATTGCATCATACGTCAGAATATACTACAGTCCATCCATACTGATTGATGGAAAATGTCTGAACTACCAATTTGTACTCATGAGTTATCAGCACAACTTTAGCATTACGCATCATCGGCTGACTCCTCTATCGGACCCATGGAACAGCTTGAAATGTTGATTACCCTCAGAATAATCTCAGCGGACCTATGTATGAACTTTGTCGTGTCCAAAAAGATGGTTTTGTTTGGGATTCTTGAATCGGAACAACAACCTCACTTCAGACCCCAACGATGTAAGATATTTGTGAAATGATGAGAAAGAGTGAAACATTTCAAGCTTCATCGGGATTCAAAGTCAGGAAATGTTCCTTGTTCCCCTGAATTGACAGGAACACTGTATCCGGGTTACAAGAGTATCCGCCTATAGGCTCATAATCATTAGAGTTCATCCCGTTCCGAGGACATTCGGGCAAGTCTCTCTCGACCGTGAAAACTCCCTGGACTAGTTAGGAGAAATCCCTAGAACAGTTTTCCTCGACAGCGCTGTGGAGAGACATTGAAACCCTACGGATCTCTGTCAGAGTGGGATCTTTTCGGAAACCAGAAATCGCAGAAATAGCAGGGTGCGATCTGATTCATTCATTGAAAAATAAGAGCGATGAATTCGAATCGTTCCAGAGGAAACCAATCCACATCGACGCATATTTAGAATTATATTGTGTGGAGCCACGGGCCACAACTCTAAAAAGGTTGAAAACTATTGCCCTAGAAGCTTCGAACTCATTTTCCATTGCTAATCGTGCGAGGGGCAAGAGGTGATCATTCGTATCCATATCCATATTTGAACCCTAGAAATATGCACGGATTACAGAAACGATTACGATAAGAATGCATGCGGTAGCCCTGCAGCTATGCGCTGCGGGTCCCCGAACCTAAGTTCGATAAAAAAGATGCCGTGGCAAGCCGAATAATGCGTTCTTTTTTTAGTGATTTCATGTCGCATTATTGGTATGGACTGGCATTCCGCCGCTTCAGCTGGGAAAGTTCATCGGCTACTGCTAACCCTAGAGGGCACTTTATCGGTTTGCTCTCGTCGAACCGAGTGCAGCATCGATTATGATTCAGTTTCGAAACACGTGTCGCTGGCAAAGCTGTCAGCTCATGTAGCTTCCCGTGGCTGAATCACCCGGAGCACCGCCGCCGTGACCCTAGTTCTTCGGAGAGACATCCTCTTTATCTCGTGGGTTGATCCATCTCCTGAAAGCAATCCGGCCAAAACAAGGGCGGGCAAACACGGGAAACTGTTTCATTGGGTCACCGCGGAAAACCTTGAAGAGTCTTGACGATCTCTCGAATAGGGTTTTGGTAGATTAGATCACAGTCGAAAATCCGGATGGCCGCGGGCAATGTCAATAACAGCCAACTGTAGGTCATCCTAAATTGCAAGTCACCGACTGCAACTATTTACGGTGTACGTAAACGACTTTTCCACCGGAACCGTGTGGAACTATCGATCTGATCGAGTTTTTTGACACCCACTCAGGGGAAATCTATCGATCTTGGAACTCTGGAAGTTTCATTAGAAAACAAATCGTAGTTCTGTCGAAAGCTTGCAGCGTCGCCTCGCTACTGACGGTTTGGTCCGATTTGAATGTGGAAAGGCACGAAGCCATCGAGGTGATAAATTTCCACTGATTGTTCGGTTTCGGCCACGCGACCGCCGCATGTCTCGATCAAGAGACACGTTTTCGGCTCGGGTCCATAACATTCGCTTTTCATTTGAATGAAGCTGTCCGTCTTCTCTTCTTTCACTTCAAGCATTCAAACGTAATGTCACATCTCGTGAGACGCGCGGCCGACGCTTCGATGGATTTATGGATGGATCTCTCTCCCGGGAGTATTTTGGCTTTTCACAAAGTTACATAACGGCGATAAATTTGGAAGAATGTATCGAAGATGACTTCGAAGTGCGCCTGTCTGAGAACTTCTGTGCGAGTTTCATTTTTTGTCAATATGAATCCTTTCTCGAGTCAGCAAAGAAAGGGTATGAGGATCAGCGAATGCAAATGTCATCTCCACACGTCTCCTGGGGTGAACCATTTCCGAAGCTCGACCTATTGCGATTGATCTTTCCACGAATGATAACGAACTCACCTATGTACAACCGTGAGTTTCTGGCGACCTAGGAGTCTCAACCCCCAAGCCAAGCGAGCTACTTTTCGCTAAAGTCGCAGAGCAATCTCAAGGTTGCCGAGAGCTGGAAAAGCTCGATGGCCTTGTCACACACATCGTTCACCGTGTACCGGAAGTTTTTTCTCGTCGACTAAACTTCTACCGAGTGAACGAAATCGTCTTGAGCGCCATTCGACTCCTGGATGTCGAACGCGTTTCACGCATTCGGGAGATTCGTAAGCAACTGACCGATTTTGAGGAAACCGTGTGAGCCGGTTGGAATTCGCCGCCGCCGCCGCCATCGGCGAACGCGCGTTTCACAATCAATCAAGATGAAGGGATGAGTTTGGTTCGAATTTGCATTATTCGCAAAATAAGGAAGCTCAGCGGCCGATGTCAGTTCAAGGCAAACGGTCTGGCGTTCGGCGGCGGCAGCGGCGGCTCGAACGTTGTTTGCGCGAAACGTTGAAAATCTTGTGCCGCCCACAATGTTCGGAATTCTGGCGAACAAAGTGGTGAGCCGACTGTGAGCGCCCTATGGAAACTCAAAGTTCTGTTCAACATCCGCTCATCATCCGCTTCTGCTTTTAGAGAACCACGAAGCCGACTTCTGCAAGCTGCTAGTATAACCACAATCTATCAGATCCGTTTGTGGCTGTCATCGAATTCACGAACTCAGTCCCGTGTGCGATCGTTACCGAGTGGGCGTTCCGCGAGATCAAACTCTAACTAATATCCGTTCAGGGGACGGGAAGAAAGGGGCTAATATGTTTTTTATTTCCGATGGTAATTTCCATACGGTTATTTATTGGCACGATAGGTGCCAGTTTCGGCTGTCATTGTCTCCCAAGAGTTAAGAGCTAGTGTTGTATCACGTTTCGCGGAATTCCTCCTGGCAGAGAACTCGACTTCGTAGATTGAGGGCTCGGGCAGGATCTGCTCTGAGGATAATGGCCCGACAACCACGACGCAACTCGCCTCCGAAACAAACGGTTCCGTTAGCACAGAGTTCACGCCAAACGCGATCGTCGCATTCAAATGTATGGCACACCTGTCCGCGTTTCTTTATTTCGAATCAAATTCACGTCGGCCCGGGCTCCACCGGGCTCAGCGGTCCCTTGTAAACTTTCATCTTCGAAGACAAACACTTTATTCCTATCGACAGGAAATACGGATTTCGTTTGAACCAGTTCCTTGCGAGATTCACTTCCCCTCATGGAAGTCAACCATCTCCGGATTCAGATTCATCTCCGGATCGTGTCTTCCGCGCGGAAACGGAAAGGACGGTGTCTGTATCTTTCAGAGTGGAGTTCACATACATAAGTTGTGGAAATCTAGATTGGGGGGAGGGGGGGGGCGAACCCGAGGCAAAGAGCAAAATCATGATTAGGTCCTTGTTTGTCGGAAATCCGTTCCCGAGGACTGTGGTCTCCTTAGGAAATCTTCCGCTGTGACATCTTCCTTCTTGTCTTTGACTTCATGACTTGCCACAATAGAGTTGATATGGAGCCTTGGAGTACCATGCTGCTGAGACTGAGTCTTTTCAGACAACCCTTTGGAACCAGGAAATTTCCCGATCAACTCCAGTCCGATGTCGAGTGGCGAAATATAATCCCATCTACTTCTGTCCTTCATGGATACTCGTCATAATTCCACTTTCAGCGAGATTTTCTCGTTCTCTGAAGACACAAGTGTTCGAATAGAGCCAAGAATGAGCTATTCGAGGTTCTCAAGCGTGAAAGACTGCGGGACCCGAGTGCTTCAGGATACACCGATTGCGAAAAGCTTGCTCGAATGGAAGAGGAGGGTGGAGGACGTCAGATCGAGTTAAAGTACTCAAAATGCATTCATGATGCCGGATGGCCCACATGTCGCACAGGATTGCCTCATGCACCTCGCATTCTAACTAACATCTAGATGGACATCGAGCGCCATTTGCGAGGAGAGGGATTAAGCGTTCTTAAAGGCTCAATCACTCTCAAGGAATTTCACCTAGGATCAGGATTCAAATGTTAACGCAGATAAAGACAAATCAGGAGCAGAGCGACCGATTGCATTTTTCGAATCCTTTAAGCTCAACTCGATACGAGCATGATAAAGTTAGCAAACAGCAAGCATCGTTTTTGTCACATTTATGTTGTGTTTCCTCGAATCAGTATTTAGTGCTAAGCCGCAGATTTGGCACATTACGCTATCCGATGAACTTGGAAGTTCGAAGTTGGAACATGTGGTTTTCAGGCGAGACTTCACTCCACTCGAGCACGGAGACAAAATCCGTTACTGTAACGCAATGTGTTCTAGCGATATTGTCAAGAAGAGAAGATCGAGAAGGTTCAAGTTTGGAACTTACCCTTTGATGCGGACGAAATGCTTGCTCTCAAAGTGATGAGACTCGTTGTCCGCGTAGCGGAACGAGTTCGAGAACAGCTCTTCGTAGTCTTTCTGTATCATCATCTGCCTCTTCTGTCAGGTTATCATCATGCATTCGATGACCACGAGTTTCACAAAATCCACCGAGCGCCCGAAGCACCAGCGAGCGAGGCTCGAGTCCCCATTATCTGCTTGCGTTTACTGCTGCGCGCATCCTCGGTGTTGGGGCGGACGAGGAACTGATGATGATGGTGGTGATAACTACAATTGACGTCAAGCTGCCAACGATAATTTTTGTGCGGAGCCACAAAAAGATAATTAATCAATGGCCAACGCGGATCAGTGAGTGGTGCAGCACAGATGGATTGACACGGATCGCCGGGCAAGCACTCACAAAACGGACGGTACACACAACTGCGCGCGCGCGCGTCTTCGTCGTTCAGAACTTTCTCTGGAATCGTTTCTCGTGCCATGTTCTTCCAGCCGCCGTCGAAAGAAATTCTTTCCACTTTTAAAATAGTCCCTCCTACCGCAGACCACCGCCGCAGCTTCGGATACGCCATGACGGAACGTAACAGAAGCCAGGGCAGGCGTGAATCGTCCAATAATGAGCTGCGAATTCCATCAATCCAGCACTCCGAAGAAGCTTGTGGAGAGCTTCTCGACTTGCAGCTGATTTATTTCAACAACCGGGATAATCTTTCGCGATCTATCCTCATGTAGACGTCTTTATTCTGTACTCTGTTTCAGAACATTTCGTCGCAACTCCTGTTAGGATTAGAAAAGAAATACGAAGACCTACTGAGGTCCTTGTCGTTATTCTGTTGAGAGGTGCGAACTTCCGTCCCTAAACCTTGTTTCGAGAATGAAACGAATAAGGATCGAAGTTTTCCGCATTCGTTCAGAGTAGATAATCGGTTAATGGAAGGGAGTGTACAAGTTCGTCGACAAGGGATTCCTCGTTAATCGTTTTTGTGATGTGCCTCGCTGCGTATCACGGCGTTATGTCGGCATGATACTGAAAAGCGGGACAGCGGGAAGCGGTGAGACACCTGAGGGATCGTACGGATCGTTACAAACCGTCGTTACAGCGGATCGATGAATGAAATCTCCCGATCCCGTGAGGAGATCTCTCACAAGCACTCTTGATGAGTCTTTCTAAAGTAAGACTCTTTCGTTGCTTGAACTTCCAACATTTGGCAGTAAAATGAAATCTCTTTCATTTTTCCCAAGTCCCATCAAATCACAGGAGACTTTTCCTCGTGGGTGATTCATTTTTCAACGAATATTCTCATCCGACGGGTTTCCTCACTGATATGAATACCATTCACAGAATTGGATGACGTTTCCAGCCCGTGAGAACGAAATAACTGAATTGTTTTCGATCGACTTACAGAAACAGCGCTAGCCTTCCTTTCGTTACGGTGTGGTGCGCAACAATGAGAGTGCGGATAATTAGACGGTCCACATATTATGTTTCGCTTCCAGCGTGCTGTTGCTTTCTTGCTTGCGGCAGCCTAGCGAGCCCTCGCCGGCGTTAGCGCCACCCAGTCGGCCGTCAGGGATTTCGTGGTCCCACCAATCGGGGCAAATCAACAAGGCTGTAGCGAGTTCTACAAGTGCGAACGGTCGTCCGGAGCAACAATCGGAACGACTGCGTTTTTGAAGCGAGAGGAACATCAGCTGTTCTTGAATTACAATTCATTGAAAACCGATGAATCTTGTTTAAAAGTCTCAAGTTCAGCGAAAGGACGCAGTAAACCTGGTGGCTCGTAAAATACAATCAAGCACATGAAGCAGAGTTTTCTAATTTCAGGCGAATTGAGAGAATTCGATGATTTTCTTTCCTGAATTCTGACTCGCTCTCGCTGGCCTCGGAATCTCCAGATTTTCGATTCCGGTGTTTCTGTGGTATAGGATCATGGAAAGATGAGCCACGCGGAACACTGAAATTCTTGAGGAAGAGAATACTGGTTCTGATTTTGTGTGAAAAGTGGGAAGAAATATTAATCGAATTCACTTCGTGACGTTAAAAAAGCGTTGTTCCGTTTATCATCAATCCGCCTTTCCTGTTTCCTTTGACTTCTTTACATCGTTCCAAAATGCAGGTAAACGAATCGCAAGTATAACAGCTGCTCCAGAATACGAAAAATAAACGGTACGAACTTCGAGAATCTGTTCTCACATTTGGATGTTCCTCATCGTGATCGAACTGTCCATCTCTTCCCCATTTCCATTTCGTTTTTTCACGGATTTCTACTTTTCTCAGACTCCTCACCTGTGAAGTACGAGATTCCAAGTTATCGAACTCCTTTTAGCTCCGATTCGGCTCGTCGTTATGAAGCATGAAGTTATGTGTTTCCTTAAGAAATGTTGTCCGTACACTCACGGCTTGATCGAACGTTCGGGGCGCCGCGACGGCCTCTGACTCGATGATACCCGACGCGGCGATGCCTTGCTTTCCCAGTGTAAGATCCGTTTCTGGTAGAATTCATCGTCGAAAAATGCGTTTTTTCTCTTTAGCTATCTTCTTTCGTGTTGCCCTGTGGTGCGAATGTCCATGCGCTATCCTTCCACCCATGATCGTCGTCGTCAAGCGCTGTCAACATCAAGAGATGATAGAAGCCGAGGGACACTTCATGCCATTTCAAATTTAGCGGGCGCGTCCCAATCAGCTGAAGTTCGGCTGTCGTCCGACTGGTGCTCGGGACGGCCCGTAGAGCGAGTTTCGGATGAATTTTTCTGTCAACCAAGCGACCTTCGATGACTTTGCTTAGGAGGAGAAGCGTTACGAGGAAGTTCATCCTCACTCGACAACGCTCGTCTCACTGTCGACGCGAGGGTGAAGGTCTCCAGTTCACACACGGCTCTCCGCAACAAAGTACCAAACTCTCGAATCTCCGCTTTCTGTGTTCACCAGACTCTGGTCCCGATGAAAGTGATAAAACGGTCGGACATCTCGATCCCTCGCAAATGCGATGTCGACTGCGCTTCGCGTTGCCAGAGGTTAAGGGCAGCGAAAAGATGGAACACTACAGTTTTCGTTGTGGATTGGCAAATTTAGACAAACAGACACATCCTTTTAACACGACTTTTATTGCTTCCGTTGCCTGGTCATTTATCATGTGTCCGACGGCGGCGCAAGGCTCCTCCACTCGGAACTCTTTCTCCGTTTCGTATTTTTCTTCCACTTATTTATGCACTGCGATTGGAATTGACCGCCATTACCACTGTCGGAAGCTTCGCCTTCCGATTCCAAAACAGTTTGGCCACTTTTTGAAGAATTGAAAGAACGCCGAGTTACTTCGCTTGATCTCGATTCGAGAAAGTTTTCCTATCTTCCACTTGTTTTCCACACGACTCGAATGAAGTCGAGGACACGAGAGATACTCACTGTATGGCGTCAAAAAGGCTCAGAAGAGTTTCAGGAAGCCGTTGATCTGTTGACTGCAGGGAAATAATGGCGGCGCGGAGAAATCTAATTAAAACTCAAACTCCTAATAGTCTGTTGCTGCTGCATCGGTTTAGTGGCGTTTGTTCGTGAGGTGTTCATCACCACTTTGATCGACTGCTTGGCCAAAAAGTCCCTAATTGAGACATGGCTCGCTATAGCGGGACTGCCACTAAAATATCTCAAGCGTTTCACGATTCGAGATACGCGGCGTCGTGCAGAGTACGGATCGCTGAGATTTGCAGCACGAATTCGACCTCAGCTTCAATGACAACAAACCGTAAAAACCCGATCTGCATTTGCGATTTAGCGCTTCGAGCGGGATTCCTGAACTGGACACTGGGTTTATATTTTGTTGAAAAACTCTGACACTTTGGGACGGTGGAAATGATCGTTTCGTAACTGAATCGGCATCTGTCAATCGGGGTCTCGATCGTAACGCGTCTTATCGTGATGCCCTTCGAAGACAAACAACAGTGTTCCGTGCCAATCGTTCAATTGCTGATCATTCTCCCTCGCTTTGCTTGTCACAGCTGGATATTTGTGTACGTCCAGCTCAGAGAATTTCACTCTGACTATTTATCTATAGCTGGCGCGATTAATCTCTCTTTCTGTGCACGGCTTCCACCGGCACTCTCAGTCATTCATCGATTCGCTTCACTTCTCGTTCATACATATTTATTGAGAAGTTGCGGAAGAATGCGGACAGAAATCAGCGGGCAGGGCAGCGGCTTTGATTCAGATCGGACGGAAGGAAGGATTTGGGAAAAAACTCCTGGAAACGAATTTGTGAGTATAAACCTCTCCTTCTGTGGTGAAGCGTAGCTGAGCTCAGCTCTTCGGTAACTCGAAGAGTGACTTTCACGTCCGTTAGAGTTGGATTTCATTGTTCGAAGCAGCTCTCGCGTGCGGAACAATTCGTGGCAATGGAAAAAACGTGCTCGACCGATTCGGGAAGCATTCAGATGCATTTATTCGATTTCACTGCCAAAAGATACACAGCACCCGTCCAACGGTGTCCGTCAAACAATCACTCAGATGCTCAGCCAGTCTATCAGGCAGTCTTTCAATCAAACAGTCAGTCGGAAGGTCTGCCAGAAGGTTCGACGGTATCGATGGGTCAACGTTAACGGACGAGACGCCGTCGAAAATGCGTAGACTTGCTACGTGTTGAAGACACTGATGTAAACTCACGATCAGATTCTGTTCCTAATTCGTTTTTCTTGAGGAGTACAATTCTCGTCCTATTTCGTAGCCTTCAATTCGTGTTAAAGTATCTGGAATTCGGAGATCTTATGGATCAAGATGGAAAGCAACAAGAATCGATGAATTTCGGATTCTGTCCGGGACAACAAGGTGGAGAAGAGTCAAACCCTCGAAAAAGGCCTCAATTCATGATGCGTCTCAAGATAGCTTCTCCAAAGGCTCATCAAATAGAACACCGACATGGCCGGCGTTCACCTGCATCAATGCGTTGGCCTCGCTCTGCTCCAGACTGAGAATTGTGACGCTGAAAATTATGAAATCTAACCTAGAAACTCCAAGAATCAGCAAATAGAACTTTTCAATAGAAGGAAATTTCAACTGGCAAGAGGCTGTCGTTCCGAAACCCATGATTCGTCAGAGGCGGGGTCGCCTTTGTATTTTGGATTGTTGTTCGATATGTTTATATGGTGTGTGATCCTTTTCTTTTCCTTCACGAAAATGCAGTTGTAAAACGAAATAAACTGAAATGCAACGCTCCAGACGTAAGCAACAGTTCATCGGAATCGCTTGAATATCGAAAAGTTCGCGTTCTTCGAAATAAACAGCAACAGTGGGCACCAATTGAGCCTATCGGAAAAAAAAAAGCCGCTGACTATCGACACAACGGTATTTCATGAACTTTCGTCTTTCATTCAAGTTTCCGAGCTCCACAGCTTTCGCATTCTCGTGAAAATGCACGCCGTACCAAACTTCTATCGATGTCGATGAACATGGTTGCTCTTGGAATGGATTGTTTTCGATAGATCCAACAGGGAACAATCGATTAGAAAACTTTCAGAAATGAGTGTTCCCTTGAAGTTCCCTTGAAGTGTTCCCTGAAAAGACTTGTCGAATTTTGATCTCTCACTCACTGATTGTGGTATTTTGACGCTCTCGTTTCCAGATAAGTGATATTTCTGTCGAATGGTGATATTTTGATTTCCCTTGGAACGGAGCATCAATTCGTTTCTTTGGAAACACTTTCAGGGATTTTGTGGGTGCCCATCTTTCGGTTTCATCTTCGGCGCTTCTCCCATCGCGAACGCTTTGTCCCAAGAAGAGAAATCCAATCCGTCCATCGGTAAGGCTCGCCATTGAGCTAAAATGATAATTTTGAGGTCCTCTCATTCGTCCTTGGAGCCAATAGCCGAGAGAGACACTTTCATAACAACCATAATGATATTATTCGACGAAAAGAGGGAAGAAAATGCATCGGCTCACGCAACTGTCAAACGAAATGCGGCGACTGCCACACATTGATATCGCGCGTTTGTTTCCTTGGCGGTTTGATGATAATTCTCCTCCGAAATCTTCCTCGCAAAGTTTTCGTCTCGCTTCATTTCGCCGGGCATTCATTCAGGTTCATTCGGCCACAACGGAACGACTCACTTCAGAAAATATTCTTCAAGAAACGATCCCCGACCGGTGTCTGAACTTTTGTTCACCGTTATCACACATAACAGATGACTTGGATCTGCGCCTTCCAAATGACATTTTCCAGTGATGGCTCCTCGACCTTGCTATAATTATGTTGGAAGCGAAGTACTTTCGGCTTTCGTCGAATGCAGGGCTGAAGTTTTCAGTGATGTTTCTTGAGCAAGAGAGCTCGAGTTCCGGAAAGGACGAAATCTATTTCGAGATGTTGAGATGCCTCCGCTTCAGACCGATTTTTCGAAACTCGAAACGTCGGTGACATCGCTACGACCATCGATGTCTCAACTCCAAAAACGACTACACGCGGATCCAAACAAGATGGAAGTATGAGTTGTGGTTGTCAATAAGTCCGTCGGTTCGATCTCGCGGTTTGCGTGTTGGTAACGAGGTTGTTGACGTATCACCACTGAGTTACTCCGTGAAAGCCTCAACCCAAGACTCGGCCTCAGCTACTTCTTTGCTCTCTTGTTACCCACCTGAGCTAGCGAATATTTAGCTACTTGGGGTTTTTGAAGTTTGTAATGAAACGAAAGTTCGGGACAAGTGAGCCAATGAAAGGCTGGGAACTCCGAGCAAAGTCTGAGACTGAATGGATTACGGGAAGGAGGAACTCGAAGAGCTGCTATTTTTCATACCGCCCTCTGGAGAGTCAGCTTCAGTGTACATAATGGTACTTCAATGAGCGAATCACGAGTCAAATTGAACGATATCTCCTTTTATTCAGGAACATGGCCCATTTTCGGGATTCAACTGTATAGCCTTCAAGAGGAAAAATAGCCGGCGCAGATATCCTTCGTTCCAAGAAAAAATCAAAACGCCCTAACAATTAGACCTATGTTCTGCTGCCCTGAATTCTTGAACTCCCTAGGATGTTGCTCGGAGACGAGCTTTACCGTAAATCGAGGCAAGCTCGCGAGGAATAAGCTACAGATTGTCGCTCCAAAATCCTCCTTTGGCCGTCTCCGCCTTCAGGAAATCACCAAGCGTTGACTCAAGGTGCACGAACTATTTGTTTTACCTAACTGAGCGGTTATGACCGTTCCCTAGGATGATACAAACCACAAACGAAGCTTCGAATTCACTCGAAAACCAGCTGAAAGCTTGCTCCGAATGAGGCAGTTCAGCATTGAAGAAAGTGAGGTCTGGAACCACATTGTTCCTGAGAAATAATGAGACCCCTGCTGCCCTGAAAACACTTTGCTACCCGCTGCACCGTGGTTCGAGAGGCCACAAAGGGGGTTCTCGTCCAAACCAACTTAGAAACATCATAGCTCCACAAAACTCGTGTCAAATTCAGTACAACACGTGATTGCCTAAGTTTTTATCTATCAGTGGCCACAGGCAGCTTCTCAACGGATCTTTTTGGCTTCTTGAGCACGCAAGTAGGCTTGCCTGTAAAAATGACCAAACATTGCGATGAAATACACCATCGACGCCAGGGTGATCATCGATGTTAATTTCGGATATCCACAATCGACGAACAGCGGAACACTCATGTGAAATCCCGTGATCACGAATTGCGCGATTTGCATTCGCGTGAGATATTTCTTCCAGAAGAGATACCTGGCGACGACGAAATCAGGATTAAAGTCTCAGTCCTCCTCATTCTATATCTGTGTGGAAGTTAGCTATCAAAGTTCTTTTTGTTTCGTTCTGTACGAGTTTTTTGAGGGGCCTCGGGTGCGGCATCTGTTCGACGTACATGTACATATTTCGTTTCGTATCGACCGTCCCAACGAGCGGTAATTAGGCAGCGACTCACTTGCTCATAGCTGGTCCAAACGAGGACAGAAAGTAATAGAAGTACATGACGACGTGGATGAACATGTTGATTTGCACGAGTAACATTACTTGACCGTCGCTGCCGTACGCCATGCCCCACCAGGGCAGCGCGACCGAAATGCAGTGATGCGAGACATTCAGGACGGAGGCCTGCAAGCGATGAATACTTTTCATTTCTATCGAATCTCTTTTCTCTGAACACCGCGAGAAACCCAATTTTTTTTCCGTGTTTCTGCTTCAAGAGCTCAAGAGCGGTGAAGTCCCCCTCCAGGTATCTTTTGTTGTGGAACGCCCGTGCCGAGACATACATAGGAAGCGGCTCACTTCCTCCGGGCAAAGAAGGAAGCGGCAAAGGAGGCCGATGATTGGAAATCTTCCTTAACTGTTTTTGAAGACCGCTCAGCGGGCACCGCACTGACAACACTAAGTGAAGATAATGGAAATCTTCGCTTAGGAGTCGACGCAGCGTTTGATAGCGCTTGACGTGCGCGCCTCACAACGAGACGAATGATCGATGATTGATCGGACCCTTCACCGTTGCGAGTTCACAACAATTATTCGATCTCTTGACCAACTAGTCGTGGTCTTCAAATAGCTCCACTGATGGATTTTTGGCGGAGCAACGCCACGCCGGTGCCGCTCGCTGCCGCCGATCGAAAAACTGTTTAATCATTTCATCAACGGAAACACTTGAAGCCGTGGACGTTCCGCCTCGAGAGGGTATCAACAGAAACGTCAGAAACTCCCCACGAGAACTATGGCGGACGATGGATTATTTATCAATGAGGCTTTTTCGATGAATTTAAAGCAAACTAGCGACAGAGTCCGCTATGAAACAATGCTAATCGACGAATCTCATGAGGAGCGAGTGTTCTTCGGAGCGTGACCGATTCGGAATCATCAAACACATATTTATCATACAGGGTACATGGTGAGCTCGTTCCGTGATCATCGTCTCCAATATCTTGCATGTAATGCGGGCCGCCGCTGGTGCACTCGAATGCGTTCGCAGCGGATAACCTCGTCGATTATTGATGAACTGTGTAATTTATGGACTCACTTTGACTCGGGAGATTACATCTTCAGCGAGCAGCCGGGGTCGCGTGCGAGTCTCAAAGCGGAAAGCGCACGCACACTTACACACTGGAGTGTCACATTGTGTCTCCAGTGAGTTCGAGTTCTCCCGAAAATGATTCGAGCAAACCGGAAAACTCGAGAAAACTCACCTGGTTGAATTTCTTCCGCAGAACGAAAAATATTGTGTCTAGGAACTCGACTATGCGGACGATGCTGTAGTAGTAGGTCAGCGTCAGAATCCGCAGGGTTCGCTCATCCTTCAGGAAAACATCGATCCCCTGACAGATGAGGTTGTAGTGGCCGCCAATATACGTGAGAGGCGCAAGTTTACTTAAAAAGTACGCGTTTGTACCCACGAGTGTAAGGTTGTAGAGCCGGATGAAATTCGTGAGTCGAAACGGCTTGCGATCCCGCATCAAACGCGGCAACACAACTTTCACCAACACCACGTAGCTGGATAGAATCACTGAAAGGAGCGACCAGTTCCCTGCACCGGTCCAATGGGCCGTGCGCGGGTCCCTGACAGGAACCACAAATCCTGGGAGTACGACGGGCAGCATACCGGCATGCGCTTTGGCTGAGTTCGTGCTACGACTCAGCCCGACTGCGCGGTTGCTTAGAGACCATGGATGCAAAGTGCGGACTCTCGAACCGCGCTCGCTGAGGTGTGCTAGGCAAGCGGGACGTAAGGAAAGAATTGGCCTTGTGGTTATTCGGGTAAGCTTGACGATGTAAGAGAAGCAAATAATCAAGATCTTGTGTGATGACATCGACCTCGTTGTCGATGATGAGGATAGGTCTGCAGTGGGCGTTATAATCGAAAGATGGCATTCTTGTGATCGGAGGCTGGGGCGTTTTGCATACTTCGAAGGCATTTGATTGGGAGGTAGTTGACTTGGAGCTTTTCAGGACTCTGAGAAGACTCGAGCCCTTATCGCCCTTGAGCCACATCAGCTCATTATAGTCGATTGGCGCCTGTTCATCACTTGCCACCACATGTACAGTGGATCGAGATGACGTTCGGCTGCGATCGGTGTTATTATTCCCTCCAGCTGAAAATAGTCAAGCATCGAAATCGGATGTTGGCACAAGTCTATCAAAAAGGAACAGAATTAGATTAGGGCTGTTATGCCAAACTTTGCCAAACAAAAAATGTCTTTGTGGCCTTCTTAAGAGAGGGTACTCGTGTCCGCCCCGGGCCATATCGAAAAATTTGAATACATCCCAAGATAGATGGATCTATTTCACAGTCATTGACACTCATTGCCTACAGAATTCCATGAGTCGGGTATCCATCATCTGGGCGAGAAATTGTCTCACTTAGGGATTCGAGCTCTGGTCAGGATAATACAAAGGATGTAACGATTCCCGAATCGAGGGATTCCTTGTTTGTTTGGTGACAATTGCAAAACGTTCATGGAGCCGTTGATTGGACGACTGAACAGCGGTCTCCTTCAGTTACGATGTCTTTCACCACGAGGTATGAAACAGATGCCGCGAATGTCACACTGAGCCCAAGAAGCAGTGATTCCCAACCGGGATCAATGAATATCCTATCCTGTCCTGAGTTGCGCAAACGACTACGATGCATTCTCGGGCCCATGGAGCATTCCCAGGACGTTATACAATGAAACCTCGATACAACGAACCCCATGGGACCGGCGAAATCAGTTTGTTGTGACGAAAATTCGTTGTAACGAGAGTCTTCTTATGTCAGTCCCTGTGGCAGTCTGGCCAGACGGGCACTTGAAAATCGTTCGTTGTATCGAGAAATTCGTTGAAACGGTGTTCGTTGTAACGCGGTTTCACTGTAATTCCATATCATCCATCAATTCATGGGAACATGTTAAATTGGAGAGACAGATGGATGGATAAAGATTAATCTCCATCGGAAAACTTCGAGACCTCGTACTACGATATTGTATAGTCAACTTCAAGTGCAAAAGTCGGTAAGCAAATTTCTGACGCAGAAAATTCAGATGCGCACTCTCGTGAATTTTCTTCATCTGCACAGATCGCGTACTCAACCTCTTCATGGTTATTTCCCCGAATCTCGTTTGGTCCAAGACTGTCGCATGAGATGAGGAGCTTCAAAAGAGCGCTACCGCGTTAGGATTCCGTGCTGGGAGTCGTATCCTTCTGGAGAGATGCAACTATTTGGTTCGGTGTAAAATCATTTCTCCACTATGCTTCCAGATATAAGCACACAATCTGCCGCGATCCCTCGCGGGTATCGATGCGAGCGAACGGAGTACGAATATCTTACTAAAGATCCGAAGTTTTTTCTGAAGTCCCAAGTCACGTTTCCGTGCTCAGAGAGTTGCGGGGCTCGAAACTGAAAATACTCAGCATCGTTGAGTGATAGGCGTCACTAAGCTGCAGCTTTTCGATCAAGGCCGCTTGTGAAACTTCTCACGCCGCCCCGGTCTCCTTCTGAGTATTAGGTCAGATTCCGCTTTTAGATTGACAGTGGCCCACACGGAACCGCATGTTGGATTTCCTCAGACAACAGACACCGTTGCAACCTGCGCTGTCACACTTATCCAATCTCTCTCTTCCATGATGTGAACATCTCATATTCTGTGGTTCAAGACAACTAGCGTGCTCAATGCATGAATGAACGCTTCAATGATCTCGATCGGTGAAAGTTTCCGGCGATCCTGGGCCTAGTCGTGAGCAAAGATGACATCGCGGATATCGCTTTGGTGAACGGCTTCTTTTTACCCCCCCAACTCTTTGACTTCCCGACTTTCTGATGATCTTCTCGCACGAATGATTCCGCAATTCAATAAGTCATTAGCTTCGTCTACAAAGCCATTCTCCGATTGATCTAAAATTTGAAATGGAACTTCTGTGGCAACAAATCATATCCCACCGGATCAAAAGTTCTCTACGGTTCCAATTGCTCTAGATTGCCTGATACATGATCGGGAACGACTCCCTGAATCGTTGGGAAATGGAACTTCCCAAAGACGAACAGTGCCGGGCACGGGAGTCATTCACGTCCCCTGAGCCCGCTTTTCGCTCCACTGCCGGATCGGTTTTTTTTTCGGAAGAGAAAAACAATGGATCAATTGAAAAATTCCTCCACGAACTTCTTTGCGACCAAGTTCGCCGGTGAGCAAAAGAAATCGCGACTTTTGTTCGCCTCTTTCGTGCCCCTGCGAGAAACAAGCCTCGCTCTGAAAATAAGTTGACCTTCCCTAACTTTATCGGTTGCTGTGTGGGTAGTGTTGCGGCCATGTTTCTCCGACGCAGCAACTTAACGAAATCAGAAACGAACCAACCCCTAGCCAAGTGGAGTGTTGTAACCGAGGCTCGATCCAGAGTAGTCGATCAGAACTTTGTTCGCCCCGGGGTGTTCCGTTCACTCATTCAATTCAGCCACCGTGCTCCAATGACTTCTGGAGAGATTTGCTAGCTGACGCAATCCCGCTTTGCTTGAGGAAAGTGTTCGCCCGAATTCCTATATAAGACTGTACCGGCTCTCAGCGGCGCCAAGTGCAGTTTCACCGAGCAAAATGAAGTTCCAAGTGAGTAGGGTTAGGACGCCTAGCTCCACGAGCTTCACATAGCCTTAGTGCAGAAGTTCGTTCTCTGTTTGCGGAGCACCACCACTGTGCAGTGATTGTTCCTCGGAGTTTGTGAAAGAAGTGAATTCATTGAACATCTGCAGGATGCATCAAAGCTCAATATCCCGTAACAGAGTGGAGTTCTGATCGACACTCATCCGAATTCGTTAGTTTCAGGTGGTTGCCCTCGTGGCGGTTCTCGTGGTCCTGTGCTCTCAAGTGTCTCAGAGTTCACTCGTCGAGAAAACCCTTCTGAGAGCTGGAGCCGCGTGGGGAGTCGTGGGCATGGGAGCTGCAGTTCCCTTCGTGGTACCGATCGCCGTAGCTCAACAGTTATACCAAGGAGGAGGAAACGCGCGCTACTTCCGTTTTGTACAGAGACCAGTGACCGCCACCCGTCAGATCGCACTCTGATCGGGAGAAATCGCGGACTCTCGGTCTCCAAAATCCACAGCACAATGATCTCGTCACAAAGTTACGTTCGTGTGAATTCTACAATGTTGTCGTCAGAATGTGTGTGTGTGTGTGTGTGTATTTGCGTGTCTTTAGATAATATGATTCCAATGTATTTGTTAGATAGTTGTTCGTGTATACCGTGTCCGTGCGTGCGCGTGTGAATGTTATTTTGAGCCGTCGATGTTTGCGTAATAAAAGCGTCGAATTCAAGAATATTGATCTGGCTTTTCATACTTGTCGGAGGTCCTGGTTGGGCCTTGCACATAGCAGCAGGTCGTGGAACTTTCGGTTCTTAGTTAGCCAAAAACGGCAATCTGCTTGGGCTTCTCGAGCATCACTTTTTTCTGCAGTTTGGTGTACACCTCATTCTACGAGCATTGATCTCAAAGAGTTAAAACTTCATTTCGTGAGAACCAGGGGTTAGCGAGATTGCTCACGTCTCAGTATGACATGTATCTGGTTCCTGTAGTTTATCTTGTTAGGGAGCTGGTTAGCGACATCGGTCCCCGGTTCGAGAAAAGCACGTCTTGATCTCAAAAGTTCTCTGAACCTTTTGCAGTCTTTGCGTATGATACGCTTGAGATCCATTGCAGGTTGATGAATCACGTTCTCTCCACTCCTCGTCGTTGTATGTGTGAGTATTCAGGGCAAGCTCAACGATGTCGCCGGTCACCGCTGATATACTTTAGAAGGATAGACGATAAGGGTGGACAAAGACACGACCACGATAAGGGTGGAATGCCATCTATCATTTTCCTTTTTCCCATCTTGCGCATCCCAGTAGGCTTTTCTAGACATATCTGCGAAGAGATAGCGGTGTGGTGTCAGCTCAAAGGGGTCCCGTGCGAAAAATCTGTCCCTCATTCGCCAACCATCCTTCGGCTTCTGACGCCATCATCGTTATGTACTTCGATTCGAACTCACTCTTGAATCTTCTGCGTTCCTCAAGCTGAACCTTCCTAAATTCATTGTCTTATTATTGCGAAATTATTTCTCCGAACCGTTTCGAACTGCGGCTTGCTTCTTGATCGTTCAGCGTGAGTGAACAGATTTGTAGTTTGCTTTACGCGTCTACCCGAATTTTGGGAGATCTCACGTGATCCGGGCCCGGACAAAATGGTTCCGACATTTCGCCTTGGTCGAGGAAAAGTGGGAGGAAATTTCAAAGTCATTAATAATTCAGACCTGATGCAACGATTGAACTTCCACGGAGAACAGTGTCTTAACATAGAACTGGACCTAACAATCTGCGATAGACCCTATCTGGAAAATCTCACGCAGACGCAGTTCTACTTCAGAGGAAATTCACGAGTTCATGGGCGACGTTTTGGCAGAATAAAAAACCACCCGAATCGAAGGCGATCATTCCCCTTGGGCCCTCGACAGCTGCCTAATAGTGCCTTTCAAGTCCTCGAGTTTGAGGTCTTTTTTCAACCCAACTTCTGGAACATCCACACGATGCAACTTGGGAAGCACACCAGTCAAGCGCAGAGCGCTGTTGTCTTCACGGAAAATTTAATGTGATCATGAAAGCAAGGTCCACTAGACATGGCTCATTATTTGCGGATGGAAAATCAGAGAACGGAGACTTGCCGAACAGAAAATAAGATCGAAAAATCGGGGATTAGCAAACTATTTCATTTTTCGAACGTGATAGATTATTTTCGCCGTCCTCCCCAAATCATCATATCTAATCATTCCTCCTTTTCCTCCATAAATAGGAAGTGCCTCATGATGCGCTTCAATGCAAAGGTTGCTGGTGCTCGTGGATGCTCATAGGATGAAGGTATGGAGCAATCACCGACGGAGAGAGCCAATCGAAACTCGGGAATCGATGCTCACGATTCGCGGTTTGTTAGTTCCAGATCCTCGCCGTATCTACTCTGATCCTCATTGTCTGCATCGCTCTGCAGACCACAACCGTGGATTGTTTGAAGAAAAAACTTCTTCTCCTGGGTCTTGCTGGTTCGTCTGGATTGAAGTCGGTGCGTGTCCGGAGGGAAGTTGAAGATCGGAAATCTTCACTCTGCTTAGAAACTCGTGGTGGTCCAACTTCATGACTGAGCTCCGGAGTCTCTGAGTTTTTCACCTGTACCAAGAGCTCTGCATGTTCTCTAAAAACCCCGGTCGACCGCAATACTCAAGATCAGAAATGATGAAGCTTTCGTTGTGTTGCAGATCGCTACGGCTTCAGCTCTGCGGCACTTGTGGCATAAGAGACACCGAGAGACATTCCCAGACTACGAACGATTACACGACTTGATCTAAACTTCACGGCGTCAGTCGCAATCATGGAACCGCGCTGAATAAAATGAGCTTATGGAAGATGTATCCCATATACCTCAGGAGACCTAAACCATGTTTTTTGGCTTTAATTAGATTTGATTTGTACGAGATTTTCGGATAAATAAATCCGTTGAAACTCTCGAGTCAGCACAAGAAACAAAATTCGAGATGAGAATCCATTATTGAACGAGAATGTAGTACGCCCGTTCGGAATTTCGAGGGAATAATGAACAGTTGAGGCGAGACTTCTTTCATTGCTCCGCTGCTTCAAAGCTCCGAGCGTTCCGAAAATTCCTTCGAATTCCCTCCTCTAAGGATGAGAGGCAAGACAATTGGATATTTATACAACTTGTTTTATCGACTTTGAGAAACAACTATCGCAAAGATACCCCTTTGGTACAAGATGTGTTACTCTTCACGCCGAGGAGTAGTGGGGCTCGTCACATGAAGTCAAAATTTCGGGGTTTCACAAATCTTTCTGAGCCTGCAATCGATGAATAATTGTTCACTGAATGGAGTCTCACGAGATGCGAGGTGAGAAAAGTCGAGTTTTTTTTTGAGAGACCTCGTAGAAATGTACCTGCATGAGAGCGACCAAATCAGCCCATTTCTTGTTGTTTTCCTCATTCTCGCAGACGGGATTCTGTTTATGTGCCTCCGCTTTAGCCTGCAACGAAAAGAATTGGATTTCGAGAAAAAATCGAATGTTTTATATTATATTATATTATATTATATTATATTATATTATATTATATTATATTATATTATATTATATTATATTATATTATATTATATTATATTAAATTATATTATATTCCGCCAGCTCCGTCGTGCCAGAAGCAAAGGTCGTCACTGACCTGGTTCTTGAGGACAGCGGCCTGAATCCGAGACACCGCACCGGTTTTTGGACCCGATGTCAATGTAGAGTGAGAGCGAGTGTTGAGTTTTTGTTTTTGTTTTTGAGGTACTTCGAGGCGAGGGGTGTCATCTTTACTCTTGGAGTCTCCTGCAAATTTTTTCGCGAGATTCAAACGCGGCTTGGACCCGGGCGACGACGAGGTTAGCGCTTTCCGAGTCAAAGTGGTCGCCGAAGTGGAACGTTGCAGTTGCATCTGAAACCATAGTTGTTACGTTAGGGAACAGAATCAGGCAATCCATGAGCGGTTGAAGCGCTGACTCCGGAAAATTGGAAGACGGTCCGCTAAGTTCCTCGTGAGCGGCCTACCTGGGGTGTTTTGTTTCTAGAGGCAAGTGGCCCAAGTTTCGCGGCGCTTCTCAATGGGCTGGGTCGTGATAGATCATTGGTTGACTGAGCTCGCTTCAGCGTCGTGGCGGGCTGAAAGTATGGTTCATCAGAAATTCATTCGGTCTCATCATCTGAACAATTTCTCACTCAAAGCTCGGATTCCACCATTCGGTGAATTCTCTATGAGTAGCTCACCGGGGGATTTTTAACCCGGGGCACTGCATCGGGCTTTTTCGAGCTCTGTGACGGGGTGGGGCGTGATAAATTATTGCTCGACTGAGCTCGCCTCAGAGAGGTGGTCTGGAATTGCGAAACTTCTTTACACGCAACGCCCAGAGAAGCTGGTTTCTGATTTCGATGCTGAACGGGCTTACTACTTGTTTGTTTGGCGTAAAGCTGGCCTTCTTTTCCTCAACTGTTGCGTCACTCTTCTCGGCTTTTTGCTTCGAAAGGTTCAAACGAGTTCTGCTAGCAAGCGGTGTCCGCTTAGGAGTCGTCTGGAAATTGAGAATATTAATTAAATGGACGGCAGTAACAGGTATTCCAGCGCATCCTCCTGCCGTCCCGTTCCTGCATGGAAACAAATGCTGAATCTGAGGAAAGCATACAAATCGATGCACAGCTTTGAGAATCACCTTTTCCCTGGGAGGTTTTGGACCAATCGATTTCAATGGCGTTGTGGAGGACTTGGCAGGTGTCACTTTTGTACCGGTTCCGTTTGGAGTTGACTTTTTCGTCGATAACTGTTTTTCGAAGGAGAAAATTACCAAGTTAAAAGTCGAAGGCGAAGTGCAAACTTGCAAGAAACAGAATTCAATTTCTGGACTCACCTGTCTCGAGCTTGCGGGCATTCGTGGCGTCTGCATTGGTTTTGAAGCGTCGACAACCCAACTCGAAGAAGATGAGGTAGCCGCTGGTTTCTAAGGACGGAAAAATGTCGTTTTCGTAACCATTCACGAATCATCAATTAGCTTAGTTGGCTCGAACCGGGCTTACAATTAGGGAATAATGGAAACATGAGGAAGATGATTCCAGGAACAGAAAGGAATATCAGACTTAATGTCTCTACCTTCAAAGCCGAACTTGGTCCTGCCTTAGACGGCGTGAAACGATTCGATATTGTTCTAGACGGCGTCGGTGCTCTCTGGAAGAAAGAAAGGAAGCGTCGAACTCATCAAAACGTTCGTAACTCTGTGAGGAATGAGGGAACGATCAGAAAAAAGGTCTCCAAAGATTTTAAAGGAGTAACAAGGTAATGATTCAGCATGCCCTACCGTCCCGGTTTTCGGTGTCGTTTGTCCGCGGTTGGTACTTGCCGGAGGCGTCTCCATTTTCTGACTCGAGGACGTTGCATTTGAAGCAATCTGGAACATCAGTTTTACGATTGAGAATATGGGTAGGAATTCCGGGTCCATAATCGGGAAAGCACCATCAATCATCAAAATATTAAGTCCATGGAACGAATGCATCGATTTAGGGTGAACGAAGATACCCAAAACTTGGAGCTTCGCTCAGGACGACGAAAGGATCCGCTTGTCATTCTGACGAAGAGGGTCCGGATCCCTGAATCTCACCCGTGGAGTCTGTAGGCTTCGAGAAGCTCCTTCTTCCGGAGCAAAGCCGGTTTGTAGATTGCGTTTCACCGCCGTCCTCGGCCCGCTCTGCAACATTGATAACTCTGTGAATACCATTACCCCCTCCCTCCCCACGGAGATAAGGACGAAATCAGTCTATCATCTTACGAATTCTCTGATCACGACGGAATATATTCTATAAGAACTGACCTGCACATTAAGAGCAGTCCCGACATCTTTCTTCGAAGTTATTGCACCTCCAAGAGGATTCCCGAGCTTGACTCCTTTTCGCGAGCCTGGAGTCCCCGAGACAGGCGGACCCTCGAGCTCGGAAATCTTTTTGAACTGCAATTCCGAAGAAGACGCTTGTGAGACATCATGGAAATATTCAACCAGACCAAATTATCGAGACGGATGCGTACTCACATCGAAGTTTAGCACCTTCCTCGCTGTAGACGGAGTCGTACGATCTTTCAAGGGAGCCGCACCAACTTTAAATGCAGGCGTTTTCAAGCGTTCTGTGCGCAGTTCCGATTCTTTCCGGATTTTCATTTCGCGATATTGATCAAGACGAGCTCGGCGTTCGGCAGCGCTCTCTTTCGGCTTGGGAACCGGAACTGCATTTGGGGAGAAAGATGGATTGTTAAAGCAAGCTAAGAGACACTCTTCCAGCCACGAAAAACGTTCCTGTATGTCGGAGTAGGATCATGATAGAAAAAACACTCACCCTTTTTTTCGTTGGAATCCGAGGTCACGTTCCTACGGTTCTGCAACAGTCTGTTCCGCTGCTCTTCTCTTCGAGCTGCCAAACCATTCCGTCTGGCTTCGACACCGATTTTACCAGTGCACATCTCTCGTCGGAACATACTCGGGAACCGTGGAAGCTCGAGCAAGACTCAAAGGGTTTCTCAAGTAGAATCGAGGAGAACACTATCAACCAGGATATATGTGTCCAGTCTACAACAAAGATCAAAACAAAGGACTCAGTACCAGATCCTCACGTTTCTTGCAAAACAATGGACCTCTGGGGGTTCTTCGACAGAAAACCGATTGCTTCAGTATCGTTGACCTACGTTATCCGCTGGTTTGCGTTGGGTTCTTGGGGATCACTTAGCTTCACGTGGGTGCTGAACTATACACAAAACGCCGTTGAAAACTTCGTACCATACAATGACAGTGGTCATGAAATCTATTGAATGGCTCTGGAGCTTTCGTATTTTTTTTTTCTACCACGAATGGCAGCTGTGAATTCAAACTTTTCCTCCTCTCCACTTCGTCTGCTCGAAAGTAAACAAATACACGTGAGACTCGCTCTAGTTTCAACAATGCCTGTCGCGGAATGGAACTAAACTCCATCGAATCGTTCCAATGATGTTGGAATGGTTTCAGCATAAAGTTGACATAAGCGACAGTTAGGCACGTGACCTGGGTGTTGAGAAAGGACTACAGCATGAGTTTCGTTGAGCACAAAGAGTGTCCGTCGAACGGGGATACTGTTATTGTTTATTTGAACTACAACCTGTTTTATGCGCTCACATTGAAGACCGGCGAAACTTTCCAAACAAAGTACGGAGCTCTCCGGCACAATGACATGATCGGAAAACCTTACGGTAGTCGAGTGCCGGTGAAGAACGGCTATGTTCACTTTCTGTGGCCAACTCCTGAGCTCTGGACCTTGAGTCTGCCTCACCGAACCCAAATCCTCTACGCAAGAGACATCTCTCTTACTGTGTTCAATCTCGATCTGAAGCCTGGAAGCGTTGTCATTGAATCGGGAACAGGTTCTGGGTCGATGACACATTCTCTGGCGCGAGCGGTTGCTCCACACGGCAAGGTTTTCACATTCGACTTCCATCAGGTTCGTACCTATTTCTGAAACGCGTACTCAAACCTCACTCTCGGTGCAGAATTTCCCGGACCCTGCTGGAAGTCGGTTTAATTCTGTTTCTCGTTCCAGCAACGCTCCGAAATCGCCCAAGAAGAATTCAACGCACAAGGCCTCGGCGAAATCGTGAAGTGCGCTCACAGAGATGTTTGTTCCGATGGCTTCGGACTCGAAGGCGTCGCAGATGCTGTTTTTCTTGACCTTCCGCATCCGTGGCTCGCCGTGCAGCACGCAGTCATGGCGCTCAAAGATACAGGAGGACGAATTTGTTCGTTTTCACCATGCATCGAACAGGTTCAGAGAACCTGTGAAAAACTGAGGGAGCTGCGTTGTCTGGAGATCACAACGCTCGAGTGTTTGGAGAGACCTTACGAAGTCAAAAAGGTCCATATGACGAAGCAGAGCAGCGATTCTAAAAAAGGTCTGGAGTATTTCGTAGGAGACGACGGCTAACCATTCGAAACCGTCATGGAGAGCGAGAAACTTGACTCCAATGGAGAAGCTGGTGAGCATATGAACATCTGACTTCAGAAGATAATCTCAGTCGATATTTTTAGGTATGCTCTGAACAATCGAATCGATCTCCTGGTGCGCACTTTTGAACGTGACGACGAACGCAGGAGAACTTCTTCGACAACTGCCTATTTCTTTCCAGTTGATTCCGAACTCGGAGAAGAGCCTGCGAAGAGAAGTCGCAGCAGCAACAACAGTAACGGCACGAAAAACGCTCCCAAGGGCGATGAGAACTTGACGGCGATTCCATCAGTGAAGATCCCGGGCCACACAGGATACCTGACGTTCGCCACATTTTTCGGACGACAGAGTGAAACGGAACAGCCCGAAACTGTACAAATGGATGAGGGTGTGAACAATTCAGGAACATGAACGGTGGACAAAAAAGTTCCTATCGAACTCTGTGTAAAAAATGAATTTGAGAAGTTCTCACAAAATCATCGTTGCTGAGTTCCATCCATTTTATTTCGTTTTATTCCATTCCATTCACCAAACTGAGTCATGAAACCGATGAGTAATATGTAGTTATGTACAACTTCAAATCTAGTTCATCGAAGGTATGCTTAAACCGTTTGAACAAGACCGTGTAGCCTGATGTATACCAAGCCTATTTACAAGAGAATTATTTAGTGAGTTACAATCGCTACAAAGGAAACAGCAAACGTCCTCAAACCCGAGGACTGGGCTTGAGGACTCTGAGTGAGAATTTAACAACTTGTCTACCTACTTTCCTGCTTGCCGAGGGCAAGGTAACAATCTTCAAATCATCAGCATGTAGAAAAATTCGTATCGACTCCGACGCCACAATCTGCCGCCTCACAGCCTATTGTCATGGCGCTGATCATTGAAACAACAGTTACAAACTCATTGCTGTCATCTCCCAGAAGTAAACCAAAGTCCCCGCAGAGGCCATTGTTCCTCCTGATTGGCCGAAGGCTCTACTTCAATCGTCGTATCGTCAGCATCAGTTTTTCCTTCGTTCGATATCTTCCATGGGGATATTTGCGTGAATTTCATGACCTAGTCTGCGATCAAGTTGCCGTTTCACCGTGAGCATGAGCTGAATCTCCTACTTCGGTATAGGAAGCACTCGTTGCGCCACAATCACGAACGCCGACTCGAACCGATCTCCGTAGATGTGGCTTTGGTTCCGGAGATGGCGGAAAGAGATGATCTTGAGACCAGCATTGTCCAAGGCCTTCGTCACGATGTCATCGCTGAGCGGCAAGCAGTCGAACGTGGTTTGACCTGAAATTTCACATCATCATCTCAATTGCGGAGATTTGCGATTCTCTGTGACGCAATGTCGAGTCAGGATTTTCGCGCAAATGGCGTTGCTTCATTGAATGAGAGTATAAACTAGAATATTTTCTGAGGTTTCGCATCCGCAAATGGAACGAAGTGACGCGTAGGAGGCGCCATTCACAGCGAACCGGTTGTAAACGACCCATTTCGGGTCCGATGCGTGAGCGAGTGAGTGTTGTGTTTGTGTACGGAAATTCGGTCCACACCATGCGTGGAAACGAAGCACACGCGTGCCCGAAAAGAAACGACTACGATGACGCCATCGTCGTCACCGTTCCTCATTTTGAGAAGAGACGCCACCGCGTACATCGTCACTACGCCTACCGTGGGCCGAGTTCATCTGTCTTCGAATGCTAATTTCCCACCAGCTTCAAGCTTGCGCCTGCTTTGTTTTTCTCGTTTTGGATGAGAGTCGGACTCGAAAACAGTCGCATTCCATCGGAAACCGGAAGAGTTTTAGAGAAATTCTGTATTTTCTGGAAACGAATGTTGAAGAAAATTCATCATAAAAAAGAAAGCGTGCGGAGCTTACCAATGGTGTAGCCGGTGGTCCCGGTGAGACCGCACTGCACAAAGAAAGCTCCGGGTTTGAGCATCTGCTGCGCGATCTTCCACACGGCGTTTTCGTACGTGGGCACGTCAAGACAGGCGGCTTCCAAACAGGTTGAAGACACCACAACGTCGAATCTAGCATCGTTCTGACTCTCTTGCAGGATGAATGGAGCTGTGACGTCACATCGGCACGTTTTGCTTACGGCGTCCTTGGTCCGGCGAATGATATCGTAACCTCCGTCACGCATGTTGCTAATGAGAAACGAAAGCGTTGACAGCACAGAAATTCCTAAATCGAGTGATTGTGCCGTCTGGATCGAGAAAAGTCATTCGAGTCCTCTTCCGAGGACGGCGGGAACGGAGCGGGGAAAACTAATCACTGCAGGCTTGTACAATTTGATCTCACCAACCTTTTGTTTTCGAGGGATGCGACAACTTTCGCGAGAAAACTGATATCGAAGGCGTCCGCCATGTCATTTCTCCATTTGTTCAGCTCGATCAGATTAGCATGAGTGAAATCCGCCATCACGATGTTGCGAATGAACTGCGAGCCACTGAGGCTCGCGTACGCCGTTGGGCCACAACCGAGATCCAACATTTTCAGGTGGTCGAAATACTCGACGTCAGGGTAGCGGTACCTTTTCGCTTCCGCCTGTTGCAGCTTAGCGTAGTGTCCATTGAAGAAATCGTGAAGACACTCGAGGAAGAATCGGTGCACCGAGGTGAACTCGCGCATGAGCTGCTGGTAGAGGACCGCATTGAACTCTTCGCGGTACCTCCGACGTAGTTCGACATACACTTTGAACTTCTCAACAGGATCCACGGGGATACCGATGTGGCTTCGGAGCTGTTTTTGTCGCTTGAGCGAGTTGCGTTCAAGTGAGGCGTGCTGCGGCGAGGAGCCGAACCTCACGGTTTTGTTCGCTGTGCGCACCATTCCTGAAAAACAGTTTCCAAGTTGCTGAACGAAGATGAAGACACAAACTTTGTCGACACGACAGAGTTGTGCTGTAAAGACTACTACGGCTTTCTTCATAGCAGGGAGAGAGTACTGAGAGTGGGCTGGGCGACCTTGGTGCCATCTAAACCGTGGGTATGTCTCCGGAAATCGATCGACGGATCTTTCCGGCAAACTCCAGCTCGGACTTATCAGTGAAGTGAATCCGTCGGTGAGAGTGAATGTTCGCATTAAATAATCTTGGACTCCTTAATATGTAGTTCACTCAGTGAAGATCGGGCAGACTTATTAGGGCTCGCATCGCTCAGGGTTAAGGCCTTGTGAAGGCCGTTACTGGCGGTCAAAGGTCGCTCGTTCGCTCTCCGCGGTTCAAGCCCACGAGTTGCCTTAAGATCGTGATAATTTTTCTTTTGTGTATTTTCGATTGGAAGAAGTTCTCGTTCTTGGGCGAGGCCGGATACAGTTCTCTACAGACCCAAATAGTCGGAAATAGTCCGCCTGGAAAATCGAATCAACTCCAATGATCCCCTCAGGTCTTCTTTCCACCGCGTCTTCGAAAATCTGCAAACAATCGAAGGGGCTGGAACATTGACATCATTCCGGGGCACCAAGAGCATCTCCGGAGTTTCCGGTTGTTGAAGAATGAAGCGGCCTCCTGGAGTGTGAGGCTCATGAGGAAGAACTCCCACTTTCACCGACAGTCACAAAATCGCCAGAGAGGGGCACTTCCATCCGAGGACGTGGAAGAATCAAGGTTCCGGGCCGGGTTCAGCGACTTCTCAACGGCGGCACTAAGATCTCGTAAGATTCTTCCGCTCATTCACCCTGTGATTGTGTTTCACCATCGCCAACCTGGCGCTCTTGAACCGAGGGTCACCGAGCTGGATCACTCTTCCCGGACGATTTCAGAGACATTGGATCGTGCCTAGCTCTCACGGAACAGTTGAGGAATCTTCGAGCTCCCTTTTGAAGTTGATTTGGTTCAAAGCCAGACTACAGAGCCGATGCGGCTCGCTGAGGGTAAGAATGGTTTCGTACGGTTCGCTGCTAGAAGGGGCAAAGCGAGAGAGCCAACCCAAGATAACTGTAGGACGAAAAGTGACATTCGGGCGAACGAAAACGACTCTCTGTCTCTCAGAATTCACGGACAATGTTGATGTTCCGCGGAAATATTCAAGTTGTCATCACGTACGCAACAGTTCCCGCCTCCAGAGAGATCGAATTCGTCCCGTGCAGCCAGGGTTCAATCGAGAGAGCTCGAAATTCCACTTTATGACTCATACAGTACTCACTTGAAGCTCTCTGAGTGAGTCTATAAACAAAGCTCACTTGCGTAACGGGAACTGAGTAAACCTTCATGGAAGGTAAGCCCGATGTCTAATTTCGGCGGGGACACCATAACAACCAGCTAAGAGATCTATTTCTGAGTTGGATACCAAACTGTTGAGTTCGCCCTGCGTGAGTTTTGTCATCCGGGCTGCTTAGCTGTTGTTCGTGAGCGAGACAATCGAATCAATTTATTGGAAATGACGTAGTTGAGCATGTGTACTCGTTCATATGTCACAGCGGTCCCCTGAGGGCTGCGTTTCCCAACGGGCAGAAAGCGAGATGTGTGTACTCAAAGAGGAGGCGGAAACTAGGTCAGAGACGTTAGAGGACCTTGTCAAAACTCTCGTTTCTTAATGACACCGCGACCCCGTGGTCTTGTACGAAGCCCTGACAGCGAGTGAATGAACTTCGCTACGAAACGTTCTCTGGATTTTCTAGAACTCAGCGACATTCGCATGTGATTTCCGGTGGATTCCGCAGAAAGCAAGCGGATGTCAAACTTGTGGACGGAACGAGAACATCACTCGCGTCAGCTTCCTGTTGAATTCACAGAAAATGGGAGCAAATATTCAAGTCTACCACCTGGAAATGTGGCCGTTCCTGTCAGCTGGAAACCACATTCTATTCAAAACAACGCGAGAACGAAAGCCGTAGCAAGAACGAGCGAGTCGAGATCGAGTTTGAACAGTTTTGATTCGGAGCCGGCTTGTGGAGAGAAAAAAAACAGTCACAAGTGATGCTCAAGTTTCTCTTCTTCTGAAGAGTCGCTGTTCCGCGGTTTCTGAGGCTTGCCTTCCCGCTCGCTTGCTTATCCGAAGGCGACGTCATCCGCTGAACAGCTGTGGAAACTGTTTACGTTTCCGAGCAGCGAGGTATAGCGGCTGAAAACTCAATCTTCGCCGGGCTCTTCTTTTCAACTCTTAGTTATCGAATTCACGAGGACGTGAGAATGATCTCTTTCAGCTTTTCCGCCAAGAGACAGCGCCGACTACGTAGAGCACGATTCTCCTCGAAAAGTTCTCGTCTCTCTTCGCAAAACTGTCACCGCAATCAGTGGGATGCGATGCAAGAATCGATTCGACCGACACCGACAATCAGATTCGTGCAGAGTCTAATTCGAAATCACTGCTGGTCGAGGAATCTCGCTTCAAGCGTGGAACGATCCACTCACCATTGTTTCGGACTAGGAGAAAACTTGGACGGTGGCGCACCACTAGCGGATTGTCAATGAATCCGGTGACGTCGGTCGGTGCTTGCTTGCTTGCTTGCCTGCTAGCTTGGTTTAGACGAATGCTGTTTCGCCCCCTTTCACAGTCGCCGGCGACCATCATCCACTGTTTGTGGATGACCTGCTTCCACACGCTCGCCATAGTCACGGCAAGGTGCCCCTAGCGTAAGCGTCCCGCTGCGAAACTTTCATAAATGACGAAAGAAAGAACGGAGACGGTCTAGTTTCGGGACCGTCGGTCACTCTTCGTTGCTGACAGGACCCGGTGTCCAATGTCGGCTTTGCAACAAAAAAGAAAAAACTCAATGACACCTCCTCACGAACAAACTGTGTTCTGAATCTCAAAAATCGAAAAATCATGAAGATACCACTTTATTCGAGGCATGTGGTTCCATCTAGAGCTCGAGAATGAACCCAGGATTTCGTCAATTCCAACGATAAACATCTCAGTAAGGTCGCGATCGGTGTAAGATGGAAAGTAAAATGTGCCGGGACTCTCGAATGGAAGTCTATTTTCTGGAAAAAAAGAGGAAAAAATCACATGAGTTTATTCAAGCTAAACGTCAGCTGTGGAAAAGTGAGAGCGCTTTGTCGGTCAAGGTTTAGCGAAGCGGCTTTGTTTTGATGAGCGGTCGTGAGTGCTAGGGTCTTAGTGGCGTGGAGTATCGGTTACTGCTCGTATTTCGTCTTACTCGAAACACGACACCGGGGAGAAGCATTGTACTACGTATGTATGTAGACTCGCTTCGAGCTCAGTCTCAATGAGATCATCGTTTGTTTTCGCTTCTTTCGATCATATTCTGCTGGAACCGTATCAGAACCCGGGAAAATCTCGGGCAATCTGTTAGCCAGAGATAAAATATGAGAAAACCGGTCCGGAGGGACCGTTTGTGATTGCGATTCCTCATCGAGTTTGGTCGATCGACCAAAAAAGACGGAGAATCATTTTCAGCTACAATTTCAGAAATGGCTCGAGTACATTACAGGCTGTATACATCATTTATTATATTTGCAGCGGAACATCTCGTTCCCGATCGACATTTGAAAGAATAATGTGACTGTGAACTGAACATCTCATCGAATGCTCTTCTTGTCATTGAAGAAATTCTTGATGATAACGACATAGGTGAGAAAGAAACATGCGATGCTGAAAGCTTCACACGCGGAATGCCACATGACGGCGGAATTGAGCTTTTCTGCGACGTCTCGGCCGGACATCTCTCGCAAACGATAGTGAGTTTGGTAAGCGCTGATCTCGTTGAGACTCCTATGAACTTGATCTACACGTTCCTCAAACATAATCATAGCGCTCTGAGTCACATTCTTCGTGGAGAACGCGGTTCCATCGCTGATTTCGAAGTTCAAGTAGACTGTTTTGGCGGTGTACGTGGAAAATTCATTCGAGAAACACGCGCTGTACTCTCCGCTCTGTAAAGCCTTGAACGGGATGGTGCCAAACTGTTTTCGCTGCTGTTTCGAAACGATGACTTTCTTAGGGCCCTGAACGACGATGTCGACATCGTGATTCCCTCCGATGATGACTTGGAACGAGACAGAAACATCGGTGCCTGCTTGCACTTCCTCGTAGAAACACTGCCGGCTCTTGTCGGAGAGCTCGAAAGTGAGCTCCACCGCCAGGGTGCTGGAGAGCCCAGTTAACACCAGCACCGGCCACCACATGTCTCACGACCACACAGTCAACAGTTTTCGAACTTCGTTTCTGGCCGCGGAAATTCGGAGTTTGGAAGTGACACTGTCTTCCCGCAGATGATGAGCGTGATTCGGGTGTTTAACACATCCGATCAAGGACTCGAGTTGAACAGAATTCTGATCAGAGACACTTGGATCGGCACATGATCGAGGTTGTTGTTGTTGTTGTTTGTAAACTATCTGATTTCAGACTCCGCCCATGTGCACTCACAGCGACTTGATTGTGAGACAGAGGTTGTGCGCGGGCTTCTGAGAGACGCGGGCAGCTCGGCCGAGATGGCGCTCTCGAATCGCGTCGAGTCGCCTTTTGGAGCAAAGGTTTCAAGAACGTTTCTCCAAAAGAGACATATTGCAGGTGCAACGATCAACACAAAGATTTCTGGTGATGAATGAGCGAGTTCTGAAGCTCTCGCATCTTGGATATCTTTTTCAGCCAAGAGCTCATATCATGAATGCGGCAGGTGGAGAATTTGACATACCACACCATTCTCTTCCCTCATGAATCTTCCAAGCGGTGAAGATCGAGTCCATGAAAGCGAGTGAGATTCCTCGACACTGAAGAGCGTATCCTCACAGAATGAGAACTCTGTCATTCCTTTTGTCTCTTTTGCCGCAGGATCCGGTTCGAGGACACCTGGAACCGTCTGCAAATGCCCGGAACCGACTCCGGAACCGCTTTTTTTTGCGAGCAATAGTCCCGATTTGACGAAAACAGAGATCAAGAACAAGAGGACCTCGAGAAAGTCGACGCTGATAACGACTAAGCATTGATGATCGAGAAACAAGAATCACTACTGTTAGCCGAACACAAATACTTTAATATTTCCCCTGGCCAAAGAATTGTGCCCCTGAGCACAATTTATGATGAACACGCTAAGGGACTGTCGTTTCCAACAATATTCTATGGCGTTAGGAGAAAATCTCTCCAGAACGTCGAAGTTACACCTCTCCGCATAGTTACCAGTGAAATCCTCTATATGGCGGTTGAAATCATGCAATTTCGTGTGACGATTGGAATACATGCTTCTTACCGCTACAGCGGTGATCAAGAGCAGGTTACTCGAGAAATGATCGACGATAAGCGCGATTTCTCGAGTATTATATAGAAAATAATTTTGCTCTTCTCAAACGATCCCAAATTCTGTCCCGACCCAGTCTCTGGTGGGAAAAAACCAATAACAATCCAGGAGACTTCGTCGAGCTTTCCCGAGACACCCAATCCGAATGGAATTCTGCAGTCGCAAAGAAACCTAACAGGTGACCCATCTTTAGCTAACTCAATACCTTGCCTTGAGTCACGTCCGACCTCCATGTCGCAACCACATCTGAATCATACCCCTTCAGAGCAACACAAGACGGGAACTGACGATTAACGAAGTCCTCCATAAACTAACTTCTCTATCCTTGGAGACGACTCCAGGCCCTCATGAAGCGACAAATACTCCGCCCCCCCTCCTGTTATCTCATCATTTCGACATCTCCCCTTTCTTGACGCATTCTTGCGAGCCAGCTCAACTGCCTCTACTTTTTTTTTGTTTTCCAACCTGACTCCGCATTTCTTCCGCCAGATATTATTATTATCAACGATGATTCAGATCCTCCGTTTCTCCTTCCACTCGAGTAGGAAACACTGAATCTTTTAACCGCACGGATCACGTATACTGATAGACGCTCCAAGTGGCTGGAAAAAATAATCGAAAATATGGATATCACAGTTCACGAATCCGCGCTGGAATACGGTCTAGTTCAGATTCTCTTTTATACGACCCATATGTACCAAAATAAGTTGGAAAGACAGAGATCGAAAATAGAAGTAATTTCCTTCCGTACAAGAAATCGGGAAGTCGGTGGCAATGTTAGCGCTCCGTTCCACAATCTTATGGTTGCATGTCATTTATATTTATATTTTACCTCTTTGTTTTCACCAAATGGATTTCGGTTCCTGGAACGATGTATTCCTCCTTTGATCCCAAATCTGTTAGCTCGGGATGGGGCCGGGTGGGGAGATCGCTAACTTATCTTCGGCTTCCGCATTGAAATCTCGCTAAAAATCTCACCGGAAAACATCTGCGCAAAGGGGACTCTCCTCTGAATCACCCGAACAAAGCAAGAAAATTAATGTGACTCGAATTATCGCTCAACGACAACGAAACTCAAAACGAAATCAGAAAATGGTGGCCTCGTCGGTAATCGCAATAATTTGCATTCTCTCACTGCAAGTGTATTGCTTTAGAAGTTCATTACAACCCGGGGGAGGCGGTCATCGAGTCGGTCAGGGGAGAAGGCGGTTGGTGCAGAAAACAATCGTCCTCCTCGCACTCTTGATTTCCACATGGCAACTGGAGCGAGGCGAAGCTCAACCGCGGGTCTCTGCTACCGTGAACCCTTCACGACTGAAATGAGCCGCCACACCGAACGTCAAGTATGCATAACTCCGCACGGTTTTGAAATCATATTGACATCGATGACGTAAACTTCAATTCAGTGACACCACTTCGAGGGGCGCGTTGAGTGTGGACAAGGAGAACAAAATACAACAAGTCGGAGAAGTGGACGCGGTGTTTTCAATCATGAATGAAACCCAACAATCACTGTGATTCCCAGCCTACATCGTCCACACATCCAGGCCGCGAACACTATCACAGTCGAGATTCCACATTTTGGTGCCGTTACCAAGATTTTGTTCCACTTTCGCAGCACGTCAACTCCTCTTTTTTACCGGAGTTTTGCTCCAAAATCGAGACTCAATAAGCTACATAGAATTCAGGAAAGAGCACTCGAGGTGATAACTCCAGAAGGAACTCGAGATAAATCCAAGCTGGTTCAGGAAGTTCTTCCGTTGCCCCTGGTTCTGACGTATAGAGTTTGCATATTCCTGCATGAGCAGTTTACGAGTCGTGGCCCGAAAGTCTGGGGACTAGGAGAAACACCAGGGTTCAGGATACGAGACTTGTGAAAATAGAAAACAGGAGAACTAGAGTAGGAAGCAGCTCCCTTTATGTCAGAGCCGCCAGGGTATGGAACTGTCTGCCCAAGGAAATACGAATGATAGACTCGCGTAACTTATTCAAGAAAAAACCTAAACTGCTGCTACAGGGCAGCAAGAATGTTAGACTTAACTACCTCTGATACTGATTGTGTAGGCAGTTGGACTCAAATATCCCCGAAGGGATAATGTCGGCGCCGAAACTCCGAATCATTTGATGTGTCAGATACAAACTCATGACGGAATAATAAACAATGGTTATTGAAAAAAAAATACGGGAAGGATGATATCAAATTCTAAGTTCGCAATTATCCTTGCAGAGAGTGAGCAGCCTCCATGACAAAACTGGAATGCGCCGGAATTTAAGCCTTCTTTGTTCTGCCGTGATGTGAATTACTCTCCATCACGATGCGCTGCTCCCCTCAGTTGAAGTCAACTCTTGAAGATCCGCGCCGAACTTTAAAAGCGTGCACGATGCTTCCGGCAAGTACCTTCGAATTCCTCTCAGTGTCGTGGTGTCTTTCGAGTTTGTCTCAAATGCTCTTCTAGGGAGTATTATTCGTATACACTGTGCAGGCCTACTTCATCAATCAGGACTTGCGGGTGCCGATTCGGATATGGTGCTACGCCTGTGCACAGAACGAACCTTAGCATTCAAGGTTTCACGAGTTTTGTGCCGAGCGCTATCGTCTCAAAATCGGAGGCGCCCACGACCAGAGCTAAGTCGGTGTTCTGGATAACGCTCACGATTTCGGTGTCGACCCGCAGCAGACCCTCAAAAAGTTCACGAAGGTCCACCAACTAGCCGATCGTAGCTACCTTGGCGAGCTTCCCGATACGCCGATGTAGCTATATAAACTGCTTGCATCGATCAATTTCATAAGATTGCGATCATTGGGTCGAGAGGAATCAATCGTTGGTGACCTCATCGCCAGAGAGACTAGTCTGCGATGAATGGTCGGTGGACCCGAACCTCCGAACTTGATGAAAGCTGAGTATCATGAAGGCCTCTTACGAGGAGGCATGCCACACGATGCGCGATACGCAACATGACATGACAAACATTCCTCCTGGAAACTTGGTTCGAATGCGTCTAAACCCACTATCATCAGAAGAATCCTTCGTTTGTCCTGTCATTTCAACGAAACCTCGCGATTTCCTAAAACTTTTCCCGAAAATTATCATTCGGCGAGCTTCAGACGTGAGAGAGTGAAGAGAGCAGTAGACGAGAGTTATTCTGGCATACTGGCACATGGAAACGCTTGGAAGCTGCCCGTTATAAATTGGAAACGAAAGCCTACGATACGATCGGAGCGTGTCGGAAGCGACCTGTGAACTGTGTCGATGAGTCTTACTTGGTCCAATCAACTTTGAAACTGCCCGCGGTCATTCAACACGCGGATTGCGTCTCTACTCAAGTCGGATATGGATCTACACATCATACTCGTTCCTTATTCCCGTGAAGCGTATTTTGTCGACCATGTCAATGAGGCGGAATTTGGAATGAGTAATTGACATCAACGCCACGGCCTTTGGGTGTCATGTCGCCGCAGCCAGTATTATCGTGCTTCCAGCACTACCAACTCCAAGTTTCTTACTGGGTGGAGTGGGGGCCGTCCGGCCGTAGTGGCCGAGTTGACGCGGTAGCCCAATCGGCGTGAAGGCCGGTTGACCCCGTGGCCAAGTTGTCGTGCACCGCCCAAAGAGGTTGAACATCAATCGGCTCCCCAGCTGCTGATCTATTGACAACTTTGCTTGTCGAAGGAGAAATCGAGTTCGGCCTGAAGTCGCTTGGTTGCTCCATGGATCTGACTCCAGCATTCGCACTATGCGAACTTTCATGAGCTGACTCGGATATTGGGAGGTCATTATACTCGGGTGACTGGGCACCGGCGTGATGTTGTACGCCTCACTCTTGATCTCCTGTGTATGCTGAGGTTTCTTCTTGACCCGCGGCATTGTTATCACTGTCCCTGATTGTCTTCAGAATTGCGTTCTCGCTGTCTTTTTCGAATCGAAGGAGATTCCCTCCACACGCGATGAAAATCTTTTTCAGCTCACCGGAATCAGGTTTAGCACTCGGATTGGGGTCGGCCCACGTCGTGAAATAATAATTCAGCACTCCAGATCGACGGTCTGCAGAATCAGTGTCGACTCAGCGGTGTTGGGGGTCGAATGAAGGCAGGCGGCATCTTCCGACAAAATTGTGTACAGCGATGGTAGCTCTCACTTTTCGGGAGATCTGAAATTCGGGTTTGTTTTTTTCGTTGCGAAAACCTCCAGCTCTCAGCAACACGCAGTACGGATGACATCGATCAGCACAGTACCTTTCGGACTGCAAGGCACGTTTCTGCCAATCAATGGAGTACATCGAACATCGTTTCTCCCAAAAAACATGATATTTGTCGATGAAATCCATCATTGATTTCAACTTCAACTTGAATATTCGCGCAAATAGGGTATATCTGGACGATTCGAAGACGATTCTCCTTGCAACAGATGATCTCTAATATCGTTCCTGTATTCGATGAAAGCACGGCGATCCATTCATTCCAATGTCTCGCCGGAGCAAAATCCGAACTCTGTTCTTATGGCTTGCGATGTCATTGAGTGGATTATCCTAGATTTCAGTTAGACGTCAACGGCCGCGCTTGAACTCCCGGTTCTCCTCTCACGTCTCCATCTGACAATCATAAAAGCATCTTCACGGCCAGCTGTTTCTCAGTTTCCCAACTGCCAGAAACAATGTTCAGTTTTCCGCTCTGTTCGGTGCTTGCGTGCTTGGTAATTCAGATTACGGCATTAGAAACAAGCCCAACTCAAAAGGAATCGACTGAAGCCACGGCTCATGTGGTCCTCCGGAGGCTCACGTGGTTCTTCTTTGGTCTCTTGGACGAGTGTGCCGACTCCACATGGCCAAACGCCACCCAAGAGGAGGTCACTCGAAGGCATGAACTGCTCCGCGGAATCAATCAGACGAATATCGAAATCCTGGACTCGTTTAGTGACGATCCTGCTGGTTCTCTCTCCCAATTTCGATCCTGTTACGAAATGCCTTTCGAGTATCATTTCATCAAGTGCGTTGCAAGTATCGAAAAGGACCGAGCAAGTGCGCCTTTCCTGAAGGACCTCGAGAAAGGAACGATTGGGAGCACTGTGGCTTTCATCAAGAACTTAGATGACTTCGTCCGAAGAGTGGAGTGCCCTCTTGGAGAGAGGAAAGCCAAAGAGCTCATCGATTGCTCAGTCGGTCTTTTTTTCGAATTGGAACATGTGCTCAAGTGAAATCAAGTGAAAGTGCGATCAACAGCGGAATAAAAGTCTTCAGAACTCAATGTTGCACTTTCCTCTCATCATGCGCAACTCTTAAATTTTTGAGCATCGATAATTATATATATGCAGGCGTCATCTTCGGGAAATTTTCCCAGAGTCAAGCTCTAGGTAATTGATCCAGGGTGCGTTTCTATCTCTATTAGACTATTCTTCTGCCCGTTGATCGTTCCACACATCATCCTTGTCACCGAATTTATCAACCCCAATGTAGTCCAAAACTCTAACCTCTTGGAGAGCATTCGCAAAAGCTGTTAGACAGTGAGTCCCTAATTTCGCGATCTTCGAGACAGAAAACAGGAATGACAAAAACTGCATCTCGTCTCTTTGACGATTTGCTTTCTTGACCTTTAGTGACGCTTCCGAAGACATCCCATGGAGTCTTCTCCAACATGAAGGCAAGCTTCATGGTCTCCCTTGTTCCATAAATCATGAACCTTCTGCTTCCTTCCTTTCGAGCGAGGAACGGTCGTTCTCGGAACAGCGCTTCGCCGCAGCGCAACAGCTCCAGGGAGATTACTGATCGAGTAGTTCAGGATGAAAAAAACACATCTCTCGAAAAACCAGCGACCGCCCGGACTCCCGGGGTACACAGCGAGGCATTGACTTAGCAACGTACGCTTCATATCAAGCTAAAGACTCATAGCCGACGCCGGCGTAGGCACAATGCTGTGGAGTTATAACGAGGCGCCACTTGTGTAGTAGCTCCTGCTCTGAGCTCGTAGAAATTGTCTCAACAAGAAACACCAGATGATCAATCATTCGCTCAGATCCCATTTGATCGATTAGGTTTCTGGAGAAAGAGAATTGGAAAGAAAGGAACAGGGATCGGAAAATTCTCAATTGATTCTTCGAGTTCTTGGGTGTTATTTTATGGAATTTCGGCACATCCCGAAGAAGTCAGAACGAAGATCTGTGAGCAGTCTGTGGGTCTGCAAGGGATCCGTGGAATGCTTCGAAAGATGTCGAACAGTTTCGCATAAATATTGTCGATGTGTGAATCGCCTGCCAGTATGTCCGAATTCCAGAAACAATTAGCAACTACAGATCCCAATTGACAGACCCCATGCAATAGTTCAATAGTTCAAGTTCATTCAGATATATGAGGTCTGGAATCATGATTGAATCCTCGGTATTCGTAGCTACCCTCGAGAGAAGTCAGTCGATGAACGAGCGCAAGTCGGAGTATAAATTGATAAGAAGCATTTTCGGTCTCCAGCGTGCTTCGCCAATTCGGAAGAAGCCGATTACAAATCTACATGAGAGTCACCGAGAACTTCGTGGCGGAGACCATCTGATATTTTGAATCTTGGGTCGTTGTGGATAGTGCCTGATCTCTAATCGGAAGCGGTTCTTTCTCCCTAGTCCCACTTGACGCTTCCGCGATCAGAAAATCAGGACTCAGGTGGCGGCAATGTGGTACTTTACCGAGAAATGATGACGTAGACTCTTTCTACAGACATGACTTTATTGCGTTGACATCAAGCGCACATAGAACACACGTTTTCATTCAATTACTAAAAATATAGACGATCTGCATAAATTCAATATGGATGATAGAGACCGATACGCGAAAAGCGGTACGCGCATAATAATAGGATAAATAGTTTCATTCAAAAACAATACTAACGTCCGTGTCACCGGTCGCGAATCGGTCTCCGATCCGCTTATGTTCAAACGATCATCGGCCATATACACAATTCCTATCGGATGCTCTTCTTGTCGCTGAAGAAACTTTTCATGATCATGATGTAGCTGAGGAATATCGTGATGATGCCGAAAGACTCGACTGCCGAGTACCACATGACTTGGGAGTTGAGATCCTCGGCGATTTTCCGGCCGTGCAGCTCTCGGAGACGGTAGTGTGTCTGGTAATCGTCCACAGTGTTCAAGTTCTTGTGAATTTGGGTCATGCTGTCCTCCATTTTAGTCATTGCGCTCTGTTTTTCACTGTTCTGTCCCACAGGAGCTTCATCTCCGACCTGGAAGTTCATGTAGACCAACTTGTGGCTGAACGTGGAGAATTCGTTCGAGAAACAGGCGCTGTACACTCCACTTTGCTGAGCTTTGAACGGAACGGTGTCGAACTGCTTCTGTTGCTGTTTGTAAATATCGACTTTGTTCGGGCCTTGAACAATGATGTCGACATCGTAATTTCCGCCGATGATAACTTGAAACTCGATTGATACTTTGGTGCCTTCTTTAACCTCCTCGAAAAAGCACTGTTGGGCATTGTCCGGTAGTTCGAATGTAAGTTCTACAGCCAAGGCGGTGGATAGCCCAAGCAAGACTAGCACCGATGACCACATCGTCAGCTTCGAACTCCCACTCACAGAGTTGAGAATCGGCTCTGAATTAGAAAATCTCTCTGACAGCTGCCTTGTAAGAAACACGTAGCTCTGCAGCGGGAGCACTGTCACAAAACCTAAAAAAACAAAGCAAATCACCAGACGAATTTGAGCGAAAGGAGAAATAGAGGGCGGAGCTAACGGCGCGAAAATTTGAATTCGTCGCGGCAAAGTTCCGTCCGTAACTCAAAGCTCTGAAAATGCGCTCGCGGTCTTTTTTGTCATTTCGTTCTGGGTGGGATCTTTTGAAGATTGGTGTCATCGGATACCTCCGGGCCACCGAATGTTTGTTTTGGGACAACAAGCGCAGGTCAAGCGACACTTTCCATCATGGACTCGGTCCCATGACTGCCCAAATCGCCGCACATTAGAATCGGAACCATCGCCAGTGGCATCATCATAGACTTCTTGAGAGTCTGGGGATCCTCGAGCCGAACGGAAGGGATGCGTGTCTGCTCTCTCATGACTTCGCTGTGTTCCGATCCCAAGAAACAGGGGAGCAGGGATCTATTGCATCGCTGTCGCACTGAAAACACTTCGGTTTGGGGAACGCTGATGTTTTAACAGCGGCCAATCGAAGAATATGAAGCGCCAGAAATCTCAAATATTTATTTCTGAATAGCGGCAGCTGCGACAATTTGGGAACAAGATTCTGAGTTGCTGTGGCGGAGAGATCTCATAGCAGCGGTCTAGGAAAATACCGAAAGTGATAAGGTTCCAAACAGCCTTGAATTTGTAGGACCTCACGCTAGACGATGATCATAATTTGCAGCTGTACTTCGAAGAGCGAGCCCTGTTGATGATTGAGCAAGTAGGTGACGAGCGAGAGGTTGGGACAGCGGGCATGAAACCTTCCAGAATTAGTGGCCGAATTAGTGTTCGGTCGACGGGTTCGGCATGCTTTTGGGAACTTTGCACAAGGCACGGGACATTAGGAAGATCATCAGCAGAATATCCAGATGTATAACACATGATCACAGAGAAGTCAACTTCCGATGGATTGCGTGAAGGCTATAATGAGCAAAGCCGACTCAGTTATTTCGGACATCTTGATGAACCGCAGCGATGAACTCTATTTCATGGGAAACTTCGCTACGTTATCCGCCCGTAGGCTACATATTTCGCCATTTAGAAGGTAGAACATCCGAAACATTTTTTCCGATCATGAAAACTTTCGGCTACATGAGACCTGTTTGGAAAACCTTCATCAGAAGCTTTATTAACGAACAAACAAACAAACACGATGCAAATTGTGCGAGATAAGTTCCTCTGTTGTCGAGTCCCCCCTCCGCAGAGTCCGACAACTATCCTCAATCTATTTCTGGCCCTTCATCTGTAAGCTATAGCCGCCGCCTTCGTTTGGAACCATCGAGAAGTTCTCCGTTGACAAACCGAATGGCTTCAGGAAAACGTTCCCGAGCTGTTTCAGAGAATCTGAAAGTAAAACTATTAGAATCAGCGTTTCGGTTTCCCCGACAAGTGGGTCTCCAGACATTCAGTCGGTTCGCCCCGTTTGGTATGGTATAGAGCAGGCTCACCGAGCATTTTGGCTTTCAGTTCCTCGTCGCGCTTCTTTATGAGCTCTTCCAACTCCTTGATGGTGGCGATGTAAGCGTACTGTTTGGGTCTCAACTCCAGCAGTTTCTGGTAATCCTTCAATGAGTCATCCAAATTCTCTAACAATTTATTCAGCCGAGCTCTCCGTTCCAGAGCCTTCAAGTAGTTTGGGTCCAATTCGAGCGCTACAATGAAACAATCCTCTTGTGTTATTTCAATGAATCAAAGTCGAGATCGGAAATTCAGCAGAGGAAATTCGTCAGGCGTAGATGGTTGCCGAATGAGTCACCGAGATCGTTCAGATGAGCTCATGAAATTCTCCGACTTATCTTCGGAAAATGAGCTCGGAACTCGGACGATCAAATTCGAAACGCATACCTCTGTCCAGGTGGGGAAGTGCTTCTTTGTTCTGGTGATTGGCCATCAACGCAGCTGCTCTGTTGGCGTAGAGTATCGAGCGGTCCTTCTCTTCATTCAACGGACAGATCTGGAGAGCTTCGTTGTATTTGACTGCAGCATCATTGAAGGCTGACTCTTTGTACAGGTTATTTGCTTGAGCTCTAAGCGACTGAGACTTCCCGTGACGTTCCTGGAATTCGCAACGAAAAGTTGACAATTTCTCTTCCACCGGAAAGCTTCTCACCACGTCGAATGGCTGGGACGATTATGATCGCGCAGCAGAAAACCCTCTCTTTTAGATTCACCTTCAGTTGATCTAGTGACAGGAGTGACTCTTCTGCCGCAAGTCTTTCTTCAAGCTCCTTAATTGGGTCAGGCTTCACGTCGTCCTTGTCCGGTGCTGGCAGTGTTTCATCAACGGACTCTCCTTCCGTCTTCTGATCCCCGCTCGCTGTCTTCTCCTGATCCTCACTTTCTGTCGTTTGTTTATGCTCAGACGCTTCCGGCGAGCGATGTTCGATCTTCGTCGAATCGTCCTGAGTTGCGGTCGTCGCTGTGCGTTCCTGCTCCCTGCAATCTTGGTCTGTGTTTCCTCGCCCGAGTGTTTCTAGGTTCCGATCCCCAGGTGAGGATAGCGGTCGACTTTCTGGGTCTGTACTCCCTCGACTTCCGGATGGGCTTTTTGGAACATCGTCAGATTCGCTTCCAGTATCGGGTACTCCCTTCAGATTTGTTTTTCCAAAATCCTCAGGTGTTTCGACTTCATCTACAACATCTCGATGGAATTGGTTCTTCAGGATACTCAACAGCACCTTTTCTTTCAGCGCGTCCGAGATCTCATCTGTTCCTGATTTGAGCTCTGACATTTCTGAAAGAGAAGAGCGAATGTGAGCGGTTAACCCAAAAGCTAGGAATGGATTGGCCGAGTTCCGTATGAAACCAATGAGCTTAAGTATACATCTTGGTCCCTATCACTTCTCCGTTAAACTCTCCGAACCGTTCTCAGCTGATTCGAACAGGAGTTTGATAATCACTGCGTCTGCGCTCTTCGCGCTGCGCTGAGAACCTCATTGAAGTTGTTGATGATTTCCAATCACACATCTGTCATCATAGCGGGAGTGATTACCAAGTTCTTACTAAAGACTTCCCAGGAGTGATTTAACAGCACACGCTTTTATGGCAATCTTGGGAGCTCTCTTAGCTTGTCGGACTCATCATTACTTTTGGAGAACTACGCTATTTCCTTGAACAAAGTTTTGCGAACGTGGAACTTGAGAGCTCACCGTTTAGCAGAAGATCCCGCCGATTCTCCACAGAAAGGAAGATGCTGGTAACAATGCACAACGAAATCACCACCTCTATTTGTAACCAATCGCTTGGAAGAAATAACAAGCACAACTTTCCGAGTTGATGTCTGTCGTGGAGATGGGAATTGTCGATTCGAGTTGATCAACAGATAGTGTAAACATCGAGAGAGCAGACGAAATCTAAAATTTTGCTTGACGCTCGATAGAGGGCAGCACCGGTCCAGTTCTTCTCCTGTCGACAGCCTTTTGTGCATGAGATGAGTTTTCTGAATTCTGGAAGACTTCGAGCTGACATCTCGCTGATGGTTCGCAAAAATTCAGAGACTCAAGTCAACGTCATCGCTCGCCCTGATCCTTCGAGGTGATGCCCTGAAGCTATCGTTCCGCGAGGGGGCACAAAGATCTCAACATCTTGCTCGCTCAGGAATCCGAGTCGTGTCGAGCTTTCTAAATGGGTTCAGCGAACTCGGAAAAGTTCTCATCACCTTCTGAATGGGGAAGTCCTAGACTTCCTTGAAACTTCGACTCCCGATACCTTAGGGTTAGGCGCCACGAGACCGGTCCGATGATACGCCCGGTCGACAAAGTCTGAATAGCTCTCTCGTTTTCCTGATTGGAAAAACCGAATGCACTCTTCTCTTCCCTTCAGGAGTGGATTACCATGTCGAAGTCACCTGGCCTTAACTGTTTGCTCTTTTCACCACATTTGGCCACCTGATCGACCGATGCTGCGACTCATGCCTTTTCCAACCAAGGCTTTGCGATGCTTCACAGCCTGGCCACGCAAGTTATGGAATGACGTGGTCAAGGAGGCTAAGATTAATCATGCATAGAAGAGGAGCCGATCGAGCAAAGGAAGCGATGGGTCGGCGATAGGCATGTTCAAGAAGATTATTCGTGCGAAAGCATGGAATCGAAAGAAGACACCTAAACATTGGATAATGCGGTTGAAGAGGATGCACCGGGATGCGCTTCGATTAACATTGAGAGATCTCGCTCAGAACCGTGAGACAGGAATGGCCGGTGAGCATCCAGTTCTGTCTGAGGTGCAGGGATACTGATGGAATCAGTACCGTCTGAACTCAGCGATCCTTATCTGAAACCCTTATCCGCCCCTACTGATTCTTCAATACTCAAGTGGGAGTCGATTGGCACGGATTCGCAGAACCCCGCGGAAGGGGCAACAGAAAATGGAGTCTACTACGTTCCTTCAAAACGCTGACTGTAATCCTCGATGAAGTTGGGGGGCATGCGATCGCCTGAGGCATTCGAACAATTCTGGGGAAAAGCTTAACGTCTCGCTCTTGCTGCGGGCATTAGAGAACCCCATGAAGACGAATCGTCTGGGTAGAAAAGGAAGCACAGGACACCGAGGAAAGTAAACGACAGCGTTATTCTGATTTCTCTTGGCTCGAATGGAGGCTCCACGACAAATTTTCATGATCGAAGCAGGATACTATTCTATAGAATAACGGGCAGTTCCTGTGCGGAGATCGGGAGACGTCTGCTTAACAATGATGCTCTTCTTCGGTTACGAGACGATTTAATCCAAATCACGTGAATTTTCTGAGCGAAGACGGTCTGAGAACTCGCTGCCGAAAATTTCCTCGTTTTAACCTCGATGAGAGTTTGATGATACAACAGGCAAATGTTGCTAGAAATCTCATTCAACAGAAAAAACTCGTGACCTCGAAAGCCTCGCGTATCTTCTTCCTATGCAAGCTGCTTTCAACCAGCTTATTTTCAGATGGCTCTGACCTTCTCGGTGGCCAGCGCATCTTGCGAAAGCAGCTTCAGTGCGCTCAAGTGGATCAAAAATTATCTTCGATCTACAATGGGCGACGGAAGGCTTTTAGCGCTCGCAATACTTTCCATCGGAGAGGACCTAACTGAAATTCTTTCTGAGAGTACCGAGCTGGTCGTGAATATATTCGCCGAAACAGAGAGTGGAAAATTAGCATTCTCACTCTGAAATGGTGTCGAGGGCAAACCGACCTGCCGACCGAACTGCAAACCCACCCCTAAATTTTGCGGACTTCGTGCTACTCAATAATCAATATATATTGAACATGAATCGAAATTACCCTAAGCTCGCCCAAAATTTAGAAAACGCGTTCCCGTTATAAAGTACCTCCCGTAAAAAGAAACTCGCGCATAAAGAACCTTATGTGTGGAGAATCATTCGCTTACAAGGAAAGTTCTCCTTAGGCGAGGTTCTTCACACGGAAGTTCCTCACTGAGCGGCGCTCTTAGTATGCGCGAATTCAGAATATGTAAACCAGGCATTGAAGGACCTTAATTAAAAGGAAAGAAAAATCGCCGGATTTTAGCTTCCCAGAAAAAACTGGCGCCGCCACTGGACTCTGTGAAATCGATTCAGGAGAACTTTGAACCGAGCTGAACTTGACAAAAGTCAACCATGATTAAAATCTCAGGCGCCGCGCAAGTCATCAATACGATCAACGCGCAGCACCCTACATTTTTTGAATTCGGCGCGCTGTTCTCCTCCGCCCGAATGCATCCATCCACAAAAACTCCGGCTTATGTGACGTACACTGCGTCTGGTTCCGCAGCCGCGACCATTTCCGCCGAACTGTGTTAAGAGATTGAACTTTGATCTATTGATGAAGCAGCCCCTGACAGTTGAGAGCCCCGATAGTGGGAATCAGTGAGCGCCGGGACTAGAACCTCACGATTCTCGCCGGGATCGAGTTTGCGGGAACATCGGTGCCGATTTGCTAGATTTGAAATAAGCCGCCAAAAGCGCGGTGGATATACTACTTTGTTGGATATACTACTTCCCATTCGAGGATCCGAGGGATTGCAGTGTACACTTGATTCAGTCAATGTCTTTTATGGTTTCCGTTTGGACAGATGAAATTCTTTCTCGACTAGCGTATTCGAGCAGGAAATATCGCGAAGCCAAGTTACGAAGGCTTCAAACGCCAGTCTCCGGAGCGGCCAGCCGAATGATGCAGTTTCTGGAGATTTCCTCACGATCGCTCTCAGGTGCTCGGAGCACCTGGATGCCAGCCGATCGCAAATCCTTCCCAACAATGCACCGACAACGTCATGGCCCTATGTCAGACGATGTGTTGAAGTCGCGCGGGTTCGCTCTCTCTCTTTTTCAGCCAGCTCCCCCCTCTCTCCCTATATCATGTTATTGATCGCCATGTTGGTTCGGCATTCTGGCACTGTCCCTTCCAATCATAACAAATTGTGCGAAACATCTCATCGAGGAAAAAAGCTTGATGTGAGTTTTTAAACTATGGTGGATCAGAAGACTCGCACAGGAAAAGCGGTGCTAAGGGGTTCGTCTCTCAAAACGCCGTTACAACTTGTCCCGCTATTCGATTGAAGACGGTCGATCCGAGCGAGATCGACGTCTGATCATCATGAATGAGTGTTCCCCTCATTCTCATTCGTTAGAAACAGAGTTCTGATCGTCAAGGAAGGGCTTGAAGCCCTGACCAAATCGGGTGGATACAGTTAGTGAAATGGAAATTTTCACCGAATTTCAGACCCAGATCGAGATGTCCGACGCCGCAGGTCCGTCGGGGAGTGGAAAGAAATCTCAATCAGACAAATCTTCTCGGCTTGAACGATTGAGAGCCCTGCAAATGAAGAAAAGCGAAGCCTCCAGACTTAACCACCGTGTACGTAGACTCCGGCTTGCGTTTCTGAAAACCTACGCGTGTAACAGCTGTCGATCTTGACTGAGCTGCGCAGAACTTCGTAATAGCAGCGTAACTATCGGCATGGACATCTTTCGCCTAACAATCTTGGTTTGCAGGAGGTTGTAGAGGAAGATCGTAAAGCGAAACTCCCGAGGAATTTCGAGGAAAAACAGTACTGGGCTCAGTACACGTTGGAGGAGGAGAAGAAGGCCGCGAAAGCGAAAGAAGAAGGACGGGACTACGATGTGAGTACAAGGGCGTCACATAGCCGCCTTTTCCTCCGTTCGAGGATTCATCGATATTAGGATGGATCATGAAAGTTTTTCTGACGTTTCCGATTGTTCATAGATGGAGAAATTGAGAGGCGTCTCCGCCGAGGAAGCGGACCGCTTGGACCGCGCCAAGAAACGAAAACGAAATCCAGACCAGGGATTCTCCTCATTCGAGGCTGCCACCGCCCGACAATATCATTCCTTGGTAGATCAAATCAAGCCCGATATGGAGGACTACGAAGCGAAGAAAGAGAAGATGGGAGCGAACTTCTTCCCAACAGCCAATACGATGATCCATGGAACACAAAAAGATTCACCAGAAGCCTTGGAGAGGTATGATGCGCCCTCATGAGTTAACGCTACTCATTATTGTGTAACTCTTTGAAACTGAAATGTCTGTTTAGCTCGTCCCAACCATCGTTTTCGCAGTTTCAGACTCTCCAAAGCCACCCATCAAATCGCGGCGAAACGGGAAAAGTTTTCGCGCAGGAGGAGATTCGATCCCGATGCAGACATCGATTTCATCAACGAGCGTAATCAACGTTTCAACAAGAAACTGGAGCGTTTCTACGGAGAGTACACTAAGGAGACGAAACTCAATTTGGAACGCGGAACTGCTCTATAAATGTACATATTACATAAATGAATCTATCGCTGCTAAGCCCGTGTTTGTATAAAAGGATGTTGAAGAACACATTGCCCGATGCGTATTCTCTCTGCCCAGGTGACGGTGATCACTCGAAACGAGTGGAAGAACTCGAAGAGTCCTAACTGCACTTTTCAGACTCTTGGCGATCACTGAGAGAATCCATCCAACAGACGGATGGATGTGATCATTATGACTAGACTGCGTATGCTCATGCAAAAAAACAGCGGAAATATGCAATGGGAAGGGTCGAAATGTGCACGAAAGTGGTAAAAATATGTTCGGTGAAGTCAAAAGGTCATCAGGGATGCGCTCAGACGCTCAATTTCAGCATTTCTTAGCTTTGGCGCTCAGTTTATGCATTCGGGCTTTCACATGCAGTGTTTGCATTTTGCAAGAGCTTACGCATTCTGCACATAAGTACTCAAGAATTCATGATTCATTATGTGACTGCAAGGATTTTTTCACTTTCAAGGCTTGACGCTCACTCTATGCATTTTCAAGTATTGACGGTCTATTTGAGCGTTCGGGCTGTGAAAACCCCAAAATATGCCTTCACATGCAAAGTATGCATTTTGCACTAACCCACACACTCTGATTATGACCATTATATTATCATATTCGATTCTCGAGGCGACCGATGAGATCTTCCCTGAACGCAGTGCGTGTACCGTAGAAGAACACAGGCCTGGAATAGAATCCGACATCGCGGTAGCAAGAGTGGTCCCTTCGAATGGCGAATCATCTGTCCTGATGGAGAAGATAAATTCCGACGCCGAGCTCATGATCCAAGTCTCCCGGGTTTCAGATTTCCTCTCAGCATCCAATACTAGCTAATCATCCTCAGAACTGAGACAATTGCTTGAAGCGATCCTCTCGTGTGGTATAGCCATCGGACTCAAGGCTTAAATCCGAGGCCTCGAACCCTCGTCTTTGCGGACGTTAAGTCACCTTCGCATTCTTTGCACTTCACGAAGGTCGCAAGTTGGTCGAAAGTGGAATGAGACTCAATGATCACGTATCTGAAATTTCGCTCGAGATGAACTCCGTCCGACTTACGAAGCTTTCTGGCTCAAGAACTCGAGGAGAAGTCGGGATTTTCGACGCTCACGTGGTGGTTTTCATGAAATCTTCGGCGAACTGGTCCCTTCTGCCGGTGTTGTGAACTAGACCCATCACACACACAGGGTTACACTTCAACAATCGGGAAGATCCATCCCTCCAACGAGAAGGTCACCCTCACTCAACTTTACTCAGTTCAATGGAATCCCACCCGATTCGCAAGTTTCCTTGATTCAATGACCATCTACTCGCAATGCTGACGAGAGTGTATCCCTGATAGTGTCGGACATAGAGATAACTTGACAGATGAAGGGGGATCGATGGCACTGAAGTTATCATCATCATTATGGCCAGCTCACGATTGATATGTAGTTTCAGTTAATCAGAACTAGCACAGACTTCTAATGATCTCATATTTCCTTTCTAGAAATAGAGCAAAAATAACTCTCTTGTCTCTTGGAAAAGTCATGAACTCGCCGACTCCAACGAACTGGCTAGCACCGGTTTAAAGCTGTTGGGAGAGCAGCCTGCAGCCGGATTCTTCGAGAATGTAAATGGCTAGGGTTCACATCAGTGACAAAAAAGTCATGAAGATCGATATGTATGCACTTTTCCTCTGTGACGATCAATGACCGCACTCCTACCTACCCAGCCCTTCTCAACTATCAAACGATCCGTCAGTCAATCTGCCTGTCCTTTTGTATCTATGTAACAGAAGTGTTGATTTTATCGAGTGACAATAAGTCCTGTAAGACGAGGCGCAGCGATGAGAGAACAGGTAAAACGAGAAACAGTGTCAATCAATAAGCGTGTCGCCGTTTTTCCCTGCTCAGGAGGAGGTGGAGGACGACGGAAAGCGGAATCTCGTTCAAAGACCGGCCACTCATTTGTGTTTTCATTCACTGAGACAGCGGTTCTCGATTTCTTCAGCTCCCGGGACCCCTATAGATGCTTTACTCCTGTTCCGGGACCCCAATTTCTTTTTCCTGAAATCATTCTCAGAGAGGCTTGCATTCGATGTAATATAATGACTCGATTTCGATCAATGGCTCCGATGTTCCTTTTTCCTTACGGCAATCGCCACGACTCTACTACTTGTTCTGAGCGATTCTCAAATCGGCACCCGGTTCTATCCATTATTCGTTTCGATTGTGACGAGCGTTCTTAGCCCTCTCTCACAGTTCAAGATTCATGACCGACAATGGAATCCATGAGAATCTCATGTAACTCATGTCTTCAAGGAGTGTATGGGATCACGATGCAAAATTTTCGGAAAAGGGAAACGCGTCAAGCTCGACCTCAGAACGGAATTCTCCATTATAAGTAAGACACTCGCAAAGACACATCGTTGCGCCAATTATTATCTCAAGCTTTTCCTGCGGCCGAAAAAAAACTTCTCTCGAAAATTGATACGATGCCCTATGATATTTCCGGACCCCCAGAAAAAGCTCCCGGGACCCTCTGGGAGTCCCAGGATCCCCATTCGGGAACCGCTGCACTGAGAGAGGGAAGGCATTTGTGGTTATCATGGATACATATAAATAGATAGGCTGATGGTTCCGCAAGGAGATGATTAATAATATTAGTTATTATTATCAGCATCATCATCGTTATCATTAACCATATCAGGCGAATCGTGATATACTCATCGTTTGAACTTTCCGCTTTTATTTTGTTGCCACTTCAATGTTGTGTGCTTGTTGTGGTTGCTTGAAAATGATTTGTGTGTATTCTGAACTAGTATATAAACAGTAATATTATCAACTCTTACTCCCTCAACACAAAACAGACTGCGTCAAAGAGCGACGCGGCCTTCGAATATCACTTGGTGTCTCAACTTCAACATGACGATCTTCACGCTTCCTCTCTATAGGATGATCATCATCTCATCATCAGCTCCATAATATGCTTTTTCCCATCGTCTTCATCGGTCTTCGGATCACACTCTGTCTTGGTGTATGCTGCATTTGTCCTCATCATCTCACTCCGGAATACACGCACGCATGCATGCACGCAGGCACGCAAAACTTCTATTTGACTCAACGACATTATTCTCCCTCGCTTTTGCTCTCTCGGGACGTCGACTGTTCGTTTTTTCTCCCACGGCTGGTCCTGGAATCTGATCTTGCGGCTGGCGCAAGTGACGCGGAGGCTTCTAACTGGCAACACACTTCAAGGTTACGGCCTCCTCGCAGATCATGCTCTTGACGTCTCGCCAACGACCGAAGACAGGAGGAACTCCAAGGAGTCATCGTCGGAGCCGTGAGATCGGACCTCGTTTTTTCCTCCACGCAGTCTATCCTGCTGTCGCGATGGCACCTGGGGTCGGCGATTGTTGATGGGCTGCGAAGTGTCCGTTCGACTCTCTCTCCTTGCCCCCCCCCCTTGGCTACGCTACTGAACGAACCCGACTGATTGTCCCGATATTAATAATAATAGTCTCTGTTCCGCCCGTCTCGCTGATTAGAATTTCTGACGATGCTGTGGCTGCCGTTGCTGTGGGATTCCTGACCCTTGTTCTGAACGGTTCGGCTCTTAGGTGCTGTGAGCTCGTAGAGGTAGGAGGTCAAAGGGCTCTGGAACTGCAACGTCGTCCGTTGAAGGCTGTGGTGGGTGTTCCTCGTTGACAAACTCGTACCAAAGACCCGCCGTGTCAGACGCTGTCGCCACCGACTCAAACGCTGGGATTGGCGTCGTCGACGTTTTCTGGTCAGCGATTTGAACCTCATCGATGAGCTCGATGATCTCAACGACCCCATTTCCGGTCGGCTTCACCTTGACGCACTTGAGGAGGAGCGACTGCAGTGCTTCCCAGAGGAGATGCAGGTTTGGCGGCGGTACTGACATGTGTGCTCTGCCTGTCTTAACGTTATTTGGTGCTGTGCCTGGTTTCATTGAGAGCCTGTCCCATTATGAAATCGGTAGAGCTCGAACGCTGTGAGTTCCTAGAGTGGGTTAGGCCTAGAATTTGAGGCTTGCCTGGTTGTCGATGGAGAAGCTTTCGCGGTTAGTTTCCTTACTCACTCGCTCGCTTGTAGAGAGCAAGAACGGAAGGAAGACCGACCGACTAACTGACGCACAGACCGTCACTGTTTGCGGGATGCTGTGTGTGAGTGTGCGGCAGATGACACTGAAGCAGGCGCCCACAAGGATTTTCGCCGCTGCTGACTCAACCCGCTAGGCTTGGCCGCAGGCTTTGAATGAACGAAAAATTCCCAAGGTTGACCACGTTTCAATTAGAGAGCTTATTCCAGCTGAGAAATACGCTGTCTACGAGGCTGAACTAGCGATGACTAATTGTAAGCGGCCGCCGACGCCGACGTTGCTGTTGGATGCAGCAGTCGAACAGGCAGGCAGGGGCTCCAACGTACAACTACCTTGTTGACGTCCGTTCAAGCTCCCGAAGAGGAACCGCCTGGAAAAAAAATAATAAACTCTGGAGCTGCGCTACGTATTTTCCCCGATGCTTCGGAAGGAATTATTGGAAACGTTCTTCAGGAAGAGCTCGAAATCTCACATCATCACAATCTAAAGCATCTCTTGACTTCGATGGATGGCGCAACCGGCTCCTTTCATCTTTTCTTTTGGAGTTCCCTCTCCTCTGCAACATTCCCGTTGCAGTCTCCCCATGTGACGGTTCATCAGTGAATTAGAGTCTTTTCTGTTTATCTATGATCAACGAGCAGGCAAAGTTCTTTTTGTGATCCTTTGAAGTCGCAAGTGACTCGGAAACAGTCTTTGGAAGTCATCTGAGCTCTACTCTTCTCAGAGAATATTGTATACAATTACCTAAAAGAGCAAAAAATCATCGAAACTGAAGTTGGAACGGCGTGGCCTCGCGCGATGTTTGATGCAGCGAATTTCGTCAACCTGTGACTGTTGATCGCTCACTGTCGCTTGCTGAGTGGACGCAAAAATGTCACTCTCCCTCATCGCGCACACGCGAACCACACTTATTCTGACTCTCGCAACCAGGCACCGATGGTCGGACGGACGGACGGACAGACAGACAGACAGAGATATTCGAGCGTGGAAGCATTGTCTACGGCTATATTTCATCGGGACGTCGGAGTCCCGCGGAGCTGCTGCCGTTCGCGCCCGTCTGTGCGTCCGCCTATCGCTCGGTCCGTCTGTTCGTTCATAAACACAATCGAAAATATCTCTGCCAGACCGGATTCAGTTGTTCGTCGTGGCTTGGTCCCCTCTGGTGGCTTGCTTTCTCACTGGTTCCGAGCGGATCTTTTTTCGCTTTTCGGAGCTTCGCGTTGGCTGCAGCGTTAGGTGTTTCTGTTTCGCAACTACTCAGAGTAGCATTCTCGTCAACTCGAGGAGAGTGAATACTTCATTTCATTCGATTGTACCTAGGTAATTTTATTTCTGAAACTGATGCTTAGATCCGAAGTATCTTTCCTGATTCAAGCCATCGGTATGTTCGGTAACGAGTCCTTTGGTCCTTGATGTCGCAGTTGTCGCTGACGAAAAATCAAAGAAGCAGCTTCTCTCACAGCAGCAACCAGGTATGATGATGACGACAACAACGACGAAGAGAGAGAAGCGAACAACTGCGCGAGGGAGCAACAGTCAGACGGAATGAGTGGCCAAAGCGAGCGGAGAGAGAAAAAGACAGAACCTCTTCTTGAATCCCTGCTGCGCGAAGTTCACTTCAAGCCGTGAGATGAAACCTTTGGTGGCTTCTCGACTGCTGCAGATCTTCTACATTGATGGAAAGTCTCTCACATATAAACGCTTAGTTGGTTCGGATGGAGGAGTCGAAATCGCCTCCTTTCGGCAAATGTCTTGTTAGCCCAGAAAAATATTCCAGGACTCAATCCTCAAACGAAAAGTCTTGAAATGTTTTGGTGTCTGTCAATACGACGCGCAAGAATCTCTCTCGAACAGGGGATGAAGAATCGGAAGAAGCGCAAACTGAAGGCAGAGTGCTTGGAAGAAGCAAAGCGTCCATGAGCGAGAGTTTTTTGTTGAAAACGTCGGTATCAATTCGTGTTTTCGAAAAAGAGGGATGAGAAATAGCATATAAAGTTTCTTCGTCAAAAGAGAATCACTTCTCGGTTCCTGACCTTGTCTCGGATCATGCTCGAAGATGTTAATTCGATTTCTCTCGTCTCAGAAATTAGTTCCTTTCAACTTGGTCTCAAGCCGCGAGAACTGGACGAAACATCAGCATCTTGACTTGATGTACGGCGTATGCTTTCGTACACGAGCGCGTAAAATTCGTCCGGGCTCTGTGATTGACGGGCGTTTGACGTCCGCTTCTCCGACTTCGGCTGGGACGTCAGTCTCGTTTTTTTCTCTCTATTGAGCACCAAGTGATGGAATCACGTTGTTTGATGTCTTGATTGATGTTTGCAAAATGTTTTAAAAGCTTCTCGTGCTTGTGTGTCTGCTGTTTAATGCGATTTCGCCCAGTTGTCACATCGATGTGGTTGCTCAAGCTAGTGAACTTCTGACTCCTGGTCTAGAATAGTCTTGAGACATGCCAGCGGAAGCCTAAAAGAGAAGTGATCGAGCGAAATTTGATCAGAAATGGCGAATCAGACACCGGAATTTAGCTCTAAACGAAAGAGTGCAATGAACCGAGTCATGGAGACAACACTTTCCTCGCAAGAATTTCTCCTCTGCGACCGCATTCAAGAGACTGTGGATTTTAGAGTTGAGAATCTCAAATATTCCGATGAGGCAACATCTGCGAGGATTCGAACAAGTCAATGTCCGAGCACGAAAATATGAAGTTTCATGAAATAGATGAGAGATTTTCCCAGCGACTGTCATTACATGAGTTACTTTGTTTGAAATCGATTTGCAATTGTCAAAGAGTTGACGTTTCTTCAACAAGAACACACACAGAGGATCGGATGTCTTCGACGGAGAGAGAGAAAGAGTTCTTGACTTCTTCTCAGGTTTGACAAGCACTTATGACGAACAGATCGATGGATCAATCAAGCAAATGATAGTAGACAGTCAGTTTGTCGCTCGGTCAGTCGGTTGGATGATTTAGCTAGTGATCTCTTGAGCTCTTTAGTGAGCCGTCGGCTAGTCAATGCACATGTGGTAGACATTGTGAGCTACCTGCCAATCATATTCGACATCCGGCGCCTTCACCGGTTATCACAATAAAATGTCGTCGTCACCTCAAACCCGGTCGTATTCAATATCAAGATGTGATCCCCATGGATAAAACACGTGATTCGTTTTCGTTCCAACGATAAGCACTTTCTCTCGTTGTTATCTTTGGGAGCTGCAAGCATCGTGATCATTGAAAACATTCATTACATCCAAAATGTCGATGAATGACAGTCAGTGACGTTGTAAACGTGATATTCAATTGCTTCCGTTACGACCGCGATCGTGACGGACGGCGACATCGATCATTATCGATCATCATAATCGTTATCACGACAATCGGCTCCGTTATCGATAATGTCACCCTCATCATCGTCCGAGTTGAATGGCTTTTCTTATCTTCGAGTATGATCAATGAAGATGCATTCATTTTCCGGAAACTTTCAAATAACCGCTGATTGAGTCCGAAGCTCGATATCGTCTCTACATCAAAGATAAACGGAGATTCTTCCGGGGAGCGAAGAAGATGCAAGTGTTTGTGAGCCTCCTTAGGTGGCACCGCTGTTGTTGTTGTTGTTGCTGCTGCTGCTGTCTTCGTCGTCATCAAGACGGTGGTGGCTTCCACAGCCGCTTCGTGTCTGTCCCTTGTGAGTGTTCCCTGCTGCATGCATGCGTCCCTCTGTCTGTCCCCACGTCCAGCGTCAATGCGAGCGTTGTTCGTGCTGCTGTAGGGTTGGAAGTGGCTGCCTGGCCTTCCGCTGCGGCTGTTCAGCGTTGCTTGCCTGGCAGCCTGTCTCACTGCTAGCTGGCTGGCTGCCTTCCTCCCTCCCTCCCTCCCTCCCCCCTCGCTTACAACCAACCAGCCTCCCTCCCTCCCTTCCTTCCTTCCTTCCTCGGTGGCTCTCCGTCGCCGGTCCGAAGTTAGCTGGCAGCCGCCACCGCTGCTCGATCACATACGCATTTTGTTCTCGCGTCCAGAAGCTGCGGAGGCCCACAGGCGGAGCCTTTGACACCGTAGGCTCCACCCCCCTCAGCCACCGCTACCAGACGTGGATGTCGTCGTTGTCGTCGTCGTCGTCGTTGTTACCGTTGTCGTTGTCGTCGTCGCTGGGACGGTTGCCTAGCCGCTGCTGGTACGGCTGCTACGGCTGCTTCTCGTTGCTAGCGTTGTGAAGAAGAGTGTACGCTGTGGTAGTGGTGGTGGTGCTTGTTCTACGGCTGCTGCTACTGCTACTGGTAAGAAGCAGGCAAACGATTGTGTGTTGCGAGTGAGCTCGACGTTTCGAGCGGCGGCGGTGGGGCGACAAAATCCACCGAGCGTCCAATTCAATTTCCAGTGCTCTACTGCAGCTGCTGCAGCCGCAGGTGGAGTTGATCAGTCGACTGAACGGTTAGACGAACCCGGTCTCACCAGGCTAGTAAACAAGCCCCGAAAAGGCTGGTGAGCGGCAGTGAAGTTGCAGTTCAACTGCAGCTCGCGCGTGCTTCCTCACCCTAAGCATCTGCCGCAGCCGACAATCGAAAAGTTCCTCCGTTCTTCGGTGGCTCCCTCGTTTTGTCAGTCGGGCGCTCGATCGGTAGGACGGTAGTTGCCATCATCGTCGTCGTTATCGAAGCTCCTCGTCGACTCCAGTGGTGCTCGTTCGGGTGCGGGAAGTTTCCAGGACCTCGGAACTGTGTTCAGTGTGGTGCCTCCGTGCAACAACAACAGCAACAGCAACTAAGGCAGTGGAGTCCGAGTGACGTCCGCGATCAAAGTGAACGGTGCAGGCTGCGGTGAAATCGTTGCTGGATTAAAAACGATTTCGGAAACGTAGTCGACGTCTTGCTGTTTTTATTCTGCTGTCGGTTCGGCCAGGTTTCTGGCTAGTGTGGTGACTCCGTGTCCGGATAGTAACTGGCTGGCTGGAGGGCGGGCGGTGGTTGACCCCCCCGCTAACTTTAGTGCAAAACGGTCCGCTGTCGTCATTGTGGTTCGTCGTCTCTTCAAGCGTCGCGCACGGCCTAAAAAGAAATTCTCAGGGATATTTCACGTTCGCAACAACAAATTCAAGCGTCGAAGCGAAAGAAGAATCTCTGAAAGAAAATCAAACAGAAGCGAAGTTCCAAAAAGCTACTCTGTGAGCTCCGGCATCGAATATTCCTAGAGAGCTTGGAACTTTCCGCCATCTAAACCAACAACAGAAACAGAAGATGGCCGCCCATAGAGTAAGTATTCCGAAAATCATCTTTTTAAAGCATTGAGGGGTAGAGGAACGGCTCTACGTTCGCCTCGAAATTCCGAAAAACCAGGTGCAAAACTTCAAGCGCAACCAAAACTTCAAATTCGCCGTTCTTCGACTCTTTCGTTTATTCTCGATCCCGGCTCCTTTTCGATCTAGGCATCGAATCGTTATTAGATTTCACGATCATCCTTTCGAGATTGTTGTCACGAAGATAATCTCTAGTTTTGTTGTTGGTCACTCAGCCTGATCTGTAAGTCTCATCTCATTTTTTCATCGCGTTCACTCGTGGAATCTCGCTTCGTGAAATCGTTGTTCGACGAACGAAGGGAAACTGTCGCAGTCAACCTTGCGGAGATTACTTCGATGTCAATCCAACAAAAAGGGGATTTGAGCTGAAGAATGCTTCAATTCGATTTGATTGTGTATCGCCACTAAGATCGAACTCGGCGACATGGCTCAGAGATCAACAACAAATCGAACCCAGCGATCGACGACACATTCGAGCAAACTCGTCAATCGATTGCAAAGCAGACGATCATCGCATATTCACGTCAGTTACCGCTGGTACGATGAATCAATTAATCAATCAACGAGAACAGGTCTCCAACGGAACTTGTTTGGTTGAGCTTCACGGAAACAATCCTCCCCTGAAGATCGCGACTAGCCTCTAAACGCCAGGTTCGCCCTTCTTCGGAGTCGTCCAAGTCTATTGAACTTGATTTCGGACCTCGAAACCGAAATTCTCAGCGAAGAAACCGCCAGAGTTCCCATATGTTCTCCCCGATCCGAACAAAATGACCGCAGACGAAACATCAAGAGATTTATCGCCCGTCTCGTGAGAGGCGATTGGATTGTTGAAAAATGTAGCGATAACGGAACGTGAGAAACTTCCAGGAGGTTCCCATTGAATCGTAAGCATGAAAGGTGTAAGGTAGTCGCTCTCAAAAGGTGACGACGGGACTTCTATCTCCTCTTCAAGTGCCTGAGCCAAGAGATGTTCGGTGGAATCCCCTTTTTCGTTCTTTCAAGTGGTCGGGATATTTGTGTCCAAGAGAACAAACTCCACAAACGACTCACTGGACCCGATATCGTTACCCCTGAGCGGTTGCGTCAACGAAAAAAAATTCACTCCACTTTACCGGCGGCTTGTTCTCAGCATTCCGTGCTCGGGGTCGTCGTGATCGTGGGAATGTGCGACAACCGAATAAAAGCCAAGAAGGAAAAGAAAAACAAAACAAAGCTCTTCCGCGATCTCAGCCCCAGGGTGCAAGCTCCTCGTGTCGAAGTCTGCGACTTGAAGCAGCTGTGGAATCACGGGAAGAAAGACTCTGAAGGACTTTCAATGTTTTCCGAACTCCGTAGAGGTGGAAACAGTCCTCCTTCGAAGGTGGAAAGATCGAATCGACGAAGCTTGGAAACCGAGAAAGTTCACAGAAAGAAGAAGGGCGCAGGCTCGAGTTTCGGCGGGATCGAAGGCTCGAAACCAGAACTCAGTAAGCGTCTGCGAAGAATCACTAAATATGCAGAATTTAAGCACGAGTCTTTAGGCAGGCTATAATTATAGATGCCAGTCACAGTGAGATGTTTGACTGCTCGCTTGCTGAGTTGTTTAGCTCTTTCCTCTCACTGAGTGGCTGACTGGCGGCCTGGCTGAAGTCTGCTTGGTTAGTTGCGTTCGCTTGTTTCGAAGTTGCTTCAGTCGTTTTTGAGATAGATCCTCCTTGGCACGACTGCTAGCTGGTTGGCCGTCTAGTGTTTTGAATGTGCGCTAGCCAGCCAGCCAGCCGGGCGGGCAGGCAGGCAGGCAGGCAAGCAGGCCTGGGCCTCTCCGAGGCGCTACCCCAGCTTGCTGCTTTCGTTCAAACGGTGGTTGGTTGGTTCTTTCGTTCGTTCGTTCGCTCGTTCGCTCGCTCGCTCTTTGCTCCGTTCTCTCGGATCCCTAACAGCACGATCGCCACCACCCTAAGATCCCGCTTATGTTCGCCTGCGAGCCGGTTGCTCGGCTAGCCGATCGGCTTGCCGGACTGCTCACTCTTCACCCGATTGTGCTTGATTCATTTCGGCGACGAGAGGGCGATTGTTACCAAACACGAGCTGTTCCTTCGTCTTTCCATCTTTCGAGAGTTGGCCTCATGAGCGGATGTCGTCCGGAACAACTTTCCCCGGCCGCGTGTCAGAGGAAACATTGGCCCTTCTTCGTTCCGAGCTAACTTTCGGAAAAGAGGACTCCGGATCACGGTTCTCCGATGGACGCTGTGTTCGTGGACGCAGGCAGACAGACAGACATATCGATGCTCAACCGCAATTAGAGCCCAGGCGACGAGTCTTTGACTTTGACAGCGGGCTGTCGAAATCTCAAATTTCACTCTGTGTTCATTTCGACCCGACAAACGGTTTGTGGAATCAGGAGCTGATCGAATTGCGAGTGAGAAGGCTCACGAGCGACAACACATGCAGCGCTTGGTCCATGCCCTTAGAACTCCCATCAAATGTTTGATCGACGGACCCGATATTCCGACCCAAGAAGGAAAGAGGAAACAAAGGTGGAGACTCGTTTTTGCAAGGGAACTTCGAGAAAATTTCTGATGGGAACGAAGCTTTTTGAAAGAGAGTTCCTGGGATCCGTGTCTTGTTTGACAGCACCGAGATGGCGAAATCAGAGAGAAGAGTCGGTAATCCTTTTAGTTTCTCGCGGTTTGCGACTTTACACAAATTCTGCACAGATGACCCGGTGGTCCAATGCATGAATGAGCGGACGGACGGACGGACGGACGAATGATTGCTGCGCCGCGCCGTTTTCTCTTAAAAGCATCTCTAATCGCCGAAGTTGATTCTGAGATTCGTTCACGGTTCTACGAGAGCACCTGTGAGTGCGGCTGGGGATGACCGCGAGAACGGAGGCAGGGGGCAAAGAGTGTTTTAATCTGATCTGATCGGAGGACGACTCCTCGACGCACGCAAGCAAGTTCTAGGGAAACTGCTGTGTGAGCCGAGCGGAGTTTTCTCAACCCCAGAACAAACATCTCTAGGTGTGCGTTCATCTGTCATTCCGAACGCGGCTTTGGTTTGCTGCTCCGCTGAGTTAGCTCGAAACGTTTTACTGGAACATGTTTTACCATCCAGAACGAACTCTGATCGATTCGTAGAAGTTACGCTACTCTTCATTCGTTTTTTTCTCTTTCTCTCTTCTGCGATTCACTGGAAAGCGGACGCACCGAGGATAGATCTGCCAAAAACACTGCCGCTTTGGAAGTTTGATTGCGTCGAAATGAGAATCATGTTCATGCCCGTCCATCTGATCTCGAAACCAGCTTATCGAATAGTTGTCCGTCAATGATTATGAAGTCAATCACTTCTGGTTTCCGGATCGTCGGGAGAAGCTCCCCGGAATTCGGTTTCTTGAGCGGTTACTCAAAGAAAGAAACTTCAAATCGAAAACAAAAATAGGCGTTACGTCTTCGTTGTGAGCTTTGAATGCGCGACCCCGCACGTTCTGAATAGAAAGAAGATCGCCGTCGTCCTGGCTTCTGATTCGACAACAATGCGAGGCGACTCTCCGTCGTCGTCGTCGTCGCAACGCGAAGTTATGCTGAGGCACCGCGACAACAGGCTCTCGGGTAGAGGTCGATTTTGTTCAATCGGACAAGTTCCGTGAACATTCGAAGTCCGAACTTCTCGAAACGCGCTGGGCAGGCTTTGTTATCGTCCAGGCTCGACACCTACCTGCCCCCCCCCCCTTTCGGCCACTTCGCCCGTTTCATGCTTTCCGCGCTCGAGGGTTTTGGCGAAGTTTGTCGCTTTGCTTTCGATGCGACTTCTGATTCAAAATAAAACCACAACAGTCGATTCGCTCTGACCGCTCGTCAACTTTTCCCCAAACACTCGGTGCCTGTTGTGCTCATTCATACGGAGCACTGCAATCCCTCCGACTCCGTCCAAGTCATCCGCGTGTATTCGTCGGTTTTCAAACTTGTCCGGAAAACACGGAGAAGTTTAAACTTATTCCCGTCGGAAGGAAACACCAAAAGATGTCCATCAGCTCCGGGTTCACTCGCGCGCAGGAACTCGAGATTCAAATCGGTGAAGTTCCAATTATCAATCAATTATCACCTCGGCGTTGTTGTCGATATCATCGTTTGATCGACGACGAAGACAGCGCCGTGTCCGCAACGATTGATCCAAGTCTCGTCGATTGAGTGATTCGGTGAAAAGAGTTAAAGGGGGAATAAAAAAGAAACTCGAAGCGCATGACTCTGCCGGAATCCGTGCTGTACTTCAACGGAAGTCGATATCTCGTACATCCGCCCACGCATGCACAGAGGACGCGCTGATTGAAGTTTGGCGAGCATCTCGGACCACACAGCCGTGCATTTGTGTGAACTTCAAATCTCCTCGAAGCCCAGCAGTGTTTTCACTTTACGCAAGTGCAATCGACATCAATCGCCCACCGACTAAATCGAGAGGCCTCATTAAATTGTTATTAACAGTGTTGCATAGCTGGGTTCGATGGAATCCCGAAGCGAGCTTCTCGGTAAAGGTCTTTCGACCAGCGCGGCCATCGATCTAAATTGGGCGCTAGACTCAGATCTGGGTTCAAGTTCCATTGAATAGTAACGTGGACTCAAAAAGCTGGCTTTCGCGTTTGTGGCTGACTTTTCGAAGGACTCTGAAGAATCTAGCAATCGCCTGTTGGTCGGCTCCTTCCCTGAACCAGCGAACGAGAGAGGGTGTTTGGGTACCTCTCACAAGCGGCCGCATGGTTCGGCCGTGGATGATGCATGACGCGAGTGATTGATGTGGAAGCTCACTTTGACGAGGATAGTGCCACTGTGCTGTGCTGTGTTGTGTTGCACACCGTCCACGGCGGAGATAGACTTCCTGTGCCAGGCAGGAATCCTCCGCTACCCTGTGACGTAGGTTACTGCTCTGAATTCCTGGTTTACGTCGTCGGCATAGAAAGAACAGAAGTCAGGTGTTGTGTCCTCGTTCGATCTGAGTAAAAGACACTCTTGACGTGCTTCACGATCATCCGGTTACGGTGTCCGGATGGATCTTCTCGATAGATCCGATCGTTCCCAACGTGCCGACACGGTCATGCCCCGACCAAATCGGTTCCTGGGTTGATCGAACTCGCAAGGAAATTCCAGTGCAAGTGTTCATTGCTGCAACTTTCAAGTGCAAGTGTCCGTGAGCCCTCACTAAGAAGGAGTGCCTGATAGACTGCTGCTAGGATTTTTCTAAGAACAATCGACCAGGGATTTCGGTCACTAAAACCCCGCCATAACTGTGATCGCCATACCCACAACGCCGTCGAGATATAAGAGAATAGGATCCAATGGATATACTAATGAGGTTTCCACTCGCACTCGACGAAGTCGGCGAGCCACCGATCAAAGTACGTTTTTGAGCGCAAACATCGATTCTGAATGTTCATTGGGAACGCCATGACATGCTTCCTCTCGAATGATTCCATTTTCCTCAAGTACGATGCTCTTTCAACTCAAGACAGAGCTCGAATTCGGAGACTGGAAGTGTTCTTTTCGTTTTGTCCCAGAGATCACTCAGATTTCACCTTCTGCAGCTGCGGACTCCTTGAAATCTCAAACAATGTTCATTAATTGTCGACACATTCAGCTCTAAAAACAGAATTCAAATTGAATAAAGCTCTGCGATCTTCGTCTGAACCCGATATCGGTCCAAAAAACAATCGTCTTGAGTCCGGAATTGATTTTGAAACGTTTGACTATGGACGCCCTCCTAGTTGACCTTTTGCACCTGATGTGTGGCGCTGGTTATCGAGCCCTCATAAATCTTCGCGTTTGACATAATCTTTAGAGAACTTGGACAGTGTTATTGTGGCTTTTCCCGTTGTTGTAAAGATACGTGCTCGTATATGTCTGTTGGTTCGTCTGTCTATGTGTTCGTATCCAATTTCAGAGGCATAAACACACGCGAGAGGGAAATCTCATTGGTGCCGTTTCAAGAGCCGATAGCTCTTTTACTCGCACTCTGACTCGTTCCCTCGCTCGGTCTTTGCGTCGAAATTTCAAATCCAAGCAACGATGAGAGGAATCCGCTTGAAAAGTCATTTTTCGATGAGAATTTGAGAAAAGAAAAGAGAATTCCAGGCTCGAGAAGAGGTTGCGTACAACGCTCTCCTGGGTGGTGGTTGATTAACATTTCGCGGTTCTGCAACAGTGTAGCAGCTCACGACGATCGCGAAGAAGATAAATCGGTTTTTCGTCGGTCTTGAATAGTGAATATTGAATCACATCGTGGCGGAAGGAGATGCGCGAAAAAAAGAGAATAGACGAGTGCCATCTATCTCGTCGTTCGATCTCATCGCTTATCTCACAGCTCTCCCAGAACCCAGACCCCGGCCAGACAGAGAGTCATATCTTTCGATCAGAATGGCGGTAGTTACGTTTAACTCATTGATTTCTTCTGTTTGATTGGAGCGTCGTCGTCGTAGATCCTCGATTCGTCGAGAGTCGTCAAATTACACCCAACGATTCGATGCGCAATCGACGACTCTATGGTGGGGAAGTTTACAGAAAACGAAATAACGAAAACTTGAATGTACACGGCAAGCAGCCATGCTCAACGCGGGCCCTGAACGATACGCGATGCAATCGTCGGTCGTCGACGGACGTACCGAAACGAAAGAATCCAAAATGTTGCGCTGCGGGAGAGTCTGACGTAGTCGAGACGTCAATCAGACGGACTTACGGACGGATGGCAGCAGTCGACTGGTCGCATCGAAAGCCGGCAAGCAAGCAAGCATCGAGCGAGTGGACGAAGAAAGATCCACAGACAGACTACTTCAGAGCAACAAGCCCACATCATTTTCTTGTTCAGCTGCAGTTTTGAGCTGAGTGAGGAGAGGATCGCCACGAGCGCGAAACAAAAACGACGGTCTGAGCTACTTCCCCTAAAACGAAGAGAGAATGTTAATAGGCTTCATAGAACCAATCGAATTGAATCGAACCGCAATTGACGTAAAGCCCGTTTATGTTCGGCTCCGTCGGGTCCTCGATCGTCGGACTAAATACTTGCGAGAAACTCCTGTCTGGGCCGAGTTTCCCGATCTGTGTCGAAGAGTCGAATCGTGAAGCGCTCTTTCGGAAGAGGAAGAGTCTCACAGACGGCGTGGATTGAGGCACCTTGCTAACGATTTCCTCTTGTTTCCTTCCAGTATGAGGATTCTATCTCCTCCCATTACGCTGCAGGATGCGTGGACTACGGTGACCCACGAGGAGGATCGGGTCTGATGGCGGGAGCACACTCTCCGGCGCCGGTGGGCGGCATTACGTCGCCTGCTCCCGGTTACGCGTCTCCCGCCATGGGCTCTGTGCCAGATCCCACCAAACGCGACAAAGACGCCATTTACGGGTACGTAGCTTCGAGATTCACAACTTAGGCATCGGTTTCGAGATCGTGTAGGAGATGTTGAATGCTCCAAGAAAACAACGGAACAGACCGGAATGGGATTTCAGCTTCAGTTGAGTGATGTAGATTTCGAGGCGTCTACGCGACAATGTCAGGCTGGAAGATATGAAATGATTTACGACGGAAGCTTGATCAAGATTTGATCCTGCTTTGATAAATGGCAAGTCAGCCATCTCGTTGACGGAAACGATGGCGACAACTCGCAAACTCCAGTCTCGGGCAAACCAACTTCCATCGCCTCGGCGGCGGCGGCGTCTGGCTTCGCAGATTTCTTGAACAGCTCGGCTATCTATCTATGTATGTATGTCCGTCCGAGGATGGTCTGTTTTTGTCCGTCAGTCGGCTCCCGCGTCTGTCAAAACGATGCATATCTCGAACGCTGTGTTCTGCATCTTTTTTTCGTTTGCTCCATTTTTTCGTTGTGTAAGAAAACGACGACGGCGACAACGAGATCTGGGAGACGGAGCCACAATGGCCGCGACAGCTCTGAGCCTCGTTTTCTGCGAGAAGAAATTTGACCTGTGAGGGGGATTATGTAGTTAAGTGTTGTTGCTGCTGCTGTCGCCGTTGTCACCAGAGGACAATGCATTCCTTTCGGAGGAGAATGCTGTTCACAACTGAACGGATGGATGCCTTTCGGTGGGGGCACGGGCGCGGAGAAGTGACCGTCCGTCCGTCCGTCCTTCCGACAGAATTGCTTTCCGGTCGTATCTCCGAAGCATCCTTGAGATACATCCTTGGCTACAGTGCTGTCCTCCTCCTTGCTCTCTCCTGAGTCTTCATTCACTTCGACTTCCTGCCGAGGTGCTTTCCCAGTTCGGCTGGGAAATCACTTGGCTTGCAGCCTGACTGGCACGGAGACCGGCCGTTGATCGAAGCTGCATCTATGAGTTCAGTGACGAGCGCATTGTCCTGCTGTCATTTTTGATTAGCAGTAGCAACGGAGTGAGTTACTGTTCAGTGAAGTTGGGATGCATAGATGGCCGAGCAGGCGAGCGAGCGATCGATCGACCGATCGGCTTTTAGTATCCCACAACGAAAATGACGACGATTCTGACTGCGAGGTACGAAGACTGCCGGGACCACGACCGATGTAGGGAAACGTCTAAATATGTCGACAACGACAAAGCTCTCATCTCTCGCTCCCGGTCGCACTCTCGGCAGATGTGGCATTGTGAAGTTTTGTACTCGGCAGCACAGAGCAGATGCGGTGACGCGGAACCTCTCGTTTTGTCGCAAGAATTGCACCATTTTCTACCGAGGTGTTCCGCAAAACCGGCTCGCTCTCTCTTCCACTCCCAAGATGCGGACCTTCTCATTCGGTTCGCAGGTCGCGACTCGTGAAAAATCAGAAGAATCTCTCGAACTTTCTGACTCGCACATCACCGATCATTTCGAACATCGTTGCGGGTTTAGAGCTTCCGCGCATTTTCTTCCGAAAGAGCCAATACAGTTCGCGAGCATCGTGTTCGAATCAGGAGCTGACCTATTTTGGGTTTCTCGAGTTTGAACGCAAGGTTTCGAATCCCAACCCTGGCGAGAAGAGGCCAGAGCAGTTTGTTCGTTTTGCACGCTCCTAATTCGCTAGCAGATCAGGAGGCTAAATAGGTTTAAGCTTTTCGTCGAGCCGGACGAACGGATGAAGTTTTTCTTTTCGCTTCTTTTTTGTCCGAGTGTGAAAACTGCTTTGATTCCACCAGCAGCGCTCCCTCTCTTCTTCCATCCCTGCATAGAGCTCAGCTAGCTTTGCTGCTGGTGGATGATGGCAGTGTTAGTGAGGAAGAGAGAGGAGCCAGTTCACTCTGCTGATGCTTAGGTGCGGGTCCTAATCCCTAGATAATGGCACAAAGCGAACCGGATTCAATGAGCTGACAAATTCAACTGCTTTGAGCTGGATCGTAGTCGTCGTCGTCGCTGGAGCGGCAGCTTTCGAGAGTTTACTCTGCGCTAGAATATGTCAGCTCCGAGCTAAATCATGCGCAAGACGAAGTCAAGACCCATTGACGCGTTAAACCGGCTCAACAGCAAACCAGAGTTGAAGTGCAACTTGACACCGCTATCAGAAGTGGCTGCGAGCGAGATTCTCGGTCAGAAGCTGAACTTTTGTTCTTTCTCTTCCAGGCACCCCCTGTTCCCTCTACTGGCGTTGATCTTCGAGAAGTGTGAACTGGCCACAAGTACGCCGCGTGAGCCCGGAGCGAGCGACGTGTGCTCCTCAGAGTCATTTAATGAAGACATTGCGGTCTTCGCTAAGCAGATCCGACAAGAGAAACCATATTACACGCCTAACCAGGAACTTGACAGTCTCATGGTTCAGGCTATCCAGGTTTTAAGGTTCCACCTGCTGGAACTGGAAAAGGTCCACGAGTTGTGCGACAATTTCTGTCAGCGTTATATCAGCTGTCTCAAGGGCAAGATGCCGATTGACCTCGTCATCGACGAAAGAGACAGCGGCCCGGGCGATTTGGGAGACAACAACCACAACAGCGGCAGCGGCTCAAACGGCGGAAGCATGGGCGGTGGGGGTCATCACGGGAGTCACGGAGGTCACGGGGGTCACGGAGGACACCACACTCCTCACGGAGGAGGAAGCCGGCCCGACACCACTGGACACAACAGCACCGACTCTAATTCAACGCCCGATCAGGTGAGTGACGCAGCGGAAAATCTAAGTTTCGTCCATGCTCCTCGAATCGATATTGTGGATGGAGTTTCACGTTTTCACTTGGGTCCGGGGAAGAGTTGCCACCGGTGTGAGGCGGAGCCGGCAGTTAACTCCGTCGAGAACTGATTGTCGGCAGCTTGACGATGACACCTCGCCAAACCGACGACAGTCGCGCACAGACATAGTTTCCTGTACGTTATGACTGCTGGCTCTGATACAGCGCGAAAAAACTCGTAAATGCTACAATTAATTTAATGACGGTCGAAGAGAGCAACAAAGGACAGATGCGGGATCATGACGTTACTTTCCTGATTGTGATGCGTTCGTTCGCGCGTTCATCCGTCAGTGATTTTGTCTCGGTGACGTCGTCTGTGTTGCACAGTTCCTCTATAAGAGATGAGAACGGAGCAACATGCCGCTCAAATCATTAACACGAGATGAGCTTCTGTATCCTGTGTTCGCCGTATCTACGAAGGGCATTCTCGTATTCAAGTATCTCATTCATTCTTCAAGTTCGACTGCCGCGCGTCTTTCGGCAAAAGAACATTCAATCTGTCCCTGCGTTGATCCGCGATTTCCTAGTGTCCGTGAAAAGAAATTCTGTGCGTTTCGTTTGCGTTTTTTCTCTTCCATCTCTCTGCCCACTACATTTTCTGACCATCAGCAAGAATCAGTTGTTTTTTTTCTCGTTCCTTGAAGTGTCTCGAAGAGCTCTGGGGAATCTCTCGAGAGCCCTAAACGTCAGGAGGGAACATCCTGACTTGGACACAGAGTTTTGTTTTTGAAAAAGAGAAAACGGCGGATTCGCTTTTCTAGAGACGCACGTATGCTTCACCAACTTTCGTTGTGGCTTACGATGCCTTGGCTCGTTCGTCCTAGCCGGTGTCCGTCATAAAACGGAGGATTTCTGGTTCGCGGAGAATTTGAATCGGACATTTTCGCGCAATTAAACACGACGTCGTTGTCGTTTCGAGTTTCGGCGCTCGCTGACTCCGACAAAACAACAAGCCACGACGTTGATGCCGCTCCGTCCGTCGTCGACAGTAATGAACGCATTAAAAACAACGAACCGTGCTGCCGCGAACGAAAGGAACTCCAGCAGCCATACGGCACCGGAGCCGTCAACAGCGACACTGAACTCTCGGAAGGAAAGAACGAACGAATTAACTCTCGATGCGGCTTCTACGCACACAGACGGACAAACATTGACAAGACAACAGAAAATGTAAAGTGTTGAAGAGACGGCTGGACTGTTTTTCTCTCTTATTCTCCGTCAATGAATTCAATTATCCGTGTGGCCACTGTCAGGGGAGATTCTCTTTCGGAACTCGATATTTCGACTCGACTCCGGAAATTGTGTCGGCACGTGCAGCTCAGGGTAACCTCGTGAAATATTCGCAGACACTGCTGCCATGTGGGACTTGGATAAATTGTTATTTCTCGAAAACTCTCGATAACTTCGGAGGATTCGGAAATTCCGACTTCCTCGACGAGACTTGGCTTCGTTTGGACGGAACTTCGGATAGAATAATTCAAATCGAGGAATTTGTGATGCTAAGCCGCTCAGCGCGAAGAGAGATACGATGTCACCTTGAATCCAATTGAACGAAAATGAGGAGGATGGCTAGAGCATCGGAGGTGGGGGAGGAGGATTTAGCCACGAGCTCTGGGCCCTGAATTCAAAGGAGCGGCGTCTCGTTTCGGAAGGTGTCATGTTGCCATTACTATACCACCGCCACCATCTCTGCTTGGTCGGTTGAGACTCATATCCGATAACAATTACCGCGCGGTTGTGAAGACACCGGAACCCACTGACATTGGAGACTCTTCTTTTGCTCATCATCAGTGGCATCGCCAAAACCATTCCTCCCTTGTATGCGCTTATCTCGTGTTCGACCTACAACCGATGTTCTTCTTTTCCAGCCAATCGAAGACCCGGCCAGGACAATGGGTCGTTTGCACTTTGACACGATGGTTGTCTTGTTATCGTGATTTCTAACCCTGCATCCTCCGTTACTCCTGATCCTGAACCGATCCCGTGCGGCACCCGCTCTTTTCCGGATTAGAAGTTCTCGATCTACCACCGTTCTGTTCTGTATTGGAGCAGAATTGCGTAACGCCTGTTTTTGTTGAGAACGAATCGATCAGAATGCTTTGCCCAGTGCTGGACATGTCGGAATGAACAGAGGAGAAAGAAAGTGACCGAGACCAAATACAAGCGTCTGTCTTGTATGGATTGTCTTTCTCTGTCTGTGTGGGATGTCTGTATTGAGCACGTGAGGGATTACCGCGCGACCGCCCGCCCGCCCGCCTGGTTGCTCGGTACCAGTAGCCAGTATTGCTGGGATAAGCGGGACACAGCAGCTGCAGGGGATGACGAGCACCCGTAACTGGCACGAACAGCGAGTGAGAGACAGACACACGAACATGCCCACCACGAAACAGACAGAGGATGTTTCTAAGCCGTTTTTCGACATCGCTCCCACCAGCCATAATTACCATTCTGCGCTCGAAGCCGCTGTCACCCCTGTCGGAAAACACTTAGAGAGAAGGAGACCTCATGCTGTGTCAAGCAGCGGCTTCGTTTCTGAATGGCAACTAGCGTCCTGAATGCACTCAGGACTCGCGATCCGTGGAGTTTCTGTGCCAACGGTATCCGAGGTACTTCGCAGCAAGTTTCCAAGAGTTTCCCAAGTCTTGAACTCCGGTTCTATCTGGAAAAGTCCAATCTTGTGCCTCTCTCGCTCGAGAAACCGTAAGAAGCTCTCGATTCAGTACGGCACTGGGCACGCGCTTCATCCGAGGTGGGAACGAAGGAAGAGTTTGAGCTCCAGCTTCGAGGGTACAGAAGAGCTCTCTCTTTGAGAGGTTTGCGGCTTGAGCCAATTTGAAGAGCGATTGTTTAAAACTGCTTTGCCTCAAATCACACAACAATTGCGGTCGAGTATCGAATGTCTGTTTCTGTGACTCTCTTATGCCACCCGAGGCACCATCGGTGGAAAATCCTCTGAATTGGTGTTCACCTCAATGACAATACGAGGATTAGAGAAACTGCTCGCTCCCGCTACCTTCGTGTGGGACTCGTCCTCGCTAAGAGTGCCGCTACTCGTCCCTCTGCCACTGAGAGTCGTCGGTCTCTGTTTGGCAAAACTTCCTACAGACACTTGGACTCTGTTCGTCCGTCCATTCATCCGCCCGTTCGTCTGTTCCTCGCTCGGTTCCCATGCGGTAGGAGGTCGACACACTCCTGAGAGTGTCCTGCGTTTGACACCGCCGCATCACTCGAAGCGACCTCGAGGTTGCGAGGGCGCTGCTAGCTTTCTTCAATTCCACGCGGCGGCAGCGGCGGCGGCATCATCGTCGTCGTCGTCGTCGTCGTTGTCGTCGACATTGGTCGACATCATATTTGCCTCGATCAGCTGAGTTCGCGCATGTAGCTCCTCACCAATTCTCCTGAGCTCCTTCAGGACGCCTACAAGTTCCCGAGGACAGTTCTTGGATCCTGGTGCGTGCGTTGATGTGATCTCGGTGCACGGGATTTGTTCGCCTAGAGGTCTTGTGAGATGGCAAAACCGCGGCCGAGTAGATCACCTTCGATTAAAAGGTGACCTAACAGACGAAACAACTGACGAGAGGCGGACAAAGTGACCGACCGACCGACAGACCGACAGTCAGAAAACACGACCGATCGATCGATAGACAGCAGAAGGTATGTGCATATGTGTTCTCGCGAGCAATTCGCTTCGGCGAATCGTCTTCTCTTTCTGTTCAAGCATTCGCCCGTTTTCGCTGAGATCCTCGGCCCGCTCTCAAGTCTTGGAATCCGCTGGCCGTGTGTCTCGCTGAGAAGTTGTTTGGAGGACCCTGGCGAGTGTTCGGAGCGACGGCCACCGGACCTGCGCCTTAGCGGCTAAAACAATACGAGACCGTCTGTTAAGCTGTCAATCATTTTTCTCAACTTTCTCCGAATCGACTTCGCTCGACGTCGGATCAGGAATCTTCTTACCTGCATGTCCTTCTCTTCTTCTTCTTCTTAGGCCAACGAAGAATATTCTCGGAGTTCTGGGGCGTTTGAAGCCTGAATGACGGCTCGAAGATCAACTGAGCTTCCGACTCCGACAGCCGAGCACGTCAAAGGGTTCGTGAGCCTAACGTGCAATCTTCGGTCGTGCAGTCTGACTTGAGATTCTCGAACTCCCGCTAGAAATCACAGAACAGGCTGCCGACCGCATCGTATGGTTCTCTGAGCACCCGGCGTGACTTCCGAGGTTTTGTTTCGGAAAAGGAAGTCTTACGAAACGAGAAGAAAAGTCTTGAGGTGGTCCTCGGGCATTCTTGGGAAGAGAGCCTTAAGCTAAATAGGTACACAAAGAGAGAGAGACGAACGGACGAAGCAGACAGAGGACGAAGACGAACTTTATGGCAGCCAGAAGCAGTTCGCACTTTTCCGAGAGATCAGATACAGTGGCCCGTGGCGACTTTAAGGGTCGTCATCAAAAAACCACCAACGGGCTGTAAACGTCGTTCATTAGCAAGAGAGAAACAAAATAAGGAAACAAGCACGCAAATACGCGGAACGAAATCAGAGTTTTCGAAATGTGCACTGCGAAACCAACATTGTTCGGCGCTACCCCCGAACGCAGGTTGTCTCTTCTTTTTTACGACTTCTCCTCATCTGATTCGAAGCGATAATGAGAACACTGACGATGACCGAAGTATTCTGAAACAGAGCTCTCGAAGTCCGCGAGAAAAAGTTCAATTCATGAAACTTGTGATTAGGACGGTGTCACCGGGCTCCGAGTCGAGTTTTCATCGAGACTCGCGGTCGATTCGATTTGAACTTCTCAATCCACTCGAGTCTTGTGAAGTGCAGACACTTTTCACGAACTCGTGCAGGTGTATGCTCGCCCGGATCGAGTTCGAGCCCTGTTAAGGCAGTCAGTCGATCGGAATCAAGCAGCAAACTGGCTGAGGGTGCGATGTCGAGATAGACAGAAGTCGTACGTGATCTGACACCAAGTGAGATTATTCCGAATCAAAACGATCTCAAGTGAGCTCACCTCGCTCGCTCGCTCCAGTGCCTTTCTGAGAGGCACTTGCCTTCGAGTCGAGAGACTTCAGAGATCGTCGAGGGCTTGTTTCTGCACAGGAATTGCGAAACTCACGAAATCTCAGGCGGAAGTTTTCTGCTCTGAATGTGTCGAGCACTGCGGTTTATTTATTCGGAAGTTCAAGAATCGGTTGTTTGTCAAGAGCTCCGAAACATACGTTGGACGCCCGAGCCGGCGATCCCTCTGACCGGTGGATGGTGGATATTGGCCTCGAACGAAACGAAGAGCGAGTTTGTTGAGGAGGCCTATTTCTTTAATTCAATCATCGCCCAGAGGAGCCTCCGGCCGACTCTGGATCCGACTGCGCGGCTGATTTCCTTCCTGGATCGGCTCGCAGTCAGTCAGTCAGTCAGACGATCTTCTCGTTTGCCTGCTGACTGTTGAATAACCGCGATGGCAGTTGCTTGAGAGGAAGAAAAAATAAAAGGCGGAAACTGATTATCATTAACGCGGACACTCACTTAGTGCAACTGCCTTTTCTCCACGACTACTAGCACTCTGGTTGTAGCACGGAAAGGTTTTGGTCGTTCATGTTCACCCGACGTCAACCGAGACCTTAGTTTAAGCGCGCAGGGCACCTAAGATCGAGAGATCTCGTGACAAGCGTTTGTCATTGTCGCCCGGGAAGCTTTCAATTACAGGATGCTAAACTACAAACGCGTAGTGGACGAGATTTTAATTGTGCCATTGGCTACCGCCATCTGCACAAGATACGAAACAGCCAGCAAGCGCCGTTTCGTTCACGACAGAGGAAGAGTTTCGGATCTCAGATTGGAATTAAGGCTCTCCAGACCGCGTCGGGCGTGTATGACAACACGGTCTCATATTTCGATGACACGAATACCGCTTGTCTCTGCGCCTATTGTCCTTTTGTGAGCTTGTTCTCTCTTTGTCTGTCCGTACTTCGCGATTCGCTCGCTCGCTCGCTCGCTCGATCGTCTCGTTCCGATGGATGTACATGGAACACTGTGTTTTGGGTCTCCTCTCGAACCGTCGCTCGTCGGGTGTCGAACCATCCACCCAGCCAGCGAGCCGTCGCAGTCGAAGATGAAATGTGAGATTCAGGAAGTGAGCGATATGGGGTGCTTCCATTTGGGGAAAACTCCACACCGAGCTCGATTGCTCTTTTTAGCCCTGACAGAGAGATCAACAACGACGACTTGGAGGAGAAAAATCGATTTTCCAGAGGGAACAAATCTAAGAGTTCCCATCCGAGCGTTATATTCACCGATTCCTCGCGAGCTGACGGAGAGTCAGAAGTCTGTTCGTTTGCTTCCACCGACTGCCGCAACCGCTGCCGGCGATGATGGCCGGCTCCTCGAATCTAATTATCGTTGAATTTTCGAACAATACCTCGTCGTTGGTTGTCGTCCTTTCGTTCTCCTCCCTTCATTCCTCTGTTCCTTGCCTGCCTCCCTTATCCTGTCGGCTCAGGAGAATGGCAGGTGAGATTGGATTTTGACTCTGGGGGCTGAGGGGCTCCTCTCTCATTTTGCGAACGGCGGCGGGTGGAAGTACCCCAGGAGAAAGTTTTATGAACAAACCCAATCAACCCTCAGACGGTCGAGGGCTGCGTCGAGCAAGCGAGGAACCAAGCCAGGATCGTTGTTGATTGAAATATGTTTTGTTTTTTTCTCCCAATATTGCCGCTCAGTTCGTGACTGTGAGACTCACAGTGAGCGTATGCTCCTTGAACGAGCAGGCTCTTCCGAGGAAACTGTCGCTTTACTGACTGACTGACTCATTAGCTTATCTGGCTGCCTGAGCATCCATCGCGCTTTGAATGAGCGGAATAGCCGGCCGTATAACTCGATGGTGGCCTCGTCTATTCGCGAGTTGTTTGATCCGTCGTCGGTCGTCGCTACCTCCGTTAACTCCGCGACGTCCAAAAGATCCTCCTGTTCGCTTGAGAGTGAGAAAAACCCAAAAAGAAAAAGATAAGCGTCCGGTGGGTTTAAGCCTAAACGTTTTTTTTTTTTTTAATTTGACAGGGAAGCTGGCTGGCTCCTTGCTCAAAACAGATAGAACAGGCACGACTCGAACGTCCAGACCAAGTTACCGAGCGAAACCAAATGCTCGCTACGCTCGGCCGTTGTCGTTGTTGTGGGCGCGGCGGCGATGCTCATGCGATAGCGCGCAATGGGTGGCCTTCGAGATAACGCGGACGGAACGTTCAAATGAGCTTTCACTCCAACCGGAGTCCGAGTCTGTGGTCGACAAAACCCAGTCATACATCGGACCCTTAGTGGTAGTTGAGCCGAGGGGAGAATTTTGAACCGAATTGGAAGCAGCGAAATTCGTTCGAGAGAATGCGGAACTGAACAGAACCAGGAGAAAAGAATGGGGAAGGAAAACGGGTGAGATCGGAGGAGAGAAGAAAAAAAAAGTTTCATTCGACACGCCATCCACCCCGAGCTTTGTCGGCTCGGCTCGGGGAAATTTATGTGGCTACCCCAAACGCCCGCCCGCCCGCCTGCCTGCCTGCCTGGGTGCCTGTTTGCTTCGTTGCTCGCCTGATTCCTGGCCTGGATGGGTAGATAGCCTCTCGGGTACGAGTTCCAGGCTGTGAACTCGCGGTCGAGAGCGATATGGATGGAGTTCGAGGCGGCGAATCTTCGGCATGATTCCTCCTCCTCCTCCTAGAGCCAGGGAAACGACTTCTCACGATGAACATTCAGTCTGGGATCTCAAACGTGACTCTGAGCCTTGATGACCTCAGTGTCTAGCATGATTCTAACGATTTCGTCACTTTCAGGGCTACGGAATGGATGACATTGAACCGGGAGCGGACGACGACAACAGTCCGTACCGGAGGGCAGTTGGCTCCGCGTGGCAGTATCCCAAATACAGCAACTCTGTAAGTATAGCAAGGATCGAAAGATCAACTATTCGATTGAGGAGGAGCTTTTTCCGCCAAAAGCGTTTGTTTCCATCCGATACGATATAGGATTCTCTCAACTGGTCGCAAACGACCGTTAATCGCGGCGAAAATCAAAATCGTAAAGTATAGGGATGTTTACCGAGAGAACCAAAAAACGACGAAACGATAGTGATTGAGAGGAGAGGACCGGGACGAGAGGGAAAAGGGAAGGGGGAGAAAGGAGAAGGGGGGAAAAAGATAGAGAGGATTGAAAGGCGGCGAGCAGAATAGGAGAACGAACGCTCAATAACGAGATCGGCTGCTGAGACGTCTCCGCTACAGGATGGAAAAATGAGGGAGTGAGAAAGAAAGAGAGGGAGAGAGGGAGGGAGGTTGAAGGGAAAATGAGAGAGGACGGTGTGTGGGTAAGAGGGAGAAGGAAAGACGAGAGAGAGAGAGAGAGAGAAAAAGGAGAAAGAAGAAGAAAAAGCTGAGCGGCATACGCAACTGCCTAGATGTGAATGAGGAGCGCGAGGGAAGCTCGAGAAACGGAGAAGGAAGAGCACAACTAGCGAGAAGGAGAGCGAGGAGGAAAACAGGGGCGAGATAGAGAAGGAAAGCGGCGAACCGGGGGAGGAGCGGCCTTCTGGAAGTGACAGGCAATTTATGGTGCCACCCCTCCTCGTCGAGCAGTAGAAGAGGATATGGGGTGGGGGAACGAACGAACGAACGAACCGAGGAAGAGAAGAGGGACATGAAGAGGAAAAAGGGAGAGTTTCTCCTCTCTTTCGTGTGCTTCTCGCAAATTATATTTCCCCTCCGTGCGCCAAGCGAGACGACGAGGACGGCTACGACGACGAGGAGGGAGAAGAAGAAAAAGACGACGAGGAAGGAACTTGCTTGCCGCTAGCCAGCTCACTCGTCCGCTACTCTCGAGTCGACACGAAACCAAGGAGAACGCGACAGAGGGAAGAGAGAGAGGGAGAGTTGAGGCGGGCAAGGTACTGCCCGCTGACCGGCACGAGAACCAAGCAGGTTCGTTCCCTAGCCTTTCTGCTGCATCTCCTTCCAGTGATCCCAAGGGAAAATTCTTCCTCTGATTCCCGAAACCAAGTTCCGCTAAGAAACTTTCTATAACTTTCCGTGTTTGGATGGAAATCAAAAATGGAAAAAGTTCTCAAAAAGAAGAAGAAAGACGCCGGAAGTAGTATGGCAGCATCGAAGAGGAAGCGTCTCCAAGCTTCTTCCCTATCGCTCGTCCCTCCTTTTCCTCTTTTTGAGGTTTTGGGAACTCATCGAACGCAGATTCAAGGATGAGCATCATATGCACTTCCGCTGCTAAGCAAAGATTCGACAAATCGATGTCTTGGGTGCCGGCTGTGCGCTTTGATTGGAGAGTGGGTAAAAGACAAGACTTCCCAGTTCGGCTCAGATGGGTCAGACGATCTGTTTGAAAGGAAAGGACTTGTTCGCGGCCGCTTGTGCAGAACGCAGCAGAAACTGAAGAATTTCTTTTTTACCGTTCGTTGAAGCGACCGCTGAATTCACCGTCAACGAAGTCCACTTGCTCGTCTGGTTCCTTGCTTCCTCGGTCGCTTGCTTTCTTACGCGGCAGCAAGCCACTCGGCCGCTGCTTGGGGCGTCGCTCGTTCCTTGGCTCGTCCGCTTGCTGCCTGCCTGGCTGGGTTGCTTGACTCGCTAGCTAGCTGGCTGGTCGCTCGACTGGCGTGTTGGTTGGTTCCTTTTTGACGTGCGCTGTCACAGTTTGACGTTTCAAATTATAACCCGCGCTCGTTCAGCGGCGGTCGAGCCGACCAACCAAGCGACGGGCCGACCAACCGGCCAAGCAAGCGACCCACCGACGGACGGATAGACCGACCGACCGACCGTCCGTCCGTCACTCAAACTAAAATAGATGAGAACACCAAGTCAAAGCAGCCAACCAGACAGAGGCAGACGCACCGACTTACGGACGGATAGCAAGACCGCAAGCGAAGGCACAGGCGGTCGATGCGCGGGTCAAACCGTCGGACAGCGTGCCTAGGGCTCGGTTATCGTATCCGAGGTCCGAGCAGCAGACTTGCGAGGACGCTGGTCAACGATTCAGCGGAAGAAAATCTCGTCATCGTCCAGGAGTTCGACGTTCTCCTTGCACCCGATTCGAGGTCAGAACTCGGACGTTTCGAGCAAAGGCTCTCAAAACTGAAAGGTCATTCGATCATTGTTTCGAGTTTCTGTGAACCTTCTAAACGGAACTCTCCCATCGTTGTTGTTTTGTTGCTTGGGATGAATTCCTCGACTTGAAGTGAAGTCGTAGTCTACTGCCTCGTTCTGACCGAATCTTCTACGTCCTTTTAGTTTGATTGGCAGCCGCAATTTTTAGCGCAGCAGCGTCGTCATCAACAGCGTTTTCGACTTCTCATCAAGGTGGCTGACTGACAGAGCGTGCGAGCGAGCGAGCGAGCGAGCGAGCAATCGACGGCTTAACGGAATGAATAGTTTTAAAGTCGATTCGACCAGGAACTAGTTGGCAAGCTTGAAATCCGAGGACGTTCTCGATCTCGAGAGTCGGCGTTTCGAACTTGTTGTGTGAAGCTTGAGGTCTCCGAACTCAAGGCTATGTATTCGAAGAGGACAGTGGAGAGAATATATATTCAGAATGTCTCTAATGAACTCTCTTGTTCCATTTTCAGCGTCCACCCTCGCAATCAATCGGTTCGTATTGCTCGACAGGAGATGACGTTCGTTCTCCTTCGGGATCGGCTGCAGGCACACCAGGACCGATCATGGCCCCGCAGCCTGGCTCGCAGCACTCCGCAGATAACAACTCTGACGCCGGTGAGTCTTTTGATGGGATAACTCATTTGATCAAAGGTAAATATGAACCAGGGTTCGAACCCCTGACAAAAACTGCATGAGCGGCGACATCTTCTGAGCGACGGAGTCTCTTTCGGTTATGGCCTCACTGTGGCTGAATCGTAGCCGGCGATAGCTGTTGTCCTTTTTGTAGCGAAGCAGAGAGGTTGTATTCGTCGGCTGGTTGGATCTTCAAAAGAGCGTATCGATTCGTTCAGAGTCGTCCGGCAAGCAGCCTGAATGAACGACTCGTTGACTGGCAACACTTGTGGATACAGTTCTGTAAGCGGAGAGCGGTGCGTCGTCGCCCTGTGCTGCGATTTTTATCCCGAACCATCGACGTTTTTTAGCCATCGCCGCCGTGGTCCGCGTCGGCTCGTTGCAGTTTTCCTATTTCGTATTTTTGGCTTCTCGGATCGCTCATGTAGCGGCTGCCTTCGGAGGCCCCGCACCGAGAGGAAGATATTCAACAACAGCGTTGTCCAGCGGTTAATGCGCTCCGCAGATCCATCTTGCGCGGTGTGCATGGCCACGATGCCTCTGTCGATGGGGAGACCATCGGTTAGATTCTTGAACGCAACCGAATCCAAACCTCAAAGTCGAAGATGCTCACTAACAATAAGCATTAGGAACGAAGATCCGAGATGCCACGAGACTCGACATCGACTCCTAGTGTTAATTAGGGCAAGCCCACTCTATAGCCGACTAGTTGCTCACTCGGCTGGTTGAATTCTGACTAGCGGGCTTGTTGGCTGCAGGTGGTGGCGGAGGCAACAGCTACAACAGCAGCAGCTGCAGTAATAACAACAATAACCCCAACAGTCGCTTTGAGTTGAGCTGTATCGGCTTATCCGACTAATCCTGGTAAAACCTGTCCACCAGCGGAGCGACCCGGCCGGCCCTGTCTGTAGTCAGCTCTGGAGGCAGGCCGAGCCGGGGGTAAGGGGAAGTGGGAGGCAACTGTGTTATGAGCTAGCCGGGAGAGCAGCCAACAGGACCGGCAGTCAAAAGAACAGGAGAACGAAAGATGAAAGAATGCGAACAGCAAAAGGATACAACACTCATCCATCGGCTTAACTCGTGTCAATCAGTTGTTCGCTTGCCCGCCCGGGTATCATCCAGCAAAGCTTCTATGTTTGACAATCGAAACAACAAGGCGTTGCGGAGAATGATTCACTATCTCCAGCCGCAACGATTTCGGAACAAAAACAGGATTTGATTTTCCTCAAAATCCATCGTATCCGACAGGGTCGCGGACAATTCTCACGACGCGGATCGCTCGAGTTTCAAAGCAGTATACGATTGTATAGTTTATTAGTATCTACAACTGTCAATCATGGCCGTCGGAGCCTTGATTGAAAACAAGGTGACTTCGCTGACGACCTCGGAATTTCAGTGATTTCGCGTTAGATGAAATTGTCCAAGTCGAAGTATGGTCGCATGGCCCTCAAAAAGACAGCGGATCCGGTCGGCGGCAGCAACGCCACCTCGCTTCGAACAAGGATTCATAATGAGGTGTTACGACCTGGGTAGCAACTTTGTGACACAACGACTTTGAGCGACCGATTCCGATGGCGGAACCAAATGGAATGGAGGTGGGGGGGGGGGGGGGTTAAGAAGATAATAAATGAGGGACGACAAACGTGGACTGAGACAATGAGGAAACTGAAGGGATGAGCTGATGCTTCTGTCGGAACCCGCTCGCATCTGTGCCTCAAATGGCCCGAACCTAGTCCGGCTCGATCGAAGCGAACCAAACATGCAATAATCGACTAAAGGATGAACCACGACAGCAGCGGGAGCGAGCGAGCGAGCGACTGACGGGGTGTAAAGTTTTCAAATGGCTTCGAGAACTCGTTCCAGAGGTAGAATAGAATGGCATGGGATTGAATAGAAGAATGTTGCCACCCTTGTGTGAACGCTCAGTAGGGGTTCCGTCTTCTTCTTCTGCTGCTGTTGCTTTCTTTCGCTTCATGTGGCCGCATGTCCGTGTGCCCGTATGCTGTCGGATCGCCAGCCCAACATGGCTCACTCGACGGTGACATACATACTCTAACACTATCCGTTCGGACGAATACGAGCAGTGGAGCAATCTTTCCGTTGTAGTTTCAACCCGCTTCGACGTTGAGTTCCAGCGGGATTGAATGTTATGCCGAGTTATGGCCTCCCATCGAACATGATTCGCCCTAGATTTCTCCTGAAGAAGAAGACGACGAAAAGTCGATGGAAATGATGGAGACTAGGTGTTTTCTGACAGAAAATCCGGGACTGTGTCTGCTTTCCATCACTTTGTTCGCTTCCCGAGATTCCCTCGATGTGAACTTCTATGTTGTGGCTGCCGTTGTTGTCGCTGTCGCCTTCGTCGACCGCGTCTTGTGCCGCTTTCGCTACCGGCTGTGGTGGTGGTGGTGCTGAATGCTTTCTGGGAAAAGTGAACATTCGAATTCTTTTCTCTAGCCAGCAGAAGAAGTACAAGTAGATAGATGTAGGCGAGTGAGCTGCTGCTGACTGCGCTGGTGGCTTGCTTGCTTGGCTGGCAGACTGGCTTCTCAACAGGATCATGGCCGTATCCCGCAGAGAGATCGTCACCTGCCTGCCGACCGGCCTGAATGCCTGGATGCTTTTGTCGCACAAACGCAACATCAGCAGCAGTCGTCGTCGCAGCTTCTTCGGTTCCTGGACGATCGGTCGATCGACTTCAGAACGACGTCTTGATCTCGTTTGAATTGTTTTTTCTCTCATCTCATGATGTTCGATTCTTGACGAATCGAAACATTTCTTCCATCACCGCTTTCGCCTCATTATGAATATGATGATGATGATTATCCGACTGCGATGAAGTTTCTGTCCAACTTTCGTTCCTCTCTTCTTCTACGAGAGACTCTCTGAGATCCATCTTCCTTCCCACACTGTCCGATCGGAACTGTTTCAGAGCTCCTAGCTGTTGACATTGAGCTCGTTAAAGAATTCTTGATTTTCGTTCTGAGCTACGGAAAGCGAGCAAAAAGCCGTAATGATAAGAAGTGTTAGTTGAGTAGCAAACAACGACAGCTCACAGATACGCTGAGCAGCGAGGCGTAGCACGACTTCTTTTCCCCTGCGCCGTCATGGAACACCTCTTGTTGTCTGCCCTCCAGTAGACCGAAGGACGGGTGAACCCGTGTATGAGGCGCACAAACCTCATATTGTATCCACGTCGCGCATACACATCAATATGTACGCTTGAATGCCTAATGGAATATGGGGAGGACTCCGGGCAAGAAACATCGTTGCTCTCGTTGTGTGTTGTAGTCGTTGTCGTCGTCGTCGTCCGAGTCGTCTTCAGGCATCGTTCTCCTCGTTGCTCCTACGATGGGCTACGTGCGCTTCATCGATTCCGGTATTGCCTTTTGCCCGCGCGCCCACTATGGATATTGCATCTCATACGCAACAGAAACATTTTCCGAAAGATGTCGATCGACTTGAAAATTTCAAAGCATATGGGATAATAACGCGTTTTGTGGAGGGTTTTTCTTTGAAGACGAGGTGGAGCGCGGAGGTTGAGCGGGGCAATACGATGAAAGGGAACGAGAAAATATGACGGTAAAGATCGTATGGTCTGCTGGCTGAGAAGGGACAAGAAAAGGAAGCTTAAATGGATGTCAAGCCAACTCTATCAAAAAGGAGCCAGTCAGCCAAGCGGCCCGCAGAGAAGGAAAAGACCCGTTTCCTGAAGCCTCAGGCACTCACTTTATTTATGGCAGCAGCCAACCGAGCTGCAGCCATCCTCGAAACGACTCCGTATGAGAAGGTTGATGTCATCAATATTTTATCCTCTACAATTCGGTCTTCGTCCTCTCTTTTATCTCTTACCTCCCTTCCGATCCGCCGGCGACGTATGATATACGACGCCCACCTGTACCAACGAGCCCGACACGTCCTCAAGACAAGCTAGCTGGCACTAACACTTCTCTTAGTGGAAATCAACAACAGTGAATGAGATCTCGAGATGCCACCATGGTGTCAGCGGTGACCAAAGGCTAGAATTATCTTATTGGGGACCAGAGTGATAGATGAGCTGTGGTGGTTTCGTAGTTCGAACCTGACGATCCGATGCCTGCTTAACCCTGGTTAACCTGGTGATGATAGCAGGGTTGAGTTCCCATCTCAAAGAGCATAATGACATGTTCGTGGCCGCTGTCGTTTTTTTTTGAGGGGTGAGGCCCAATCTGTTTGTCGCCCAGTTTATTCCCCGTTTGTCGCCAGCTTTTTCGCATTCATTCAATCAGGCGAACTTGCTGACAAACAAACTGACTTCACGCCATCATCGCCGGAACGATCCGCCAATCTCCGAGGGAACCAGAGGGAACTCCAAAGTTGCATCACTGACGAAATGCTCGAAATCGAACACCGAGAGTCTTGCCCTCGCTGTCATGTTGATCAGTGAAACGCCAAAGTTCAACTGTAAGTGCCTGTCGGGGCTCTAGCTCGAAGTTGCACTCAATGCTCGCCTTCAAGTATCCTCGAGCCTCACCCTCATTCCTTGATTCACTCATTCACCGGGTCGGTCGGTCGGTCGTTCGGTCCTCCGAAGAAACAGCCAGCTGTCTTCATGACCGCCCTCATCATTCGACATCGGAATGACTCACGAATCGTCGAATATTTTAGCCGTTCATCAAGAAACATATTGTTGCTTCTGTAGTTGTCGATGTTGTTCCTCGTTCAACGCTTTCTGTCGGATCCGCAGCGTGGAGGACCCCATACGGGCTGCCTGACCAGCTCGTGGAACTCTGAGTTGGCGATGGTGGTGGCGACCCCCGTGACCTACGACCTTATCGGAAGGAATCTTTGGCTTTGCCTCAGTTTGTCTGTCCATCGTCTGTTCGCCAGCCAGCCAGCCAGTCACTCGAGCGATCAGCCAGCCGGTCACATGTTGTTATCAGAGACGAAGTTTGTTGCTGAGGCATCGAAATTTTTTCTCATCTCTGATTCTGTGCTCGAGCAACGAGCGAATTGGACTGCATGCCTCCAAGAATCCGATAAGCTCCCGGTGCTCCGCATTCGAAGAGTTTTCCCATGTTTGGAGCCTTGACGACCTTTGATTCGGGCAGGTCTTCGAATTAAGTTCAAGTTCCTTTCCATGGACACAGTTTGAGTGGCAGCGCCCGAGTAGTAATTCAGCTACGGCCTGCATTGATTAGAAGATCGGCTCCAAGCTGAGGAAACACTTAGCGCACAGTTAAAGTGTAGAATCCGAATCAAGCGTTTACGATCTACTTTTTCCTCGAATCTGACTCGTCAGACTTAAGCGCACATTCGTCTGTTCGTCTGATTAGGACGAATTCCTTTGATAAAATTCTTGCCTCGCTTCACCTCGGTGTCATTGCTCGGTGGTGTCGCATCTGACACCTTGTTCGGAATTGTCTTCTCTGTTACGGCATAGAAAATCGGATGATACTGTTCTTCTAGTATCACAATTCAAGCTTAGAAAGCCACCTGATAGTTCGCCATAATCTACGAGAGGTCCTCGATCTTGACGTTTAGGTGACATTCTTTTACAACGTTTTGTCTCTTTGTTTCAGGTGAATGTTTGTCCTACGGTTACAAGTCACCCCTAAGTACCGGTGAGTATCCTTCGTTCGAGTTCACGCTATTTCTGAGAATTCGCTTTTCCTGATCAATACTGTCGAATAGGCGATAGAAAGTTCCTCGAGCATCTGTCCGAAACAAGTTTTTAAAAAGTTCAAGCGAGGTTCAAACGCGGGGAAACGGTTTGAGCCGGATCGTATGGTTTGTTTTTTTCCTTCTCACTTTCTCAACTTGCCATCATCCGGTTAAGCCCGCGAACACTTTTGCTCGGTTCGTGTCCTTTGTAAGTTGCGTCTGCCGATCTTCCCCTGAGCAAGCAAGAAAGCAACTCAGTGAGTCTCCAATTCAGAGGTGGGGTAGACCCTCCGAGCGTGTGTATCTTGACAAAGATGGATTGGCCACTCACGTGCGCTCAGCCTCGGCAAGTAAGCGGCCAGACTTCTGCCTATCTGTCCGCGGGCTTGCTTGCCCGACTCTCTGGCAACTTGGCGAAACAGTGGAAAACCTCATTGCCGTTTTTTCATTTCTCTCGAGCGAGATGGAAGGATTGGATAAGAGGAGCGCCGCCATTCAGGCAATTTAGTGGCATTAAAAGCTAATGACGAATAACTCACGCAACACTGCGTGCTCGCGTGCGCCTACTTCTCGGAGTGCGTGCAATCGCTAGCGTTAACGTTTGTCGCTAACGTGGTTGTTATCATCTTGTGGTCATCACAGTTGAAGCGTGCTTCTCGGGGGTAAACGGACCCTTGTTGCCAACTCTGAAAAGCTTGCGCAGGGCGGTGGTGGCGTTGTAGCGCCCTCTGTCGGTTCAGCCGGACGAGCGTATTGATCTGTTTTTATGCTCCCTTATTGGTTGTTGTTATGGCCGCTGGCGCCGCTGCCAGTAGTGGTGGTGGGATGACGTCAGGCATAATCGTCGTCGTCTGCCGCCCCAGACCCCCTCACCCCTTTTAACCATCGTCGTCCCCGCCCCCGCCCACTCTGAGGATTACACGAGGCCAAAAAGACGGTTTCGTGGTTGAGACATGCAAGGCTGGCTGGAAGAGACCGAGAGATAGAGACGGCGGCAACCGAGAGAGAGAGAATAAGGTTCGAGGGATGGGTGCGGGGAGCGAGAGAGAATGGGAACCGGGGAGAAGGGGAGAGGAGGGCCAACAGAGAGTTATTGTAATTAAAATATTTCCACGGGATGTCTGTCCAAGTAATGAGGTACCGGGCGGACACGCAGCGGTCCATGGCGGTCTGTCCCGCAGAGTGAGTGGCGGGTGGGCAAGCAAAAGGCCGAAAGCTCGATTAGATTGTGGAACCAGCTCAGTCTGTCGAATGCTTGAGAGCTCTGCGAGCATGGAAACACAATCCTTCCCGAGGGTTCTCACCGGTAACACGCGGCATACCTCAGCGAAATTCGTCTTCGACTCGCTCTATTGTTCGGGCTCTGCGGTTTATCAAATCAAAGCCTGTCCAAATCAAAGCTAAAGCTTCACAGTAGACCAAAATCATGTGTTTTTGTTCTTTAAAGAGAATAAAGGATTTCAAATGAGATCGCTTTGACTTTTGTGTTATCCGGGAAAAGAGTTTCACCTCGAACTCAAGAAATTGCGAAGAAGCTCCTCAGAAATCCATCGAAAGATCAGACGTCGACATCCGACATCGAATCCCAGGCTGTCAGCCTTTCGAGACACAGGTCAGCCGGCTTGAGGAAGCGCCGGAAAGCTTTTTTGAGCCGATGGCTGAGCTTTCTTTGGTAAAACCTTCACCGCCAGGCGGATTGAGGACTAAATTTGGATCCAACGAGAAATAAGTTCGCCCAGACTGAGCTAGGAGCCAACAGCTACGCTCTCAGTTCCCGAAGCTCCCAGAAAATCTAAATTTCTTATTCTCCCTGGTTATCTAGGGGAGTGAAAAGTTGTACCTCAAGCTGGGATCGGTTCGGGCCCACTTTTCGTTCCATTTTTCGGATTTGAAAACAACTCGATACCTTCGCTGCTCACACTTCCAGCGAGAGTTGACGCTGCAAAACAAGTTCGCTGCCGTACAAATCATTCAGCATAGATTTCGGCCACATGTGCAACGCTGTTGTTCCATTTTCTCTCTTTCTGTCCCAGGGACTTCGCGTTCTCGAGCGTTCTCGTCTCTGTCTGATATTACTCTTTTCATTTTCTCTGCCTGCTCTGTAATTTTCTCGGTCGTCGCGTCCACTGGCACCACCGCCGTCGTCATCATCATCATCATCATGACAAGAAGCGGCTACTCCAGCGAGACGCAGCAGAAAATCAAGAAAATAATTAAATGAAACAAGCAACAACATAGGAGGACATGGCCGCTCCGAACGTCGCGTCGTTTGTCCGACTGACGGAGACGTAGCCTGCCATTCTGCAGTCACTCGACAAATCAACATGTTGGTCTGTCGGACTGACGACACAGCATTGACGTGTTACGGATTGACCTTTCGACGGAGATTCCAGTCTTGAATTCTCCAAGGTTTCATGAATGAAGGCTCCGAAATGGAACTTCCCGCGGAAGAACGATGGTTTTCGATCTTTCGAGGACAGGATCATGTTTTACAGTGAACTTCCCTCCATCTGGGATTAATTTTTAGCGAAACCGGCGGAGGAAGAGGTCTCGGGAATGTCGATGGAAGTTTTCAAAAGGCGTTTCTCGGCCAACTTTTCACAAATTATCTCTCAGAGACGCCCCCTCGAGTTAATCCATAGATCGAGACAGTGCAATTCAAAGCCCAAACAGCGACACTTTGCAAAACCGCGCTTGCTATGAACAGAGTTGGCTTCGGAAAGTCGAGTCAGTCATTCAGTCAGCCAGCCAGCCAAGGTTTGTCAGGCAGTAGCTGCAGCTGCGGCAGCGGCTGCCGCGACTCCTGCCGAGAGCCGGCAACTAACTCTTACGCACTTTATCGTTGGCAACATCGCCATTATACCGACAAGAGAGCCAGGCAGGCGAGCAGGCAGGCAGGCAGGCAGACAGTGAGAGGCTCTCTCTATACCAGCGCCATCGCCATAGTGCTGCTTCTGCTGCATCCAGCGGCGACATCAACAACAACAGTCATCACGAGAAGGGAGCTGCTGCCGAGCTGTGCGCCTGTCTAGCGTTCGCTTGGTTGATCGGGCGGTCGGTCGGTCGGCCGGTTGGTTGGTTGGTTGGTTGGTCGGTTTGTTGCCTGGCGGGCTGGATGGTCGGCAGGCTGGGAAGCCGCGGCAGCAACAACAGGAACGCGTCTTTTAGCTGCTGCGACTGCCTTATAGCTGCTCCAGCAGTCAGAGTATCCGACTCCACTCGTCCCCCGTCCATGCCGGAGAGATTTTCGGCTCGCTGCTCGGTGAACTCACCTCGGCCCGGTCGGTCTGTCGCTCAGTCTGAAGTGAGGTCTCTCGGGTGGCTTGCAGGTCCGTCTGTATTCGGACGCACAGTCGGTACCCTGTGGCTCGGTCTCGTCCGTCGTTGACGCCGCTAGATCGAATATTCTGCCACAAGCTCAGACACATACTAAATATTAAAGCAGTTCTTTTCCCAACTGACTCGGCTTAGCGGGAAGCGGGCGGTTGACTTAGTCATTTCTGCTTCCACCCTGCGATGGGAAGTGCGCCGTCGGTGAAAACCGCGGCGACGCGGCGACGGCCAAAGAGGAAAAGTCAGATTTTGGGGCATAAGAAGGCATGAGGTTGCTCTCGAGGATTATCCGAGAGCCTCACTTCACTTCGAAATGATGCTCGGACGATTTTTCACTCACTTTCTGACTGAGCGCGAATTTTCATCACCTATCTTGCCTATATGCCTGAGCTTGAGGGAAGCAGGGAATTCATCTCTCGGATTCATGGGACTCGGAAATCTTTCCAAAAGGATCATTCAGAGTTCGAACGATGGAGATCGGAATCGATGAAATTGAAAGAAGCTCTCAATGACACGTCGGAGATGAACAGTTTCAGTTGAGACTCCCGATTCGAGCGAGCAGAGGCAGAAGAGGCAACAACGGAGCCTTACAAATGAACGACGACGACGACGACCAGCCAAAAGAGCGAGAGAGAGCTCTAGTTTAACCTTAGACACAGCCAGACAGAGATCGCCAGGCAACATAGTACATCGAGAAACGAAGAGAGAGTCGCACCAAAAGAGGCGAACCATAAGCTGGCCTGTGACAGCCAACTCGAGCTCAAACGCTGCGCTGCTGCTGCTCGACTTGTCAATCAAACACTCAGTCGATTGTCGCCGCTGCTGCCGCTTGTGCTAGAGTGGAGAGGAAAACACTACATTCAGTCAGTCAGAGAGAATTACAGACTGGGATGGGCTCAACTCCCCACTCAAAACCCCTAGCTTGTCTTTGTCGAGAGTTTAACGAAGCCGAGCTCAGCCCATTTCTCGAAAGCGGTGTGGAGCACAGCCCAATCCGGCTCCGCACTTGAAAAGAGCAGCGGCACAAGCCAGCATAAGCTGGTACAAAACCATTCCGCTTTTGACATATCGATCGTCATTATGCTCCAACTTCTAGCCATCTTTCACGTTTCGGAATGCGCGCTCGAGTTGTGGGATGTACACTTAGGGATATCAGAGGAGACCTCTCAAGAGAACCTTCCGTGTTTTCAGGAGACGCATCCATCGGAAGCGGTGATGGAACGGGAGAAGAAGATGAGGAGGACAGGAGCGGCAAGCGGCGGCAAAAGAAAAGAGGTATCTTCCCCAAGGTGGCCACCAACATCATGCGTGCTTGGTTATTCCAGCATCTTACCGTAAGTACCTCGCAAACTTCCGAAAAGGCTCTAGTTCAACTTTGAATTCACAGCAACTACAAAAAGCGTTTACATTCGATAATGGATTCCATTCAAAATCTTCAGATTGAAGAACAAAAAAGAATATGACACTTCAAAACACAAAAGCCGTTGACTGGAAATCTCAACTTTTCGTACCTCATTTCCAGCACCCCTACCCTAGTGAGGACCAGAAAAAGCAACTCGCGCAGGATACCGGACTGACGATTCTGCAAGTGAACAACTGGTGAGTATTATAGATATCCAAACTACAATATGCTGCCGTCCGACTGTTGTTATTTCCTCGGGGTCTTTGGAGTATTTGACGAGGCCTATATTTTCGGAACGCCATCTATGTCATGGATTTGGCTCGGCTTCGACCCCGACTGGGCTTTGATTTGGCTTCAAGTGCAGTTATTGTTTCGAATCGAATCAATATATCGGATGGAGGTCGACTAGACAGTCCCGGCTGGTCGAAGCCCTGCGTTCGTTTTTACTATCAATTTCTTGCCTGCTCAGTAATCTTACCAGTAGCTGCATCCGAGTGACGACAGAGGCGATGTCACCAACGGAGATCTCGCCGCCGTGTCAGCCGTCGCATTGCCGAAAGCAATAACGTGTGTTGAGCTTGAGCCTAATCTTCCAAGTCGAGGGCGCGACAGCTGCGGAAGTTTATTAGATACATTCTTTGTCGCTTAGCCTATCTCGAACATCTGACGCAGGTAGCGGGACGCTCGCCCGCCCGCCTTGCCGCCCTAGCAATCGACCAAAAGACCGTCTTGAACATTTTGACTAAACTGCAACCAGTCACCGGCAGCTGTTGGCAGCTTGATTCCTCCCCCCCCCCTTCGCCTGTTGCCACCTGCCGCTAAACCTCTCCCGCGCCGAATTCCGAAACCCTAAACGGCTGTGTCATACCTTGACACCGTACCATTCATGGATATTTCGACTTTGAAGCGAATGAAATACTCTATGCTGGTCGGTGCAGCCTTCTTGTCGCTTGCTCAACACTTTTCTGAGATTCCATTCTCGTCTCCACTTTCTTCTGCTTTCTCGTGACAAGCTCCAACTGCAGAAAAATGTTGTCGCGTCCAAACGAATCGCCAAGCGGATGCGGAATTCGGTTTGGCAGCCGACGCCAATGGCCTATAGCGATTGCGTAAACTGTGCGACAGCGTGTTTTGATTGACAGCCTCAGCTGGATAGAACCGTGGGCTTTTGAGCCGCCGAAAATAAACTGAATTCACCGAAAAATGGAATCCTGACTCGTTCCGACATCGCGGCTGCTCCCTCCCTCCAGGTCCCTGGTTGGCCGTCGCGGATATTTTGTCCAATCATTTGACGGCGACGTTTCATAAATTCGTTAGACGTCAAATGCTTATTCATACACATCCGACAAGGTTATTCCGGATGAGGTCGACCCGATCCAGAGCGAAACCAAAGCAAAAACACCGGGTGGTAGAAGGCGAAAAGAGGAGCAGCGGAATCGGGAGAATATCGTCATCATATCGCCATGCGACTCGACATTGACAGGGCACCCATGGCCATTTTGATGTTGAAATCGAGTTATCTTTCGTTGCTTGCTTGCTTGCTTGCTTGTCTCTCACTCGATGTCTCTATGCCTGAGTGGGCTTCAGCCGCGGCCGCCGGACGAGCCAGTTCGAAGCAATCCAATCATAAGTTGAATACATTACGGCTTCTATTATACTCTATAATGGTATTTCCCACCCACTCTCGAGAGAGCCCCTTTGTTTGCTCGAGGCTTAGACTCTTCGAAGTCGGCGTTTCGTCGAGTGCAGGGCTCGAAGCCAGACAGCTAGCGAGCGAGTGAGAAAAGACGAGATCGACAGAGAGAAAAAAGCACACTGTGAATTGTCATTGTGATCCGAACTCGATCTAGCGGCAGAAGTCCGGGCTCCGCGCGGCTGCACCTGTGTTTGGAAACCAGCGGGAAGTTTCAGAGCTCTTTGGATTTTCTCCCGAATTTCTCCTCGCTCTCGATCGCCCGCATTGTATTCGCGAGGTTTCTCGACCGGGATTCGCTCTCATCCGGGTCGTGGCCGACATCAGAAAGGGTTGCCGTGAACACCGGCTCCGAAGTGTTTCGAGCAACGAGTCGTTTCATGGTCGAAAGCAAATCAAGAATCGATTGCGAACGCGGAATGTCCTCACGGAAATACTTATCGGGCGCGATACTGTCCTCGAGGCGACGAACGTGGTTCCAAAAGGCGTCCAAGTCGGAGAAAGCTCCTCCGAGAAGTAGATTAAGAGTCAATAATCTTGAAGATGACTCATGGCAAGCAGGTGAAGTCGATGAGGATTTACTGAAGGAGGGATTTAAGGGCGTGGGCTCGCGTCCTCTCTCCCGCTGCCTCGCAACTTTAGGACCAAGAATTTCCTGACCAAGGAAGACATCTGCTATCAAACCGAGCGATCTGAGCGAGTATAGCAAGACTTGCTTGTAACCCTTCCACAGGACTAATGCCTTTTCGCTGTCGCTTCGTATCATAGCAGCTCCGTCCCCGAGTTTCATGGGTGCATTAAGTTAAACAGTCCTGACACTGGCGCGAGCAAGCGAATCCTGAGCAGATCCTGGCTGAGCGGGTCGAGGTGCTACCAGTCAAGTTTTTGCAGAGACACGCGCAGAGTAGATCGGTTCTGTTGGTGGTTTCGTGTCGCAGATGGCTTGTATCATAGGCATGAATTCCCTTGGTTTCGAGGTAAAGGATGAATCGAGGAGCCACGGAGGAAATCCTGAGCCGAGGAGGAACCACTTTGGTTGTTTTGGACGGTCCGTGATCGTTCGATATCGCTCCTGGAATGGTTTCCAGTCGAGTTGAGGCTCCCCGGCTGTCACAATTCGCCGGCTATGAATCGAGTCCGCTCGGTCGGTCGGTCTTTCGCTGACTGACGGACCGACGGTCGCTCCTTCGCTCGCTAGTGGCGTATTTTCGGTATTTAGTTGCAAATCCAGCGAATAAATCTTGCCTCGCAAGCCTGACAATAGAAGCAGCAAGACAGGGGACGGCCCAAGGGAGCCATATATATGGATCAGTCCATCCACAAACACCGCCTGGGGGTTCGTCGCTCCAAGTAATGCACTTCTATCTTCGACCCTTAATGTACAGATAGATTCGTTCGAGGCGGTTGGCGGTGCGTGAGCTGCCTATCGTGGCTGAGTTGCCTTCGAACAAAACTTTGAAAAGAATCCTCGGCAAGACGATGCAGGTGTATGCGATCGGTGGAGGTGGTGTTCTGGCACAGAACGGTGCTCGGAGTCAGCGGAGCCGATCCAAAAGCATGAGATTAGCGAATCCTGCGAGAAAAGCAGACGTCTCTCCAGAATTATCGCTTCTCGGATTGCCAGATATGTATGTATAGACAGTAGCGTAAACATTCTGAGGCCTCGTCGAGAGAGACCTCTTAAGAAAGAATGAAAGTTTGAAGAAGCAGAATAAAGAATCACCCAGGGATCCCCACCACTTGGAATTCGCCATTCTTTCTGCTTCTGTTGTTTTCCCGTTCCTCGGGTGTATGTTTAGAGAGTGTGTGTGTGCGTGCGTGTGTTCTTAGTTTATGATCCGAGTGTCACGTCTGGTGTGAAGTGGATAGAAGTTGTTTTTACGACATTTTATGACAGCAGCAGCAGCTTCTGGATTCTTGTTGACGACTCTTGTCGCTGGTCGAATAGTTTGCTTCGGCAACTCAAGAGCTTGACGAGAAGTTACTTTCGTCTAATTGACTCGCACGCGATGTTTAATGACGAGAACGCCACGAGTTGCCGAAGAGGCTTCCTCGGAAACATCGCCCAAACAATGAAAGCCCAAAGGGTTTGTTTCCTACGAGGCGGCGCTATCCTCATGCTTTTTGCGAGACTTGTCTGGTGGTACTATCACAAGAGATCCTCAGTTCTCTAGTGGAAGTCGTGGTCCCGGGGCAGCGGTGCGATGAACCCCAACCCAATGATCCATGCCGGGCATCGGATCCATTACAGGACTCTGAGCCAAGGATAACATTGCGATCCAGCGGAATGACCGCTGCACGAGCTCGGTCTCTCTTACAATGATGACTCATAATGTCCATTCCTGTGATTGATGAGCGAGAACGATGATCAGATGCATCCAGGGGCTTGCAGCGGAGAGACGCGTAACTCGAACTCTTCGGATTGTGAAAACACTTTAGCTCACAGAGTTCCTACGATACAGGTCCGAACCTCTAGGCATCGACAAAAACGAGAATCAGAAACTTTGTGTCTGATTCAATGCTTGTGACTCGCCACACTGAATCTGATGAAGTCTGCAGATGAACATATATTCCCTTCTTGAGATCGAATAGGATTCCACCCTGAGACTTTAGTCGTTAGGAGTAAAATGCTGCTCTCCGCCCACAATGATCCCGAAGCCGTATCAGTGCTAATGGACGAAACTAAAGCCGAATCTGATTTTGCCTTGCAGGTTCATCAATGCTCGACGTCGCATCGTACAGCCTATGATTGATCAGTCGAACCGCGCCGGCCACCAGGAGGGCATGGGAGGCATGACAATGCCCCCAGGCAGTTATCCTCCGTCGGCGCATGCCATGTCGCAATTGCGCTCTCCCGTCCACTCTCACCAGATGCTTCTGCCCGGACATCCGCACCCCGCAGCAACGGCAGCCGCCATGATGATGCATCCCGGACTTGCCGGCAGTGCGCCATCGCCCTACGACGCCTCCGCACAGCACATAATGGACATTCACGCCAACTAGGCTGCCACCAACGCATCCACTGGCTCCGTACTAACAAAGGAGGAGATGGACTAGAGCTCTCCTACCCACCCGACCTACCGATCCGAGGAAGCGCTAGACCCTTGCCCTTACCACTACCCCTACCACGTCCACCACACCATCACCGCCATCACTACTAATACTACAAAACACTACTACTACTGCTACTGCTGCTGCTGCTATTACTACTATTACGTCTACTACAACTACTACTACTACCACTACTATGACTGCTATTACTACTGCTAGCGAAGAGATCAAGAAGAGAGCGAGAGAGAGAAAAAACAAAAACACAAAAACATACCGGTGAAAAGCGCAAGTCAGTTGCGTTCCTTTCTTCGTTTCCTCCCTACTCGAATTCACCAAACGACATTCACTCTCGAAGAAGCTACCAAAACACCCATCATCTACACAAGACCTCTAAAACCCACCTGCCCACCAATCAAACCCCTCTCACTCTTACCCTCCGTTGGCAACTCCATCTCAATCTACACGGCCACCATCGATGTTGGTAGTTACCAATGACGATGATCCCATCAACAACATGAACCGCAACCGCAACGACAACGATGTCTGTGACTGCAACTCCTGCAGCGTGCACATAAAGGAGGAGAAGAATCCAATTGCGACTCCTGCATAAGAAAGGAGCCATCAAGAGGACCTGAGCAACGCCTCCAGCTTCGTGAAACCGATCCCTGAAAATGCGGAATCCGCGAGGGAAGCGAGTACGCTCTGGTAACTTGACACCCGCAGAGTCTCCGCGTTGCCGAGTAGAAGAACGAATCGATTCGTCGAATGAAAGTTGAAACGAGGCGGAAGAAGGCGCCGTGGCGGAAGAATTACATATTGTGATACGACTAGGAGTCATTCCTAAAATGGCCACTGGATGACGTGCGTCGGGTTGAGACTGGTCAGCACTGGCTGGGATCGAGCTTAGTTAGGTAGTAGTTGACAAATAAAATCGCTGATGCACGAGAGGAAAGGGCGTGGCATACCAAAACCAACTAACCAACCAACCAACCGACCAAACAAACGACATTCACAACCATCTACGTCGAACGATATCAAGCATCACCAACAACGTGCAACGCATGCCCCAGCTGCTGCACGATCATCTTCGTCGTCAATCTGCCAATCGAATGGTTGATCGATCCAGTGATCGTTTGAATATTGGAAACCTGTCTGGTGGAGCCACGGGAAAGGCATCCTCTTTTCCGCCGGGAGTTTTCTCGACGGTGAATAACTTCATCATTTTTAAGAAGGAAATTTTTGACAACCCAAACGGTTGCGACAACTGCAACATCAATAATGATAGAATGTAAGGGAAATCGTCTGCTGAATCGTCTGATTGTCGGACTGCACACCATCCGCGTGTCCGATAACACCAAGGGCGAAATCAGCTCCAAGGACGATATTGACCTCAGATTAGTAGAGAAAGCGGACCTTGCGCGCGGAGCGAGATGCGGAGCTAATGTTCATATTATACGGTATCCCTTATACGGTATATAACACAACACCTATAGAAAATTGAAAGATTACGATTTTGAGCGAGGGCGGCGATGAAGAAGTCAAACTGCAGATGTAGAACAGGCTGTTTTCAAACCATTTTTTGTGTTGACACTTGGAGAAACGTCTAGGAACAGAGCAGTAACGAGGAAAAGACGCTGTTGTGGTAGGAGAAAGTAAGGAAACCCAAACGAGAAAATAACAAGATACAAACCGAACTGCGAGCGGAACAGGGATTACATAAGACCGGAGTTGACAGAAAGAAAGAGAGAACTTCCTCGTCAGAGGGTGCGTGACGCGAACCCGCGAACCACGGTGCCCAGTGCAATACATTAAGACTGTAAACCTGACGGGGTCGGCTCGTTTAGGTAGAATTTCTGATTATGATATTGAATCGAGGCATAACTGCAAGCGGAAACATGCTGAATAATGCCGCAGTTGATCTGAAAAACGCGAACGCCGGTGATGTGAGGCGTTTAATCGAAACTGATGTTTGAAGAACGGCAGTAATGATCGGAGAGTTGTAGGAAAATTTTTCAGAGTCCGATTTCGTATGAAGCGAAGTAGATTTAAATCCAATTATTGAACCCTCATCAAAACAGGACGACAACAGAAAGATCAGATGATTTCTCGACGAAATAATGAATGTACATTCTGAGTATACTGTAACAAAAACTATGATATAGGTAATAAATTATTATAAATCATATTAAACTCAAATTCAAGGTGTCTTCTCTCGTTAATCTCGACTCCGATGTCTGATATCGATTTCTCTCCTGACATAGACCCTGACTCCGACTTTGGAGATTCGACCAGAGAGGTCTTGGAATTTCTATTCTTGATTCAGGGTGAATTGCAGCTTCATCTGATATTTTCGTTTCACATCCTGTCTCAATTGTGAGGAATTTTTTTGGAGGACTTTCAATTCGATCAGGTGGACTTCAGCTACATAATCGGTGCAAAACGAAGAGCCCGATCCTCTTGCACTGGATCTAAGGAGCTTTTGATGGCTTTTCTGGCCCACACGAATGTGACACGAATGGCGGGGGACCGGCAGGAAAAAGGTTCGTAGAACCGCTGGTTTATTGTTTGTCGGGCGAGTCCGAAATTCGCTGAAATTCCGAGTTCTGCGAGCCTCAGGGAGAGTCAAGTCGAGTATTGCGTTTTTTTTGGGAAAAAGATGTTCTGCGCTAACTGACCCCAGCCCTGTAGATTCACGGCGACCGAGCAGGGTATTCCGGATCTTCATGTCCTCTACAGGAAACAACAGCCGGAACCGTCGTCTAAGACTTCATTCATCGACTAGCAGAAAACTGCTATAGATATTCGGGGTTTCTTCATATTTGATGACGGACAGTTGTTTAACGTGCTCGGATTCAACGATCGTTTCCTCGCGTCGCTTATTCGTTGAGCGTAGCTGAGGTTCGTGTGAACTTTGAATCGAGGAAGGGCTGATGCACCAAGTCCAAAAAGCAGATGGAGATTATCAATCTGGAATATTTCCAAAGATCAGAAGCGGGGCGCCTGTTCGGCTGGAAATATCTCACGGCACGGCGCGGCGCGAGCTTCGCCAAGGTGTACCGTGAGTACTAGTGCTTGCCTTTTTTCGAGGTGTTCAAGGCGTCGACTTTGGAAGCCATGAATGTGTTCTCATTTCGCGTCAAACTCTTTGAGTATGAGGTGACTGACTGGAGATCAGAGGAAAACTCATGATCCTCCAACTAGTCTCCAAATATGCAGAATTCAATCGGGTTTGCATCCAGCCATCGTTCTGGGACATTGAAAATGAGGACAGCTTCAATGTTCATGAGAAAATCACATTTATCTGCAGCATGAACATCAATGCCTTTATCACAATAAAAATGCGTGAACTCTTAGCTTGAAAGTTCATCGAATCTAAGAACGTATACTCATCATCGGATCCTTCATAAATTAGTGTAAATCACGTTCTCTGCACTCGGGGTTTGGAATTCTTCGATCCTCGAACCTCAAATCAAAAATCTGAAGACGGCATATACAATTCATGGGGTAACATCCCTCTCCTAGGATAGTAAACATGCTTCAATGAGTAATTCATGAGATTCGTCACGTGACTGGTGTAAATGTCTGAATATCGGAACAACCGTCGGGAGAAATACGTTGGATTGTGATGCGTTCGGAATACAGATCCGAAGTTGGCGTTGAATAAGCTCTTCGAAGTCTTACGAAGCATGTCGCGTTCGACCAGTAGCGTTTCGACGATTTCTTTGCAATCTTCATCATCCTGCATCTGCTCGATAATATGTTGTACAGATTGCAGCCAGCTCACCGTGTGTCGGAAAGCTTCGGAATTGGAGATTTTGATTTCCTGCGCCAGCTCGCAAAGAATGGCCCCGGTCCTCCAACCGTAGTTGAGCGTGAGATCAGCGAGATCATTATAGATTTGGTCGCCAAAGTACAGCACAGAATGTCCGACCCAGCCGGTCATTCTCTGCAGTTGGTTCACGGTTCCCTCGACGTAAACACGATCTTTCTCCAACGACGTTACGTGTTCCCACAGTTGACTTTTCGAGTCTTTGTCGTAAACTCGGAAAGGTCGAAGGTGTTCAGTGAAAAACTTCGGTTTACGAGCCTGGACTATGACGACATCGAAAAACTGCTGCCAATCGGAACCCAGCATGTAACGCATACCAACGTCCAGGAATTTGAAAGGACTGTTCGTCACGATGAACATCTTCTTCCCGTGGTCCTTCAATCGTTGGAGGAAGCCTTCCAACTCAGGGTATTTCTCCAAGTAGGTTCCGATGTTGGTATCGTTGAGCATATCATGGATGACGGGGTGGATGGAAGCCACAGCGCTCTGGACGTCGTAATACAGGATTTCAGGGTTGAAGGGAATGTTGTTTTTTATGAAATACTCAGTGACATTTGAGATCAGACAGATCTCTGGCACGGAGAAGAGGTCATTCAGTTGTTTCGTGCGGCTTTTCTCGTTTCCCGGGCGGATCATGTACTGAGGAATGTAGCAGCCATTGTAAACGCTCTCCACGTCACTTCGGTTCATCGGCGTCAATCCCCTGTAAACTGACTCGAACTGGATCTGATGGAAAAGATCGATTTTCATGAGGATTCCTTCTTTGATATCATAGTGCAAACCACGAATCGCGAAGCCCGGCCTGTAGTCCAAGTCGCCGATCGCTTTTGGATACTTGAATTTGTTGATTAGCCAGTCACGACCTAAATCGTAGATGAGATAGTGGAACTCTCCGCTGTAGACGGCTAGAGTGTAGTCGTAGTCGAAACCGTAAACTTCGATTTCGCTCAGATTCAACTCGTTATTGGCGAACACTCCATGGGGATCAACTCCAGTTGGATTTGGGGTCACGTCACGTTTGAGCTGCATGTATTTCTCCAGAACACTCGCTGAACTGTGTTCCACCTGCGGTATGCTCTGGCCCGGTTCCCTGCCATTAGAGAAACGTCTGAGACCCGGGAGGGGAATTCGTTGCAGCCAGTTTCGAAACATGGTCCAGATTGTTTATAAACACGATTTTCGAATGCACGGATCGTGGAACGAAAGTGGTGCCGTCTACGCATAGTTTCGGAAATATTGACCGGTGTCGACATGGTCGCCAGTGTCGATCTAGACGTGTCATGTGATCTCATATTGTTGACGTTGAATGTACTCGACGGAGCGGTTGGATCCTGAGATCAGATTCAGATTCGCGCGAAATTGGATTCCTTGCGGTGGCAGCGATTCGATCTCGAAAGTTGGCGATCGAGTTTGATGATGAGCTGCAACAAGAGTGCCGGAAGGAAGCTGCTCCGATCCTGCCTTCTTTCGGCCATCACTGGGTTGGAGAGCACTGTTACCAGAGGATCGTCTCAATTCGATCTCATGCAAGCGTTCAATGCGTTCGAAGAGGGTGCCGTCAAACATAACAGGAACAAGGAACAATAGAAAAAACTTGAGAATATGGCCAGCATCGGTACCTAAGGTACACCTCAGCGAGACTCAGTTGGCCAACCGGACGGAATGATGTCACCTTCATTTTGATCGCAAGAAACAAGCGAGCGATCTCCGCTCCGAACTGACTGGTTCAGCTGGATCTACTTTCAAAAGAGGCCCGAGACGTCATCGAGGGATGAGTCAATGATCGAATCGGGTTCGAAGAAACCTCTCCTCCGACCCCTGAATTCCGCTGGAAAATCAATACTGACTTCGACAGGAGACTTGGACTACGAGAACTTATCTAACGCTTCGAATACAGAAATTAGCTCTTTGTCAACGCAATGAAGATGACAAACCTGATCGCCGATGTTACAGACTTTAGGCAACAGGTAGAAAACAACTTGCTGCAAGTTACGCGAGAATTCATTTATTGTAGTAATTGCAATTTGTTAAACGCCGGAGTCTTCTTGTCATCAGTTGCTACCTTCACGATAATGAAGTCCCGACGGACGAAAGCAGTCAAGTGTGGAAAGTTTCGCTTCTTGCGGCCCGTATAAACGAATCGTTCAACTTTTACATAGCAGCTCGAATGAAAAACCTTTCTAAATCTCGAAAAGCTCTACAAATTGAGTTTTTGCGAAATGAGGTTTTCGAACCAAAGTTTCATTTTCTGAACTGTTTCAAATCAAACTCACGAGGGCCATTAGTCGCGGAGGAAAGTATCGAGACAGCAATCGGCAATGCGTCACACTCGATTCGCATGTTAGACGAGAAACGCGATTTGGAGATTTGAAATCTTCCCAAATATTTCCAGATATACGATGCGGTTGTCAAGCAGCTTGCTTTGCCCATCGAAAATCGAAATTCCGGCCTTGCTCGCTTCGTTCCAAGGGGGGACAGGCGTGCAGTACCTAGAATTTCCGCCTGGAAAATCGATCAAAGATCCTTAATCTTCTCACGCGAAATTTCTGACTCTACACGAGGCTGTGCCCAGCGCAAATAATCGACGATACGATTGTTCGGAAGCCTGGTCGTCGACCAGGACCATTTATAGACCGCGAAAATTGACGAACTTCATTTTAAGTGTCGCTGGCTGAAGGTTGGGTTTCTTTTTGCTTGAAGATATTCTTTATACGAAACTTCGCGCTTGATAGCCCTTTTGCGCGCGATTAGATAATAGTCGACAGCACGTCAACAACACTGCAAAAAAATGACGGATGATTTTCGGCAATTTTCTCCTCAATCACAGCCAGCCGTGGATTTGTTGCACATTTTGTTTTCCACAAGCAATGATGACGAGCGGAACCGTGAATGCCGGTCAAAAATCGTTGTATCATTCATCCGAAAGCGGGCGGGCGGGCGGGCGGACACACGATACGGTACGCGGACACGGATCATTGAGGATAAGGCCGTCACCTACAGACTGCGGGAGTTTTTGTTCCCGAAAAAATGTTTCCGATTGACGTACGCATTCGTTCGATGCCCCGACAAGTTTTCCTTCCATTGTTGTTCGGAACCGATTACTTCGATTTCACCGAAAACTCATGTATTGATCGAAAACGAAATGAATCCAGAAAGAGTGAAAGTATTTCGAGAATGTCACGATCATTCAGCGCTCATGACTGTTGAATTTCAATGTGTTACCTCATGAACGGCGAGAGCAAGCGAGCGGTACACGTTGCTACGCTGAATATTGGAAATGCTGCATTTTATTGTTATGTCGAGCAATTCTCCTCTGGGTTCTACGCCTTGCTGCGTTTCCTCAACAGCACCGTCGAATTCGTTTTACTGCTTCTGCATCAATACACTTAGAATACTTATTTAGAAGATATAGATAAAGTGGCCAATTTGTCACTGTTTGCTTTTTGCATCACCGATTCCCCGACATGGGGTTCGGACTTTACGAACTTTCGATCCGCATCGGCTCAAGGTCGCTTCGATACAATACGGAGACATAAAAGATGAAAACCTGAAGAACGCTGTCGGAAGAATTCAGGAACACCGGCGGGAGGAACACTCTTCAGCGAACGGCATGCATGGAACAATTCGACGAGCTGCCACGCAACTGCCGTGCTGCATTAGGCTTCAGCCAAAGGGTGGATGTCGTCGCGAGTCTCGCAAATAAACGAAAACCATCGAGCGGTGGAAGCGAAGCTTCAGAACATCGCTTAGACTCTAAACTTCAGACAAGTGTTTCCCGACCTGGAATGCTATTTCTTGAACAGTGTTCGGCTCCGCAAACTTGAGGTGATGGTGAGGACTGAGCCAGTCGCAGTGAGAGCGCACGCCTGAGCTGAACACTTCCGATAACAAGTCTATCGCCATTATTGAAAATTGACTCCTTTCGAGTTGTTTAGGTCACACAGTAACCACACTCCTCGTCATTTATCTCAAAAATGTATGATTACTTTCCCAAGCAAAGAATATCCCCACAATAATCAGAACATCTCCTATAAGGGGTTGCGGGAGAACATATCAGCCTTTCTCAGGGGTGCACGGGACGAAAATGTGGGGAACCACTAGTTTACACGATTACCGAATCACATATATGACGTGAGCAAAATGAGAAATGACGTGAGAAAAATGAGCGGTACCCTGATTTCCGGATAAAAGTTCCCAGTTTTCAACTCATTATTCCTAGAAACAAGATGACCGAGAGAAGAGAGGCAGGAGTACGATGAGTCGGACTGCGGCCTGCGGACTGAATTCGAATCGGGGTTGTTTGTTCATCACATATGCTGAGAGAAGAATCGTGCGCGTGAACCGTCAGCCAGTCCACAACTACCGTTGCCCGAATACGCCGACCGTTTATCTCAACTTTCTTCATTTGCGGTGGTTGGTATTTTATTCTTATCGATCGATATTGTCATGATTGTACAGCATACACCGAACACGCCGCCCAGTGGTTGACTAAAATCCTAAAATAACCGTTGTTTTCAGAGCAGTATGCCATTGGTGGATTCCGCGGTGTCTACACCTATTCGGTACGGCGCGCCGCGCCGTCTAGGCTCCGAATTCCTAATGTCATACGACACTCCGTAGATTCCGAACGAATTCACAAAATAGCCGAAAAATTTTGTTGCGGACGTGTTTTTCTTGTTCGCAATGGCAATAGCTACTAATGGAATGAATGCTACCGGTACATCAAACTCCGTCAGATTATTTCTTGAAGGAAGTTGAATATAACGGGTGGTCTGATGAGCGCGAGAACCACGGCAGAGTTCTTTCTTAACATGAACGTGCTTTATTGCCATTCAAATCGATCAGGATTTTACCGAAAGGACTCGGATCAGGGCGGATGGTTTGTTATCTCGTAATGGTATTCAGCAGATTGTTCCTTCAAGACACGACGACCATTTCTCAACGCTCTTTGATTTAATTCTTCCGTAGAGCTCAGATACGATTTGTATCGATACAAGTGATCTTGCCATTGTTGAACGCGATTGAATCGATGCTTACGATGGATTGATGAAACTGACCGAGTGATAAACGAGATAAAAAACCGCGGAATACTGACCGCTTTTCTCACACGATCTGGGTCTCTTGCCGGACCAACCGTGTCAGTGCTTGGCAAGTCATTTAATTCAAGAGTATGTTATCTATTGACACACACAAATACTGGATGGCCTTCAATGATCATCGAGAAAAGTTGAGATACATCGGAATGGAAGTCTGGAGATCTTCGGAATCCGATTCACAGGTCAAAAAATTGCTCAATATCATAGCTCATGGACTTTCGACCATAAGGACGTCCAAAGAATTTCTAGTAAATCTCAAAACCAGTTTTTCGAATTTGAATTTAAACGAATGAATGAATTTGAGTTCAAACTTTCTAACTAACAGAACTTTCCGAGAATGATGACGAGCGCTTGGAATTTCGGTAATTGTTCAAAACTCACCCGCAATCAATACATGGGTATATTGATCGAAAACAGCTATGGAATTCATTCATCCATTTGTGGATTTGTCATAAACTCCCCGCAAATACAGGTTGGGTTTCTCTGCGACATTGCTGCATCGGGCAGGTTCCAAGCTTCGATGACGAGAACCCACAGGGCAATTCATTGAACGGTTTTATCAATGGAATGAATCGATTCTCGTTAATGAGAACTGCGTGTTTTGTTTTCAACGCGTTATCACTTTTCGGACAGTCCATCGCTTGTCACGTTTCGGCAAATAATAATCCAACGATCCGATTAGGCGACGTAGTAATTTATCGATGAAATAACTGCTCAACATCTGGCCGGCGCACTGTCCCCGAAACGGCTGATCCGCTCCGATGGAACCAACCGAGGTTCCGGTGCGCGAAAATTCAAGAATTAGGATTTGACTATGTGCATTCTTTTGAGCCCAATTCAGTTTGATGTGCATCGAGAATCGCTTGCGCAATGCACTTTTGGCCAAGATATCGTCCAGCGGACTTTTTTTTTTGTTTAAGTCTCTTTCGATCATTCGTTGGTCCGTTTTTGTGGAAAGAACAAAATCAACAAAACTCGGCTCAAAGATCCTACTTCTGACTGTCGCTGATCCGCCAACGTCATTCGGGATTATATATTTTTTTATTTTCATGATTTTTATCGGTGGTTTACCAGCAGTACCCGACGATTGTTTCGCGTTAGACTCCCCGATGAAGCGACTAGTGATGGAAATGTAAAAATAGGCACGAAATCCCGTTCACCAAAACAATTACGATTCGATTTCAAATCTGTTTGCTTGGCATACTCGGCCATCCACCGAATAAAAATCGTAAAGAAGTTTTTTTTTCTTTTCGCCGGATCCGATTTGAAGCCACACCCAATCGAAGACGAGCGACTTCCGAGGAATCAGCCACGACTTCCATCGTAGGAGCTCGAGACCTAGAAAACACGGGCTGCACGTGCACGAGCTTCACTTTCAAGTTTGTTTGTGGGAGACTCAGTTACGAGCAACAGCCCACCAATGAGATTTCACGAGAGAAACACTTCAAACCGGAGTCTTGATGATCGCTCGCGGACAATGCTCAGCCATCTGATGAATTCGGAGCCCATATGACGGATTTAATCTAGAAATAGCGTTCTTAATTGAAAAAAGAAATCTCTCCTAACGATGCTCAGAACTTGTCCTTTTGCAGTCGTCCTGACCATTCATTCTCCCACTTTTCCTCGTAATCTAGATCGAGCTGATCGATACGAAACTTCGCATCCATTCTTTCTCTTCCTTTTAAAATAAGAGAAGAAGATCAACGAACTTCTATCGACTCGGCCAGTGAGGCACAACGTGTCACAAGACCATTAGATTTTGCCGTTGTCGAAGGCGCTGACGAATTTCGCGATGGCCCAATTGAGTCGTTGTCGGACCGGGGAACGCAAGCTCGACGCAAGTTTCGTTCCCTCGGTGTACGTTTCACATCGGCGTGCAAGACTGGAGCGGGAACGATGTCCTACAACGAAACAACGACTCGTAAACAAAGACCAAAACAATTAAAAATCGCGGTGAAAACGACATTGTCTCCCAGTTGAAGCGCTTGCCCACGGTATGACAGCTTCAAGAATCAGCTTTCGTAAAAGCCCGCCAAGCACCGAGCGACTTGAGCGTCGAGCAATGATTTGTGGGCTAGCTAGGGGTCCCCCACTTGAAATGCCGGCGTGGCGCTCCAATTCTCAGTCAGTGCACTGACGGACTAAGCACAGGGTTCAGGCGCCGCGATTCGGATGCGAGTATCTTGCGCAGGGCATCTTGTCAGGCGACGGTCGCCGGGAAATTTTGACCGAGCGGAATGAGCTTTCAGCAAACTTCGTTTCCCACAGTTTTTCCGTCAGTGTGCGATATCTGCATTTGTTGAATCCTGTTGAAATACTGACGGCATACCGTGTCCAGGAGTCGGGTACAGCTTTCATGGTGGGGGTTTTTCAGCCGAACGTGTCGCATCACGTTCTCTTCAGAAGAAGCGAAGTTGAAATCCGAAGACTCTCATTCCATCCGAAGTCGGGGCTCTGCTGAAAGCCGCGAACGGACACAGGTCTTCTGTCTTTCGGCTTCAAGAGCCGTGTTCAAGAGCAAGTTTTAGTCTTTTTTTTTTTTCAATCTTTTCTCCTATTGTAGCGCGGCTTGGCATTCCGTTTCTGCGCGGTCGACGTTGCCGTTGGACTTTTTTCCTTTTGTCCGCTCCATAACTGAGTAAATTGCTGCGGTGTCTCACGTCTTACATAAGATTTACTTCATTTTTCGTTGGCAAGATTATAGTAGAGAAAGTGAGGCGGAATCGTTTTGCACCAGCAAGGTTCTGAGCGGTGTCAAAGTTTCCTCCGAAAATGAGTCATTTCTCTGAACATCAGATGAGAACAAACTCTCTTATCTGGCTTGAAATTCATTTGATTTGCTTCCTCATGATTCCCCGTAAATCACTAGCCGAGATCAGAAAGTGAAAGCGCATCGCCGATCGCTTTGATTCGGCTGACGGAAAGCAAAATGCGGGGAACTTCGGGAAATGGAGAGAAGTTCTGATAAGATTCAGCAACAAAAAGATTCGCGGCGATCCCGAAAGAAAACGTGAGCAACGCGTACGCACAAAGCGCCGGATCGTGGCACAACCGACAAGACCTTCACGTTTGGCGGCTTGCTGCTCATCAGCATTTGTGCAAGACATGATATGAAAGTAGATCAAAACGATACTGGTTCGACCCGAAGGTGAAGTCCGCCATATGGATGGACAATTTCTCACAAACACACGAGCGGCAAGTGCTAGTGGATGCGAGGAACGAAAAAGAAAACGCAAACACTCGACCAACGACAGTTGTGACAGATAAACAACCAATACACAAGGATGAACTTGAATGTCTCCCGACGTAAGGTTCTCGGATCTTGCCAGGATCCAAGTTCGATTGCGTCACCTCAAGTCCGATGATCAGAAAACAGATCGTACGAATCAAGTCGTCGATTTATGCTCCTCATAGATTTTGACGGACGCTAGAACCGTTACTGGTGGTGCCTTCGAGGCGAACAGCAGGCGGGCAGTCAAGCAAGCAGACAGGCAGAGTGGCGAATTAGCAAGTGCCGATGTTCGATGTCGTAACAGATTTTTGGCGCGTGATCCAATTAAACACTGGGGGTCAACTAGCTCATAGAGCGTGCACGAAATCGCGCCAATTTTCGTTATATTCGCCGATGTCAAGATATGTGCGCAGGCTTCAGAAATGTTTGGTAACCGCTTTGTGGTTCAGAGCACCTCCGAAAAGTGCTTTAATCGAGATGAGAGACGATTCAAATGACTGAGATTGCGCTTGAAATCTTACAGAAATCGCCGGACAAGGACAGGGCTAAGCTTGGGATCTGAATTTCATTCTTCGATCGATTACTAACTCTGCGCGAAGAGGAACTCCGGCAAGATTTTAAGAATTCTGCGAGCAAGAAGCTTCGGTGATTTTCGTGCTCAGCGTCTGAAACATCTGGTGTGCTCCCTTAACTGCCTCATAATTTAGATGAAGCCGATCTGAATTGCTTAAATCTGTTATATCTGGATCAGGACGCTTGAAGAACATCGCAGTCAGCGGTGAATCCTGAAAAGTTCCATTTCAGAAGGAATTCCAAAATGAAAATGTTCTCTTCAAAATAATCGGATATAGGTACCATTGAAGCTTCGTTCTGTGACATCGAATCTCGAAACTTGACGAAGGCCGCGCTTTAGTTTCAATCTAAGCTAGAACATCAGACATGACCCGATGTCGTTCCAATGTCTACGTGCCGCCTCAAAGTGTGAAGGCTTAGGCTCGTGGGGCTCCATTGTCGGAATCATTGCAAACATCCGCGAAGGTCGGCCGCTTCCAATGGATGCATTGAACTTCTCCCCGTCACTTGAAATCCATTTAGCTCAGAGCGTTTCCATCCTTCAAAGCGACACAGACCGCAGATGCTCCAGCACCTAGTAGGGCTCTAGTTCCCAATCCTCTTCGTCCCGCGCACCTCTGACTCTAAGAGAGGTCAAGATGTTCTCTCGCGATCCCACGGTGAATGCAATGCGTGACCCACACAGCTCGAGGAAAATTACTTCCTGATGATGACGGTCGACTCGTTGTCATAAGTGTTCGGTACAGACCTGCGCTCTCACTGCAAATGGCTAAGTCGTCTTCATCACCTCAATTTCGCGAAGTCAGTTCATATGTAAAGTTGAGGCTGCGGCTCATGCTCTGAACTAACGTTGAAGACAGTGTACATGCAGCGAATCAGAGAAAGACTATGCATTCCGCGACAATCTCGTCGCAAGCCCATGTTGGTCTACTCTTTCCGCGATCACTGATTTCAACGATGGATTGAAACAAGAACCTTTCCGTATTTCTCCTTTTTGTTATCGTGTTTCTCCAAATGGAAGGCATCCCCCAAATATGAAGCACAAGCCGGAATCCCCAACATATGCGGCACTTTCCGCTTCAGCTTGGGGCACTGCCTTCAATTCGGGGGATTCCCATATTGAAGGGACGCTTTTTCAACCCTGTCTTCTATTCAGAGGATGCCTTCTATTTGGGAAAACACGGTAAGAACTCACGTAATGTTTCAGATCATGGTTGTCCATACACTGCGTTCGGAACATAGAACTGAATTGGAGTTCTCCAAACCTCGAATACCATCGTCTCGATATTGGCTCAGAGGCAACAGGTTCAGCCCATCAGTGACCGCCGCCTTCGCGCAGAACTCATTCTTGATACGGAACCCCCACATTGCACATCGAGAGAAAAAGTCTGGTCGAAATCCTCTCCAGTTTAGTAGCCGAAGAATAGGAGAACTTAGGATGAGCGCTGAGCTTTCATAGTTTCCGGACCATGTACAGTCGAACCCGCTTATAAGAGACTCTCGGAGAAATGAAAATAGTCTCTTATAACCGGTTTCCCTTATAAGCGGAGTCCGGTTGTTTGGCATGGATTTCGAGTCAGCAGGCTGAAGTCAGTAGGCAGATACTCCGGAGTAAGCAATGCACATCGCATATCATTTGAGATTACGTCGTCAACTTTATTTCGTAGACGAAGTGGGATCCCGGCCGAAGAAATTCTCGGTGATTTTGCTCTGGGATAGCCGTTCAATTGTCTTGTTCCCTATCATACATTCTATTGCGTAGAACACTTCGAAATTCTCCTTCAAAAACTGCCTGATAGTTGACCTACCTGAGTAACCGGCGGAAATTCGAATCCGAATGGTCCACTATAAGCGGGTTTCTCTTGGAGGCGACTCTCTTATAAGCGGTCTTCTCTAACATGAGCGTCTATGGGGATGAAATTGGGAAATCCAAAACTGTCTCTTATGTGCGAGCATCTCTTATATCCGAGTCTCTTATAGGCGAGTTCGACTATAAATCTTAGTTTACTTAGTGGGGGAGAGGGGTACGCATTTCGTTGGTATTCGTCGCCTGAGGTCCGATGAGAGACTCGTTGAACCTGATTCCATCCGGACCCCCGCGTTTCCGATGATCCCACCTCCATCTCGGGCGCTCGTGTGTAAGGCGGCGGCCGGTTGGAAATATTCATCGTCGTCACAAGAACAGCAACAGCAGCAAGCTACCGATAAAATCGTCTCGACGGCGAGCGAAGCACAAGATTCCGCTCGCTCACGGTTGAAAACAACTGAGACCCGCCGTTGGTCAGCTCGAAAACGGAAAAAAATAAAGAACGTGAAAAAAGCTCTCAGTCAAACGATACGTTTGCGTTGACTGCATTCCTGTGGTTTGTGTTTTCAGGCCTGTCAGTTCGTGCGTGTGCAATGCTCGTGCGACGGCACCAACAGAAAACCGAAATCACAGCGAAACGTCGCACGCGCCAAAGATAAATCGACTTTCGTTACTTCATTAATGAATTACGTTCGGCTCCCTGTCGCTCCGCCATCCAGCGAGAGTTCAATGAAGTCTGTTGTTTCCGAACATTAGTTAAATCGGATTTCGATATCTGTTACCCGAGTAGCCTTAATCTGTGGAGTAATAGTGAATCCCGATAACTTTTTCAGATCATCCGATACATTTTTTCTTTTCGCTTTCAGACGAGAATGCGGTGGGAGCCTTCGCACTGCATGGACGATGTGCCTGCTCTCGCCGATTGTATCGCGGTGTTTCAGTTCTTCCTTAGTTTTCTTCCGTTACGCACGACTTGTTTGATTACACGTTTGCAGTCACATTTAGTCAAATTCACTCTGCTACCCCGGAGTGAACCTGCAGTCCCGGCTTCGAGCAGAAACGCTTCCGACCTCGCTTTGCAAGCCTTGAGCTGCAGAAAACCTGGAAACTTCGAGACAAGGAATAGTTTTCGGCCGAATGAGCTTCGGTCAATCCCGATTCGATCAAGAGATGAAACGAAATCTCCTCCGTCAGATGGACCGACTCGTGAATCGGAATGTTCGACAGCCATTTCGTCTGAACATTAGCAACGTGGGAGCGGGAACCCTCTGTCGATATTTTAAAAGTGTAATGAGCTTGTGCGTAACAAACGGGGCCAAAGAGTGGAGACGACAAATGCGGCAAAGTCAAACTGACTGCGGATGGGAATGCTCGGGATCCACACAACCAATGGACAATGACCATACATAACACACCGGACAAAGTAGCAGCTCGTTTCCCATGTCTTCACAGTGGGTATTGTTGACATTGGTACACAGAGCAAGTTTATCTCTCCCAGCGTGTTACATAATCCTCATTATCGATCTTTCAGTGATTTAGTGAGGTAGATATCCAAGGCTGGTCAACCGTTTCTTTCCCATCACTTTTTCAAACATTTCATCATCTCGGACTTTTCTCTTGTTTTCTTTGGATTTTCATTTCTCTTGATTGAAATCTCTCCTGTTCGTCTTCAGGCGTCCGAAAGCTCAACTATTCCGAGCTGCCAAATCAATCAACGGTTCACTTTTCACTCGGAAATGTCGCGATTGCGAATTCAACGGCGAACGCGACCGAACTAGCCACGGAATAACGCTCAATCAAATTTCAATACAATAGGGGGAATACAACGCGGGTCGAGTGTCTGCTCGCTTTCCTTGGCTGTGAGATGAAGAGCAGAGAGTCCTTGCTGGCAGCTTAAGCATCGAAAGATCCTCTTACCCTTCGTGATCAGATGACTGACCAAAGTGCCGACTGGTTGGATCTATCAATCCAGCGCCGAATCGATCGGCTGCGTTTCTGTAAACGCGCGACGAAGTCGCGGCGGAGTAGTTTTTGACCGGGAGAAAGCAGATCGGTGACGTAACGATGATTCACATCTCAAGGGAAAGCCTCGGGGTTCGATCAAGGTTGAGAAATGAAGAACAAAATGGGAGAGAGAGAGGAAAACGAAGAGAGGAGAGAGAGGTGACAACGACAATCGCGTAAACCGGATTCTGGTCGGGGACAAAAGCCGAAGTCGGGAATTTCGTTTCTATCCAACTGCTGATCCGATTTGCTTGATCGCGTTGCTGTCATCACTACCTTCTCAGAAAAAGGAGTGTTTACTCGTCAGAATTCTGCAGAACAGCCCTTGGGCTTCATTCCGCGATCCGTATGAGGTTGAGATTCCGTGTGCCAAGCTTGTAGACATCGAGAGCCTCACTCGCATAGTAGTTGGATGAGACCGCAAAGAAATTTCGTCTCGAGTCGGTCCCTTGGATGGTGAGTCCCGACGGAAACGCTCATCTAAAAGTCGGCGACTTTGAAAGTTCCCCCCAAAAATCTTAATCTCGTTACGATTCCGTCAGACTCTTGAAGTTTCCACGGCAATTCAATCGCGGGCATAATAATGCAAATATTCACCCGATGATGTAGTGAAAGTGTTGATGACCGCATATGCGTTGTGTGGCCATCGTGGTGCGAACGAGCTGCCTGGGTAGCTAGTGCGCGACTAACGGCCCGGCGGCGTTTGAATCGTGACCATTTTGAATCAACGAGTAGAAGATATAAGCGGCCCGGTCTTGTTTTTTTACCTCCGTATTTTTGAAGCGTGAAAACCCTTCAGCACAGAATCGTCGCGTTTCATGTCCGATTGCACAGACGGCTGATCTGTTTTTCGTGTCTCGCTCACAGTCAGTTCATTACGAGGACTGTGGACGATAATACATTTTTGCGATCGTCTCACCATCAAACCGATTCTCTCCCATTCTCTACATCCTGTCATTCTGCAACCGCCTGAAGCAACTTTTTACATCATTTGATACAAAAATTAATCAACAAAGTTCCGATCCGATTGGTCATGCACCTCGAGCGAAAAACTAAGAGTTGCTCACCAAAAAGAGCAGAATCCGATCAGAATCGGTGCATATTCGGCGTAACAGTCGAAACGGAAGAAGAGGACTATGAGCGGGAGCGGAAGCGAAACGCAAACGCACTTCGAGCAGAGCCTGAACGCTTCTGTGCCGAGTGGACGAATAGCGAGGAGGCGATTTCGGGCTGAAGTGCAAATCGGCTGAACGGCCGAATCATCGTCTCACTCAAACACGACATCAACAAAGGCAACGATGCCCACAACGAGCAAGTAAACCAGCCGACGACGTCAACGCTCACTAAACTGAGCCGTCTAGCAACACTTCGACAACAAATGGCGAACACTTTTTATGACAACGAGTTGTCGAATGTGTCAAATCTAAAAATGGAACCACTTTTTTGCGTCCAATTCTGACTCGCCTGTCTCTTGGCTCATGTGATCGAAATGGGAGCCGCGGCTGCCACCGCCAAATATCACATCGGGGAATCATATTGCCTCACGGTTTACCCTACGTCACAACGAGGCCTATCGAAATCGAAAGTTCAAGAATGAAGTCCTCACTGCGGGAAACTCAGAAACAAGCGATTGAGGAAGTTGATCCGAAAACCTCGGAAAACACCGCTCGTCGGTGGTTAGAAGCTTTCAGCCCGTTTCTGTGGTTCCTTCTTCCCCGATTCTGTAACTGGAACTCACTTCGAAGGCGTTCCGCAAAGGAGGACTTGTTTGTTGACGAATCGGACCTCGGAAAGATCAACGGAATCAATGAAGCGGCAAACGATTCGCAAGTGCTTCTGCTTCCTTTGAAGAACGAGAACTGATTCCGCTTTCACGGTATCAAAACGTCTGAGGTGAGTCGATAGCCCTAGTTATGGGTGGCTCCGGAGCTTCATCTCTCCCTCAGAGAATATTCATCAAAATTACTCTCAGGTGACCGAGTTCTTTTATATTTTTATATAACAAACATCGGCGTGAATCGATTTCTCGCATCATTGATCAAAGACAATTCATGCTGAGATTGTTGCGAAACCGATGGTGCTGAGCTAAGCTGTGACTTCCTCCTCGACGGTTCCTACTTCCCAAGGAACGTTTGAGTTCTTGATTTTGAGAATTCGGAATTCTCGGAAAGAAAACTGCATAGTGGAGACTCTTCACATTCCACAGCTAGTGAGGAACAAAAGAGCTGGAACGAAAAAGCATTTCAACAAGGTGGGACTCGGACGCGAGCCACAAAAACGGAATTTTAATTCACACATCGCCATTGTGACACTTTTTCGTGATGGCAACTCTTCCGAAACACATTTCAGTGAGCCCCGTGCTTCTAGAGGTCATTTCCCATGAGGTTTGGTGAGCGAACACACAAACGATTTAATAATTATACATGTCCTGGTGTTGTTGTAGCAGGGCCAATGAGGGCTGATGCCGGTCGTTTCGTTAGCCTTTTGTTGTGAGGTACGATATCTCCTCGAGATAAATGAAAGCAGTAAACGTGATGAAACGGAAAACACGTAAAATATCCTTCTTGTGAGGGAGTGCGCCGTTCAGAATGTTTGCTCCAACGGAGATACGATTAAAAAGTCTATAATCACGCTTCGTAAAGCTTCGTTGCTTGGTTCGTTGGTCGGTCGCTTGGATGCCTGCTTGACTGCCTGCCAGCTATCCAGTCAGTCAGTCAGTCAGTCAGTCAGTCAGTCAGCCTGCTTGCCGGTCTGTCTTTTCTCCCGCCGACGACAACATCGTCATCAGTACAGCTGTTTTTTTTTTTAACCTGAGGCTACTCGTCAGTGTTCAGTTGTTCTTGAGATAAAAATCGAATCGTCATGATTTCAAATCGATGGCATCGCCTGCAGCGGATGTATCTGAGGGCTTAGGTCGACGACAGCCGTCAGTGCTCAAACCGTTTCACTCCATGGTCACTTGAAACTGTGTAATGTTCTCGAGAGGAATGAAATATGTAGCCGCAGGATTCTCGGTTTTCGCAAATATTTTCTGGCCGGACGTGTTATAACATCTCGGACTTCATATTTCGAACCGAACTAGAATCAAATAAGTGACGAGTGCGTGAATGGGACGATCTGATCTTAAAGTTCTATTGGTTTTCATGATTTTGCAGTCGGCGCACTTTCGGATCCGAACGCTCTGTGAATTGTTCAGAGCGGATACTCGAGTGTCTGGCGGCCGATCAGTCGCTGAACTGATCAGCCAAGCAGCGTAACTCGCTTGAAGATGGAGAACCAACTCACACCGAAGCGTGCATCATGCAAAGTCAATCCAATCGAACCAGTGTGAGACTAAGACGTTGGTTCACGCATTATATTCAAATTATTGTTATCATTGTTCTTAAGGACAATAACAGCGTACGTTCGTTAAATGTCCGTCTCTTGGTTAGTCGATCGTTCGCTCAGGTTCTCACCGGGGCGCTTTGACGCAATCCATAATCTCCCAATCGACCGATAATAAGTGTTCTGAACAATGTGCGTGCGAAGTGAGCATTCGCTCTCATTTCCAGTAATGATTGCCGCCGAAGACAGCGATGGCGAACCGTTTTCCCGGACAGTATTCCTTCCCTCTCTATTGTTCGTGTCGGATCCACACGGCGACATCGGACAACCTCCGGAATTTCTGTTACATTAAGTTTCGACATTTCCCACGTCTGATCCGATTCCTTGCTGTGACGCAACTGTAACCACGCCTCGTTCTCAGACGAGCGGATCCACCCGCCGCGGGTCCAGTGCTGCTGTGACGATAAATGATGACAGTGTTCGATTCAGTGTTCCGAACGTGACCGTGTCAAAGGTCGCGAGTGGAAGTTCCAAGGGACGCTGACCAAGCAACATATGTCCAGCGAGTATCCCCCAGCTGTATGTGGACCGGGGTGTAGCGGCGGCGGGCCGCGACGCGCGGTTCCGGCGACGGCAGCGGCGAAACTGCGAGAAGGGGCTCGGGCCCTTAGTGGGCGAGAAGAGCGCAAGACGAGTGAGAGGCAAGATCCCTTATTTATAAAAGCTGAACGGACGAGTGACCAACAGTGTGTGTTTATCCGTGTCTGTTCGTGTCTTGATAAAGATGAGAGTGTTATTCGCCTCTATCCTAGGGGCTCTGTGTGTAGCGGTCGTCTCCGCCGGAGGACATGGCTGGGATCACGGTTGGATTGAGCCCAAGCTGACGGTGGTCGTGAAGAAGATTCCCAAATTCATTCCCGTACCACATCCAGTGCCAGTTCCGCACATCGTGCACATTCCCAAGAGGGTCAATGTCTACAAATCCGTCCCCGTACCCAAGCCAGTGCCCGTGCCCCATATCATTCACCAGTACTACCCCGTCCACAAAGTAGTGCACATCCCCAAAGAAGTGCCAGTTCCCGTCAAGGTGCCAGTCAAGAAGCCGTACCCCGTGCCCCACATTGTCAGGATACCCAAGCCTTACATCGTGCACGTGCCCAAACCCTACATCGTTCACAAGCCGTATCCCGTTCCCGTCGAGGTCAAGATCCCCAAGCCCTATCTCGTGCACATCCACAAGCACTACCCAGTCCCAGTCACCAAGCACATTCCCGTTGAGGTTCCCATCGTGAAGGAGCATCCCGTCGTTGTCAAGAAACCCGTTCCCATCCTCCTGGAAAGCAAGGGATGGGACAAGAAGAAGAGCGCCTAATCGTCGAAATGTGGCACTCCGCGGAGACCCGTTTGTCTTCGATGATCATGTTGTATTTATGTACATACAAAACTCCCGTGTCCCGTTGATGTATATATTTTGTGTGTGGAATAAATCGGAAACCTGAATGTCTTGACAAAATGCTATTCTTTTTCGACCGGTTGATGGCTGACTCGGAAGTTCATTCGAATCGCCGACTCTGAGTGTTTTGTGAATCTAATTCAGAAATATATGCTCCAGGCATCCTTGTTGTCGTAAAGTATTCTGGATGCTGTTCCACGCGTTCTCATAAGAATTCGCCCCATCGGAAAGCTCGATCGAAAAAGACGGCAAATCGCTTAGACTGAATCCTCAAAGGTGATTCGCGCACTGAAAGTAGTGAATTCGGGACTTATTCTCAGGGAATAAAATGTAGTTGATCACCATGGGTATCGATCTAGGAGGGCCAGACTAGACTTTTCCTGAACCTCTCAAAACTATGTGGCTAATATGGAATCTATGAGACTCGACCCTGTTGTGCTGAATATGAAATCCGAGAGACCAACTCCCCAATTGTTCCGAGCAGAGGGTCTTCGGCCGCGGTCTACGGTCGCTGAAGAATTCGGATGCTTCGACCGAAGAGCGACTCGGAAGCGCCGCTTTTCTTGGCCTGGGCCTTCCGGTCGAAGTTGCACGCGCGCTTGAGACGAAATTACGTCTTGCCGACCGACTTCCAAAGAACGGAGAATCGTTTCTCGATGGGGTTGCTCTCGTCTGTATTACCAGATACTTTTACCTGGGTTCTTCTGTGTCATCCAATGGTTTTTGGTTCACCCACCATCATAGGACTGATAGTTGAATGACAGACCCCACTGCGCCGATGAAGATGCTGCTCTGTTAAACATGGAACTCTCCCGCGAGGCATCTCTCAGAATGGACTCAACATGAAATTCCCTCACCGTCCCAACCTGAGACAGCGTGAAGCGCAACAAAGCAAAACTCCTCTTAGAGCAGTTCCGCCATACGGCGTCAGCTGCGGCATCCCGTAACGCAGGGACCCAAGATATGTGAGTCAGAGCGGCGGTTCGCTGAGCTAGAACCGACCTCCTTCAAGTCACACGCCATGCTTCAACCCAACTGGGAGGGTCTCGCTAGGACCAACCGTCACTTCTCAGCAAGCGGTATTCATCATAGGTTGTGTTCGCAAGGGAGACCTTTCATGAATATGCACCATGTGTGATGCGTGAAGTCAATGTGATACGTAAGATGGGCCTTCTTGGCCATATGTTGGGTTCTTGAAGGAGCTCCCAATCTTCGCATCGAGTGATCCCGTTGGCTCTGCCGCTGATCTTTGGCAGTTGTTTTGACATCGCGAGATTCTGCTCAGACCAAGTATTCCGAGAAATTGATCCGGACAGAGTGTGAAGTCCATTCTGGCTTTCGGTCCACTTGCGAATCACACCTTCCTCTTCTGGAGAGAAGAAACACTCGGGGTCTTCCGTTTGCTCCAACGAAGGAAGCATGATTTTCCGCGTTGGGCATCGATGCACTTTAATGATTTCTCGATATCGAGCACGATGGGTCTCTCTAAATTCCTTGCAGCAATTGCTTCCTGGACCGCGCGATAAGCAACAAGTCACGCCCATGCATCCTGACGCGCGCCATCAAAATAGGGAGAGAGTAGACCATCGACCATCAAGGGCTCCATCAAGGCATCAACACGTGTTCCGAACTGGCGCACACCACTGAGACTTCGGAATTGATATGGAGTATGCAGTGTGTTTAAGGTGAGACAAGCCATAAGGGTCAGTGACACGGCTCATCGAGTGAAGTCAGAGGCTCTCCCGATACTTTGAGAGTAATTTTATCAAGGAAGAGGTGTCGCGCTCAAAAACAGAGTGGCCATTCGCCACTGGCACTTCGAATACCGTGGAATAGCTTCTCAAATTCAACATCAACCCGAATAACGATTTCCGTCTGGATCGCTACGTCCGAAAAATGAGTGCTGTCCCTCTTTTCAGTTGAGTTCTCGACACCAATCAGCGCAATGAAGTTCAACTACAAATTCTCGAACCTCCTCGGCACGGTATACCACAGAGGCAATGTGTTGTTCACCAACGACGGTAACACTGTCATATCGCCTGTTGGCAACCGGATAACATTCTTTGACCTCCGAAATGCGAAAGCCGAAACTCTTCCCGTGGAAGCCGATCACAACTTCACCACTCTGGCACTCAGTCCCTCAGGCTCCCTGTTGGTTGCTGTGACGGAGCGCGGAGAGTTCTACATGATCAGTTTGACCTCGAGGAAAGTTATCCACAGACGGAATTTCATGAAACCGATCCGCGCGGTGAAGTTCTCGCCCGATGGCAAGCATTTCGCCATGACTAAAGAGAACAAAATCTTCATCTTCAAAACACCAGGCCGAACTACCGGGGCCTATGACGCTTTTCTCATCGAGCGCATGTATCACTGTTTCGTCGACGACACAACATGCGTCGACTGGAGTTCGGACTCGAGGTTCATCGTTGTCGGATCGAGGGATCTCACGGCAAAGGTCATCCCGATCGCAAAAGTGAAACATTTCAAAATCAACACTTTCACCTCTCACAGCGATGAAGTAGTCGGCGTGTTTTTCGCTCAAAACAGCATGGATTGCTATACAGTTGCCAGGAACAACGTTCTCTGTGTCTGGCAATGCAGCTTAGAAATGAGTGAAGTGCAGGAAGAAGGTCAAGATGCTATGGACGAGGAGCCTCAGGAAGATTTCTATTACCGGCGAGAAGCGAAACATTTCTTGAAAGATTTGGTGAAATCCGAAGAGTTTGTGACGGTAACTAGTGCGTGTTTCAATCCTCAAACCAAATACGCGGCCATCGGCTTCAGCAACGGAGCATTCATTCTTCTCGAGCTCCCAGAATTCATTGTTATCCAATCCCTATCATTGGACGGTCACAACCTCTCTGCCGTTCAATTCAACCTCACCGGCGATTGGCTGGCGCTTGGAAGCGCCTCGAAAGGACAGCTCGTCATCTACGAGTGGCAATCTGAGAGTTTCGTTCTCAAGCAGCAGGGCCACACTAACAACATGTCATGTCTGGATTTTTCCCCATCCGGGCAGCATGTTGTCACAGGGGGAGACGATGGAAAAGTGAAGTTGTGGAATTTGTCAACCGGTTTCTGTTTCGTGACATTTTCCGATCATACGAGCGGCGTGTCGGCGGTGAAGTTCACCCAAAATGGAAAAGCGGTCCTCAGTGCATCGTTCGATGGCACTGTCAGGGCTACCGACGTTAAGCGTTACCGGAACTTCAAGACCTTCACTTCGCCTGAACCAACGCAGTTCATCTCTCTGTGTGTCGACTCTTCGGGTGAAGTGGTTTGCGCCGGAAGTCAGGACACCTTCGAGATTTTCGTGTGGAGCATGCAGACCGGCAGATTGGTCGAGGTCCTGGCGGGGCACGAGGCCCCCGTGAGCGCAGTGGTGTTCTCACCAACCGCGCCGCTGCTTATCAGCTCTAGTTGGGACAAAACCTGCAAGATATGGCAAATGTTCACTTCTAAAGGTATATTGTCGTGTTGATATTTTTGACTTTCTAATAGTGTCGTATGTTGAAAATTCTCGGCCTCATTCATGCGACATGAGGAGTTGAGAATGACCCACCTCGATCTTCCCACAGGTACGAGAGAAACCGTTCAGATGAGCTCGGATTGTTTGGCTGTCGAAGTTCGCCCTGATGGCCGAGAACTGGCGGTTTCGACTTTGGACGGAAACATCACGGTTTTCGATGTGGACACCACGTGCCAGGTCCATTGCATCGAAGGTCGTTACGATCTGCATACCGGACGTCGAGAAAACGATTTGGTGACAGCGAAGAGGCTTCAAAAAGTGAGCTCCCCGGAGATTTCCTTTTGATCGTTTCTCATTTGCTCTCTTCCACCCGATGATAGAAACCAAACTGATTGCGATGTTTTACAGGTCCAGGCTTTCACCACGCTGTGCTACACGGCTGACGGAGAATGCATTCTCGCCGCGGGTCGATCGAAAGTGATCTGCATCTATCACGTGGCTGAGCAAGTTTTGCTTAAACGGTTCGAGATCACCTGCAATCTATCACTCGACGGTCTCGCAGACAGCATAGATCGAAAGAAGATTTCTGAGTTTGGAAACTTGAATTTGGTTGAGCAACGCGATGACCCATCGGAGGAAGTCAAAATGCATCTGCCAGGCAGCAAGAAACTCGACCATTCCTCGAGATCCTCCAAACCGGAAGTTCGTGTGGCGGCCGTGCGGTTATCTCCGACGGGTCGAGCTTTTTCGGCGGTGACCACAGAGGGCCTCCTCACGTACTCGTTGGACTCGACCGTGGCTTTCGATCCATACGACTTGGAATTGGACATAACTTCGGAAAAAGTACGCAGTGTCGCGAATTCCGGAAACTTCAGCGAGGCTCTGGTTCTGGCTTTCCGTTTGAACGAAGCCGACGTTCTGAAGGAGACTTTCGAGCGGATTCCGGTCAGCAACGCCGAACTGATCTCGAGTCAGCTCCCTCAGGTCTACGTCGAGAAACTGTTAGCGTTTCTCGCTTCTGGCTTGGAGTCCACTCGGCACATAGAGTTTTACATGAGATGGGTTCAGGCGACGTTGATGAATCATGGAGAAAGTCTTAAGGACAGGAGTCCACGCATTGTGGCATTGTTGAAAAGTCTGCAGAAGAACATCACATTGAGGCACAAAGATCTCCAGAAGGTCTGCGAGCAGACTCGGCATTCTATTCGTTACGTCATAGAAGTTAACTCGAAGTTGAAAAAAGCTGAAGTTGGTAAGGAGAGTGACAGCAGCAACCGGCAAGACGATGAGAACCACGATTCAGAAGAGAGCATGGAGATTACAACGTGAAAAAGCCTTTGTATTTCCAAAAGCCTTGTAGATACGCCGTGAGTTGGAGTAAATCTTCAAACAAAATGATAGTTTGAGTCTTTTTATAGTCGACCTGCATATTCCTCTAAATATGATTGATTGAATTAATCATCTCCACTCACGATGTCTAGTGGGGGTTTCCGAGGTCGCTGGACACGATGCTGGAGTTCTCTTCTCCCGAAAGTAATCAATTGCTAATATTTGAGCTGAAGTCGCTGGAATCGGCGAATCGCATATCGCCGATTCCCAAAAAATCTACACCAGCTGGGTGGGTACCTCTCTCCACCAGTCACAATGAAATGACGATGTTCATACAACAATTTATGAACGGGACTGCGTTGGTTCCAGTTTCGAGCGCTTGCTGCTGTCGAAGCGCTCGCCCATCATCTTCTGCCGGTTCCGCTCTCATGCAGTGCTCTACAACTTGCGTCATGCGGAAATCAAGGCAATGTTGACCGACAGATGCTCACTCTGCGTCGATTCGTTTCGGCTTCCAAGACTGGGATTTGGAGGTATGCCTCTGGATACCGGCTGTCAGGCACTCGGTAGCGGAGCTATTCCGGGAGTGGCGCGATGGACTCCTCTCTGATGCTGATTATGAATGGCGCGCGCTCCTCGTCCGTGAACCACTTCCAATATAGATGACAAATCTAGCAAGCTTATCTCTCGATTCGTAGATAGCTCACGTCTTTCCGATCTCTGTAGATCGAAGGTGTAGATCGAAGGAAACACTGAGTACCGACGCCACCCGCGGAGCCGAGGAGGATGAAATGACCAACGACTTCGTTCAATAAACCCTTCTATTGAAAAAGAAAAAAAAGATCGAAGGTCACCCCAACAGTGTACTCCGAGTCAGGTTGAGCAAGTTCTGAGAACACAAGCGGAGCCGAATTTTTTCCTCAAGCATAATCTTAAGTGAAAGGGTAACTAACATCCAATCATATAAAGATGCAAGCAATCCTCCATTAATGACGACTGTGTGACGACCTAAAGAGCTCTGGGAGGAACTCCAGATGGTCATTGAGAGCCGTCCTGGGTAGAGCTGCTGTCCGAGGAACCTTATCATGCAAAGTCTAAACGGGACATGATGTCAGTCTCGAGTATACATATAAAGTAAGGTGAATTTATTCTGGTCGAATCTATTCTCTCATGTTACCTAGGATAGGTCTCAATGTATACATATGCTGGTGGGCAGAACAAAGAGGAACATTATCCATATATACAATTGTCGGTAGTGTCTTTATGTTCTGTCGAATAAATACTTTGTATAAATAGTCGCGTTCGGTCGAATATTTCACATGTACTCAAAATCCACTCGCAAGTTATTGATTCCTTTCCAGACTACGCAAGTGTTCCACGATGCAACCCACGGCGCCAAAGTAGCCCTGAAATCAAAAGCCGTCCTTCAATCCGATGCGACCGTTCACGCCTTTGGACAACCCATGTGTTTTATAACTCGGGTCTTGAATCCATTCCGAGGAATTCCATAAATCCATTTCCATTGATAAATAATCGACAACTGAAACTCACCTCGTGCTCCAGGAATAGTGCTTTTAGAGATCCATGGGACCAGAAATTCATGGCGTGAGTCAGCATGTGCATCGAGAGCACGTTGTACCGGAGAAAGTTCCCAACGAACACGATCCGGGTCATTTTCTGAATGAAAGAGAAACGGAATAACATTTCCGAAAAAGCCCGATGATTGTCGTGCACAATAGTTTTCAAGCTGAATAAGAACTCGGTGTACCTCCTGATCAGCGCACAGCCTGGCAATCGATCCGATATTGTTGGTGACCGTTGTCAACGTCGCTCGAGCAAGATCTTCTTTCCTCACGAGTTCTCGGCGCCACTTGCATCCCATGTTCCCAAACGAAGAAGCAACGGTGTCTGCTCGTAGATTGAACTTCGGGTAATCGCCACCATAAATGTCTTTCACGAGTTTATCCACCGATCCCGAGTCGCCTTTCTCAGCGAGCTCGATGGCTTCTTCGAAGCTTTCACAGCCTGTCAGTAAACAGCAAAGACCGAGGAAGGTGCCGCCACCGAGGCTGGAACAAAACACAGGAAATCATCAGTCGAAAAATGTACGTGGATGAGGTTTCCTTTAATATAATCAGACTCAATCAAAAAAAGCACTTGGACGAATAAACGAATTATTTACCTGGTTCCAGTTATTCTGCGATATTCGGTGGGGGAATAAACAGCGAGCATGCTGACTCCCGATCCGATGTTGACCGCCAGATATGGATAAGGGTTCGAGAAATCGAACGGGATTTTCGTGTACTTTTTGTTATCCGTGTCGAAATCGAAATAGAAGCATTCCTTCATGGGATTGCATGACTCGATATAGTGGATGCCGCGAAGGAGCGATTCCAGCTCGTCGTAGGTGTGAACATTCGCCTGGAGCTTCTATATTGGTAGACAGAGATCTACCTTAGATTCACTTTATCTGAATTCGTCGCTTCACTTGTGGCTCGAAACAACGGGCAACTATCGAGAATTCAGAGTCAACTTCCTCAATTCGAGTCTCTTGCGCCGAGTTCTCGAGAATTATCGTCGGATCTTTCCTTCCCTCGATGAAAAACGCACCATTTTGAGTTCGTTCATGTGGTTATCTAGGAGCTGGGCTCCTCCGCCCGTGGCGCAAATTGTCGTGGAGATGGCCGCGATGCCCTTGGTGTTGGCGAGCTCCAAGAATGAGAAAATCTCGGATGACGAGAAGTGAATGAAATGCAGTGTTCCAGTTTGACCTCCCAGTTCGCACTTGCGCATCTCCAAGTGAGTGTCTCGTTTCCCTGTCTCTCCATAAGTAGTTGAGTTCTGTAAAAAGCAGAACGGTGGTTAAGCCTCTCGAATGTCACCATCATCGATTCCTGGTTTGAACGTTTTCCCTCTATTTTTAGCTGTCTTGCTAAGAATGAACTTTCCCCTCGTCCGACACAAATCGGACTTGCAGTGTTTCTCAAAAAGCGCTGCATGCAGTCAGAGAGGCTAGACTGACATGATTGCTTTGACATTGGTCTGAAAATAACGAGCATCATCATCATCAACGTAACATTTAACCGAGAAGCTCCAATCGATCGGTCCGTTTCGGCGCATTTCATCACAAAGACTACACAGCAGCGGCCAAAACGCGGCGGCTGCGTCGTCAAGTGGGTTTTCATCGACAGCAAGCTGGTTGGCAAGGATGGAAACAAAATGACAGGCTCCATCGGATGGCTTGTCCTTAGCCTTTGATGGTGAACGTGTCTGCGTTGACGCAAAGCGCTGACTGTTACCGCAAAGAGACCTTTCGACGAACACGCCATTATGATTAAATCCACCCAAATGGAATACTTTGCGATCATCTTCCGAGACCGGACACCGTGCTGTGTTATTGTGGTTTGTCTTTCGTCTTTCGCTTTTCCCCTCGCGTGTCCGATTTCACCGACAAATATTCAGTAAGAACTGAATCAGTTCAAATTGAAGTGCCTCTCTTACCCCAGAAGGCCCAGTGAAAGATCCAGGCAGATATAGACCAACCCAGACACTTCGAGAACTTCCTCGGGAGGCCTGCGCGGCGCGGCACATCGAGCTGAGCTTCGATTCACGCTTCAGCTCCGAAAACGCTCGGGCGGTTGAGAATCGAGTGCGACCTCGAAATCGATAAGATATTGAGCACTCACCTCGAGGTATCTTTTGATCTCCTTGCAATCGTTCCGTTCGGACAGTTTCGAAGACGGAGTGGAATCTGGCACGAAATACACGAGCTTTGCCAACGTTCCTCCGATGTCAAGACCGAACCACGGTATCGCTGAGGAAAGAATCGATCGAATACTCAGAAAACAGGAATCAATTGTCAGTCAATCACCGATCAGATGGCAGGCCTCATCTAGAAGGAAAATTTCCAATTTCTCATCCGGGAAATCTCGATGGCATTCCCCATTCGGAGCCGTCGGAAAACCAGAAATACATTCTTTCGAGGATAAAGAATCGACGACTGGGCGGCGAGCCATAAGCTCTGGATGTTGTCTTCTACGCCGATGACAATTAGAGCACGTAGATGATATTTTTGAAAGATGTCTTCTGATAAGTGGATGATTGTGATGCCGTGCTCAACAAGCGCATCATCGCCATCACCAGTTGTATCGCACTCACGAGAATAACGCCTTACGAAATGTGACCTGCCGAGAAATTATAAAGAGTACATCTGACAGGGTCTTGTGAGCGGAACGCTGTCTTACTGGAAACTGGATGTAGTGCTCCTTCCAGTGGATACTCCGTCAACAACGCGCCCTCGTTCAGCCGTTTCGCGCATTGCACTTCTCTCGCGCACTTCGCCATGAGATTTTCTCGACTTCTGTGGAGTAAACAAAATGACTCATGTATAATTCATCCGATTGGACATGAAAAGAGAACTCGGAGAAACGGTGTCGAGGGAAATTGATTGCGCGCGGCGCGCCACTCACTTGTCTTCCAGCATCTGGTTGAAAAACTTCTCTTTGATATCCGGTCCGAGCATCTGGAGTTATCTGTGTCACGAACCGAGCGCTTTCAAGTGGCTGGACTTTCTCTGTGAGCCCTAAACGATCGCAAGCTACTCTTTGTAAGACGTTCAATCATGCCAAGCGTAGGTCGCTTTTACGCTTCATGATGTGGCGAGGGGAATTCGTAGTACCTTTCCGTAGAGAGAACAGCACCAGAGCCAACATGGTACTCTCACGGTTTGAGAGAGTGGATCGCTACCGATCATTTTTTCAGAGCGACTCGCCTTGAACATGCACGCAGCGTACTAGAACGTACATGCATGTGGCAACGACTTTCCAGACTGAAACGGGGTCAGGGTCCGTCTTAGATTCTAAAATGAAACTTTGACAAACGAAGTTCTTCTCTCAGACCCAGCTCTTGGAAACGGGAAATTATCAGAATGATTTGGAGAAACATAATTTCATTTGTCTTACGGAACACAAACCCCACAGAAAGGCTCGATACTCACGTTGTGGATTTGGTGAAGACTCTACATGCTAGTAGTCGAGCGAATCTACTTCTTGAACCCCAGTAGACAGGATTGATGTGTCCAGAGCAGGGGTTCCTAAACAATCGAGAGCGCCCAAGTGGGGCGCAGATACTTCCTTTTTGTTCGGCGCGGGGGCGATTCTCGTCGTGAGATTCAAAAATATTTGAGCTGCTCTCAGGCAATGTATGGATACTGTGTAGTAGTCGGCTTATACCACCACGGTTGCTTCCCTATTCATTCATATCAGTCATGAATAGAGCTTGGAAGTTCAGGCATTAATCATTTTCGAACCTCCATCAATCAATATGAATTGATGGATATTTGGTCACATAGTGCCTGATTGTTCCAGCCCATGACTTA